>JAUMHQ010000085.1:2578141-2588609 GCA_032361165.1 Enteromius paludinosus
TTGCAGATAGTTTATGTTCACATACAGCTACATGATACACTGCATGAAAGATCATATTTGAAAAGGCATAATAGGGGAACTTTAAGGACACATGTTTCAGCAAGTTTCATAAAGTTTTGAGTTTTAGTTCACGTTTTATGGGTCTTTGGGTTCATGCGGTCATGCCCCATTTTTAAATGAGCCAGTTTTAGCAAACCAAAGGACACAATTCAACATTATTTTGATAATTATGGATCTAGAGAGTCCGCAGATTGTTGCTGCAGTAGTTTGTTTGAGATTGAGTGAAAAACCAGAGACTAGTTCGCAAAAGCAGGTTTTTAACATATTTTCAAATAATTAATGAACGGTTTGATTGACAGCAATGGTTCTTGAGGCAAAGTTGCTCATTAGGAGGAGATCTATCAAATGATATGCATAGTGTGTGGATGTGTAAAACACCATTTAATTACAGAGCCAAAAAACTTGTTAGCGCCAACTAGTGGCCAATTTCTTTCAAAATTCTTACAGACCTTAACGGCCATGAGTCGAACATGCCAACCGAGTTTTGTTTTGATCGACATCCGTTAACCTTGTCTACTAAGTGCTCAAACTTAATTGGCCGATTGCGGCCATGTTTTTTGAGATACAGACTTGTGCCAGTTTGGACCAAGATGCTGCGCAATTTTTTTAATTTGACTAAAGTTTGAGCTTATACACAAGTGTACCGAGTTTGATGAAGATTGGCTACGCGCTCAAACCCCTAAAAAACTACAACAACATGAGAAGCCCCGCCCCTTGCATAGCAACACCTTAGAAACTGCACTGCAACGCCATCAATAAAGAACACCTCAGAAACTTCAATCACATAATCACAGCAACTGCAAAGTGACACGGTAACACCTCAGCAAATGCCTAGCAATAAGCTAGTAAACGCATAGCAACACACTAACAACCCCTCAGCGACTGCACAAATTCTTACCACATCAGCAACATTGAATCAACAACCCTAGCAACCGTATTGCAACACTCGAACAACTCAAAAACAACTCAGCTGTATAGCAACACCATAGCGTTATGTTGGGTTTTTATGTCCATGCAAACACCACTCAATTTTCTTCAGACAATGTAAAAATCAAGTGTAGTAGTAATAGTTTGAACCCTGAACAAAAACACATGTTTAATATGTCTTTCTCTCCCTGTCTTTTTCATGCAGACACATTCTCTCTCTCAGAGACTTAAAACTCCCAACTGCACCTGGACATCCCAAAGGCACTGAGCTGCCTCGTTCCAGATGTGTGTGTGAAGTCAAATGGGTCAGCAGCATTTATAGGCAGAGCTGATGGGGGATTCTGTGGAGAAGGGGCCGTGTTTGGATCGTCACTCGGCAACACCACTGTAAATAAATCTGAGTGAAGGATGCACAAAGAAAAGCATGCAGAGTACAAACACACATGTGCATCTTTAGACCTACATCTCTTTGAGATTTTCACTGTATTGCAGGTCAATATGCAAAATTATTTTAATGACACAAAGAACATTATATGCTCACAAAATCAATTAACAAATAAATAGAATAATAATATGCTTAATTTGTACCATTTAAATATAACAGTGGAAAATATATTAATTTACATACAAAAAATATTGTAAGTATTATTTTTAAAGGAAACAGTGAGCCGACTATTAAAAAAATAGTCGGCTCACATTCGCCTCAACGAGTCCTCAGCAATTCGAATCTGTTTCTGTTACGGCCACACGTCATGAAGTAACATATTTGCATAATGTCCGCTACGTCGCAAACAACTTGCCCCGCCCACAAACAGTACAATTTCCACGTGGATTAGATAATTGCAAGAAGACGCTGTATCCTGTGCTGTCATTCAGTAATGGCATGGGTGTTTCGTTTTCCGACACGCTGTAGCAGTAGACCAATCATAAAGGACTGCGCCATCTGACCAATCACAGCAGTGAGGGCTCATGGAAAGGAGGGGTTTAGACAGACTGTCGTTTACGAATCATTTAGAAAAGGGGTAAAATTAAATCTATTTTTGGAGAAAACTAAAGTGTTTTTTGACCTTGCATACATGTAAACCTGTTTTAAGAGACTATATTAGCAACATATAAAATGGAATAAAAGGGCCACTTTTATAATAAGTTTCCATAGGTGGCGCTATAACAGCTAAAAATTGTTTTTCTGTAGAAAATCCTGTGTGTGTGTGTCTGAGCCTATTGTCCATTTTCGATGCGCTTTCGATGTGTCAGCCATAAACCCAGGTGTCCATATTTTACCTCAAAGGCCTTAAAAATGCTCAAACCCCGGTAATTGCTGCTTGCAATTATTGATATATGTATATATTTTGTATTAGTTGCTAGTCATTGCTGTTGTGGCTGATGGGACGTTAATGCAGTGCTATGCAGTTCCTAGGATATTTTGCATGGTTTCTGAGGTTTTTGATTGGTTGTGCACTTGATAAACCGTTCTGGGTGTTCACTGCATGTCTGAATATGAGTAAGTCTAAAGAAGTTTTATTTTTAAGAGTGACTGACTGGAAGGTCAGTAAAGGGCCAATGGCAACAATCCCCCAAAATCTACAAGAGCACTTTATTTATAGTCTGTTTGAGGTGCTTTTATAGCGTTAGTGCTGTATTTGTAGATGTAGTGTGGGAGAGAACGTGTCTTCACACCATTTAAACTGCTTTTCAAAACCATCTATCAGTCTTTCTCTTTTTGTTTCCTCCCCTTCTCTGCATCCAAGTCAAATGTTCCCCCTTTATATCTTCCTCTTTGGCTTTTGTGTGTGTGTGTGTGTGTGTGTATGTTTGTCTGATTTTTGGATGCAGGGCCAGTGCAGGAAGCAGAGCCCATGATGACATCACCAACCCTTTGTTCCAGTACACATCTGGAAATGCTCAAGTTTCAGAACGAAAGAGAGAGAAAGAGAACAGCAAGAACGTGAGGGAAGAGCACAAACGAGCTTGGCATATCTGTACCACCAGCACGGACAGGGAAAGGAGGAGGAGAGAATAGGAGATGAGAGAGACATAGAGGTGGGGTGTGAAGGTTAGAACCCCTCCAAAGAAGTCAAAAGACATTAAATAATAAATAGTCTTAATTATATTACACAGCCTGTAAAATGGTTGATTCCGATTGGTCAAGTCCAGAATTCTGCACAAAAAAACTGCACAGTAAACTGCATAATTGATCATTCTTAAAGCAAATGATTTCACTTCTTTAGAGAACTATTACACATTCTGAGAAAAAGAAGCAGTGTAATTCTGTGAGAAGGGAGGACGAATATTGACTCCTACAAATTCTCACGGCTGATTCTGTTCCTACGAATACACTGATGCGATGACGATTCCAGGACTAAAACCCGGTTCTGGAGTGTCTCGGACTTGGTGGGAGGGTGGGTGAGAATTCTGACAGCTGGCTGGAGGAAATCCTGTTTCCAGTCGACACTTTTTTTTTTCGTTTCACCTCCACAGACATGCACAAACACCTCTCCTGCACCCATTTGGAAACCATTAACTCATAAGGACATGCAGTTGAGGAAACCAACCGTATCTCCCCTGGTTTCATAAACAAGAGCTATTCATATTAAATTGTAATAGATTTTTTTTTTGGTCATTTCTTACGGAACTGTTTGCCTTTATGGCGTTTTCTTCTGAAAAAATGTAACTGCAAATTCACATGCAGCCAAAAGTACTGCAGCACTGCTGTGAATTTGTTATATTACATTTGTATTATTTACAGTGTGGTGCAGTTATGTGTTGTGATAAGCACATGGAACAGCTTGTGTTGTTAAAATCTAAAGTTAAACTGTCATTTTCCAAAAAGTACAAATAGAACTAAATTATTTATGCACGAAACTAACTTATATTAAAAACTTAAAAAAGTGAAATGCATGTGTTTCTCAGATCGTATAGAAGTGCACTCTGATTCTCTGTAACCGTGAGTAAAAGGGTTCGTATGGGGACCGGGAGAGCATATGCATGCAGTGTCTCTTATGGCCACTAGGAGGCAGATCGTCCTCAAACTCCACAAGAGGTCATGTGACAAGCTATGCAAATGAAATCTTTACCACACAGGCAGCATCTGGGTTTGCCTTTCTGCCTTTTACTGTTTCCCACAATCCATTTATTCGTAAAGAGTAGACGTTTTAGAAAAGAACATCACATCGAAGAGAAATGCAATCTAAATCTGTGAAGTGCAGTGCCGTTTCTTTCCATTTAACTTTTGACTTCTCTTAAAAAAAATAAAAATTCATGCTTTTTTTTCATATTTGGGTGCTCTTTGAGTCCGTATAGTGTTAGTCATGAGAGCGACATCATCCACTCCCATAGATTATTATATATTTGGAATAGGCCAACAAACTCTTTCATCTCTTGTTCTTTGTTTGTGTATCAAGGACATGGGAAAAACTAGAGAATGAAAATTAGTCAGGCGTAAGCAACAAATCTGTCCGCGCTGCTAGCATGCAACAGCTCGGACGACGATAACGTTGCGTTCTATCTTTCTTTCCATCTTTATCTGTCCTATGCCCTTTCCAAATCTGCATGTTTCTGGATAAACTAACAATTTTTCCCCCCTCAAAGGCAACACACTCAGAAACGTGAATGTACACTCACTTCTTCTGCATTCTGGAAGAGAGATGGTGAAATGATTTGCTTGACCCACGGGATAAGGTGGAAAGAATGTACCACAGCTGGTCAACACGTTAAAGAGGAGAGAGGGGAAAAGGAGACGAGAGAGAGAGAAAGAGGGAGTGAAAGAAGCAGAAATGGCTGATGGGGGGTGGGTTGCTTATTTGTGTCATTTTTTCCACATTCTTGTTCTGTGAACAATCCAGCCGCCAGTTCAGATCTCACCCACTCTCTGTTCTGTCTGATTGTTCCATCTGTTTCTCGCTCCAGGGGAGCTCTGTGAAGCCGTCTCTGAGGGGCAGAACGTTGCCCACGTGCCTAGCCGAAGTGCTCCAAGCAGGGATTCCCCTTGTCTGTTACTTCACTGTTCCACATTCAGTTTGCTGGCTGTGAGTTCTGCTCTTTTCAGGTGGTTGGCATTAAGTTCCAGATCATTCACACGGTTCACTGTCAGTTCTGCAACTTTTCAGAGGGATAAGGGGGCTTATACATTCAGTTCTAGAAGATTCGCATAGTTAATCATTATCAGTTCAGAGATTTTCAGTGGAATATATGTTGGTTCAAGTGCTCGCTATCAATTCGAGAAAATTCACATAATTCACTGCTGGTTCTAAAACTCTTTGAGATTTATCCAGTTCTTATGCATTAACTGTAATTTTTAAGGTTAAGAACATTCACATGCTTAATATTTCATTCTACAATCTTTTAGAAGGATCAATGTGGGTTCTGTAATGCTATTCACTTGCTATCATTTTTAGAATATTCACATTCACTGCAGTGATTTTTGAGTTCTAGAACATTCACGTGGTTTACTGTCAGTTCTACAGCTTTCTGGCAAATCTTCAAAAGCAAATAACTCAAAAATTTTCATTGTGCATTACAATTAATACAATTATGTACTCTGAATATCTGTAATGTGCACAACAGCATATAATGCATTAAAGTTTTATAGATATCAAAGTGTATATAAATACTGGAAAAAAAGCATAATATACTAGTTTAATGCTAATGCATTTCAAATGAACTGTAAATACAATTTAAATGTATTTAAAGAACATTAAAAAATATTTCAAATATGCTCTAAAAGTAGTTCATGAAGTATTAAAAGTAAATTTTAAATGTATTGTAAGAAATACACTAACAGTAAATTGCACTAAAATGGGTCCATTTTAGCACAGTTTCAATGCATTAAACATATTGCAAATATGTAAAAGTTGAACTTAAATATATCTTAAAATACACTTAATAACTTAAAGTTGTTTCAAAATAATACATTCAATATGCACTTAGTATAGTATAATTTAAATATATTAAATATGTCTAAAAAAGCACAATTTCAATATGTTTCTTTTTCACCTGGGTTGCTCTCAGTTTTAAAAATAGCTTTTTTTCAGTCTAGAACACATTTCCAAGTAAATTGTAAAACGTTTTAAATGTACAACTATATTGCTGAAAGAAGATAACATATGTAGGTTTTTACAGATTTGATATGAACACTGGAACAGACACATTTCTATATAGTTTCTATAACCTTCAGGGGGAAATATATGTGGGTTTTATGGCTTGCTTTCAATTCTGGACCTTAGATGATCGTGTGAGGTCTAGAGCCGTCTGTTTTTATTAATTAATTAACCAAACTGCAGAAACTTCCCTGGCTCAAACTTTCTATTTTATTAATGTTTTTTTTTTCTTTCTTTTTTTCTGAAAAAAGATAAACTTTTATACCGATGAAAGCCAAAATATTAAATGTCATGGATGAATATTTACTGAGTAATAAACTATTTTGTAGAGGTGGGTAAAAAAAAGTACAGTTTGAAATTTAAGATTCAGAACATTAAAAATTACTTTTATATTTATATTGTATTGTTCTTAATAAACTTTTCTTTCAAAGCCCTACATAGTTCAGTCCCAAAGACATGGGATGCTCCATATTCAGATTTTCGGTCAGACATTTTCAGACCAAATGTTGGTCACTTTGTATTGAGCTGATGCTTATTTAGTTTAAGGAACGATGTCGGAAGAAGAAATAATGGCTGTGTATTTGCAAGCTTTATTTATTTTCTCAAAAGCGGCTTGCAAACGAGCAACATCACAAACATTTCTGCAGTATTTAATGTTTAAGAAAGATGGAGGCGGGCTCTAGATGCTGCAGATGGTGAGTTTTCAAATATTCATGACTTGCTGGTCATTCAAAACCATTTATAAGAATTTGTAGCAAATTGTTACTTTTTGTTTAGTGCATAAATTCCTGTGCCTGAAGTGAGAGTTGTTGTTGTTGTTCTGCTGGTGTTTCAGTCCGTCCAAAGCAAAGAAGATTGATGTCTTGCAGGAATCTCATGTTCAGACTGTACAACATCAACCATTTAGTTCTTATTGGTTCTTTAACCACTTGTCAGCAGTCATGTCCAGAACTACAAACTTAATCAACTAGATATCCAATCATCTTCGGGAGTTTCGTCCTGAACAAACCAGCCTAGCAAATCACAAAAAGCCAAACACCCCTCCATTAGGAATCCTTACAACCTCTGGATCGGTCTTGTTCTTCTTTTTTGCACATAAAGTACTAGGAACAAGCTTGATTAAGCTTGCGTGGGGGAAAGGATGGTAAGGGGAGGCTGGAAGTCTGTGTCCCAGGGTATGATCCCACTGTCTGGGATGATTCAACAGGAAAACATCCCTTCCCAGAGTTCCACATCAGCAGCCCCACTAACCCCCCCTTTGACATTCACGGGTGATTTCTGAGAGGTTGTGTATGTGTGTGTGTGTTTGTTAGTGTTTACAGAAGAAGCTCTCTGGAAAAAGAATCACCTCTCCATTGCTGTCATCCATCAACGCTAAGCTAAACACACACACACAGCAAATCTACACCAGACACACTAACCTAGAGACAACCAGCTAAACGAAGCAATTCAAGCAACGCTGGACTGTAAAATAACAATGTTTGGCAGTAATTCAGAACATATCCGGACGTTGACGCATCAACCAAAGCGCTACACGCATTTACCTCCACATTTCTCCACTATCTCATTGCCTTTCCATATGCTTCCCCTCTTTTCCCTCACTGTTGATCCTGGGGTTTTAGGAGTCACTTAATAATGGAAAAAATATTTTCCAGCTCTCAAAACCCCAGAGCCCTCAGTGATTTTATGGAGTGAGTCAGGCTGTCTACTGAAAAGAGAGAGAGGGGGGCATGAGTAAAGAAAAAAATGGTACGAAAATAAGTCTTCATACAGTAGGAGAAAACATGAAGATCTGTTGTTTCATTCTCTCCCTTGCTCACTTAATCAATTGTTTCTGACTGTCTCTTTTCCATTGAAGTTAAATGTTCTCTCTGTTTCTTTCTAGCTGGATGTTCTCCACCAATTTCTTGGCTCCCGTGATTCTCTGAAAGAGAAAGAGAGAGAGGTTAAGACGTATACGGAACAGAAGGACAACTGAGGTCTGACGAAAGAGATTCTTCATGGTCATAGTAATTTTGACAGTGTACCACGAATACCATGGTATTTTCTGAAGTACCATGTAAATAACATGGTAAGTAATAGTTAAAGAAACAATTATTCAGCAAAACTTCAGCTTTACCAAAGAGACATATTTCCCTACAAAAAGTACTAAAGAGGTGTGGAATTATGTTATTATGCCATAGCATTGAAATGTATGTATGGCTTTTATGCTGTATTCCAATGGTGCGTGTTCAGAATATCTCAATAATATTAGGGTACACAACCAAAATACCATGGCACATGTCCAAAAAATCCCATATTACAGGAGATCTCCAAAAATTATAAAAGTAGAAGGATACACATCTAAAATATCCCAATAATATCACAGTACATGACCAAGATACCATGGTACCTGTCCAAAAATTGCACAAATGTACCATGGTACAGTACTTTTACAAAATATAAGGATTGTGCTATGGTGCATGTTCAAAATATTTTAATAATATAGGGGACATATCAGAAATACCATAGTACCATGGTACAGTACATATCCAAAATATCATGATAGTATATCCCAATAACACCATGGTACATGTCCAGAAATATCACAATATTAGTACCATGGTACAGTACATTGTGGTATTTTATGCCCCAAAATACCATTATACTACCAATAAACGTTACATGTTCAAAATATCATGAAAGTATAAGGATATATGTCCAAATAATATCATAGTATATGTTCAAAATACCATGGTATATCTCTAAAATACCAAGAAACTACCTTGGTACATGCCAAGTGTACCATGATAGTGCCATGATACATGTGAAATAGCGTCAAACAATATTACTGTAGTTCAGTGATACAGTATGTTTAAAATACCAGGATAGTGTGGTACATGTCAAAAATACCACAGTATAAATCATAAACGTACCATTGTACATGTCTGAAATAGCATCATAGTGGTGTTTTGTGGACATGCTATGTTACCTCAAGGTGCTTTGATACTATAATTTCATAACATTACCATAAAATCATCCTAGCACCGTTGTACCTGTCTAAGAAAACACTGTATTTCTGGTACTTTTATGTTCGTGGATTGAATTTAGACCTTTATCACCATGGAACCTCAAAAAAAACAAAACCCATGGTATCTCCTCTGTAAAACAATGGAAAACCATGAAAGTGAGTTCTGTAGTTACAAATGCTGCAACCTTATGATGGATGTCATATACTTGTTTGAAGACCTCGTCGTTTCATTGTCATCTGAGAGTCTTTAATTGCCGTCTGTGGTGATGTTAGTCTGGAATGTTCTGTCAGGTTTCACTGCAAGGGGAAAAGCAGCAGAGGAAAGTTGTACTTTGAATTAAGATATCATAAATCAGGGTTAATGTCACACCTGCTGACATCCAAATGACACAAGAGTCCCCAGGCCAGGGCTTTTAAAATACAGCAGTTTAGTGAGCGTGAGTGTGTGTATGTGTGTGTTCCCAGGCCGCAATCCAGAGGAATCTGTTCAAATGGTTCAAAACTGACCTGCTCCTCATCTGAGCTGTGATTTACACCGCTGTTGTGTCCGTGTCTCTGAGCGAGAGGCCTGACAGTGGCCATTACTGAACCCTAAACGAGCGCACGCTGTCCCACCGCACCGCAGCCCCAGCGGAGTGAAGCCAGCTGATTACAGGTTTGCACCGCAGGCGGACAGTGTTTTCTTTATTGATGGCTCTGCAGTTTCTGTCTGCACAAATGCAGATCCTGGTTTTATGGTAAATGCAATGCATCATGGTATTACATTTAGCATGAAGAAATGGGTTACATTTGCGTTTGCATGAAAATATATTTATTGTAATAGCGTGTATATTTAAATGTATAATTTGTTGCATATTTTTAAATGTTATCATAAAAGTAAGTAATTAAACCAACTTGGACCAGACAAATATTAATATGAACCATACGTCAAATTCTATAAAATATTAACAATATATTGAAAATAATATTGGAATAAAATAATAATATAAAGTGTATCATGGAGTTTTGACCAAGCGTGTGTAACACACTTTTGTTCAGTGTAATATAATAAAAAAATAATTTATAAATTGGGGAGTCATCAAAATTTGAATCGCCTAAAGCAGCATAAACTCAAGCTAGCAACAAATACTAGCATGATGTATGAATATATATCAATATCAATTTTGTTTACCTTATAGTAGTTTTTTTTTTTTTTTTTTTTTGCATTACAGTTTTAAAAAAAATCTACATGTTTTGCTTTGTGTTTATTATTATAAACACTATTATTTTTACAACACTTTTTTTTACTTTTGCAACTCAACTTTTTCCCATTAAATATATTTTTAGTATAATTCTGTATTTAAAAATGTTTTAAGTATTATTTTAAATATATTTA
>JAUMHQ010000085.1:2604345-2621845 GCA_032361165.1 Enteromius paludinosus
AACGTTGTGTTTGTGTTCCTGATCACACTGTATTGACTCCAAATCAAATTGTTTGTGGGATAAAAAATGTGTGAAAATCTATAATTGAAAATTATAAATCTCTCATTGCTTTGCATGTCATGTTAAATTCACTTGAGTTTATGGAGTCAGATGCAGATTTATTAATAAGCACTTATTCATAATACCTTTATATTGACGGATGGCACCTGAGGGAAGGTGCAGGATGATGTTCTGGGCGAAGAGAAATCTTGCTTTGCCAATCTGTCCATCTCTGTTATTTTCGGAGTTCTATTGGAAAGAGTTTCTCTCGTTCTTCTGCTTTGTTTTTCCATGAAACTTTGAGAGCACCACAGAACATAAAAGTCTAATATTATTACATTTGAATTGAATTAAATTAAATTATTGAACTATAGTTCAATATGTTTGCTAAAACAGTCTCTTCAGCTCACTGACATGAACAATTACAATACAGAAATTGTGAAATATTACTACAATTAAAAATGTTTGAATTCATTTTAGAATGTAATTTATTTATGTGAACCAAAGCTGAATTTTCAGCATCATTAGTTTTCAGTTTCATCTGATTCTTCAGAAATCATTCTAATACGCTGATTTATTATACATTTTGAAAAAACGATGTGCTGCTTTACTTTGCGCAAAAAAAGTATTCTCCCATCGTCGCAAAGCTGAAGTTGATCCAGTGATGTCACATGGACTTTTTTTTACAGACGTTTTTAGTGCGTTTCTGGATCTGGGATCATTTCAGTGGTGTTTCTGTCTATGGAGGGACAGATGGCTCTCTGATGTCATCAAAAATATCTTCAATTGTGTTCTGAAGATGAACGAAGGTCTTATGGGTTTGGAACGACACGAGGGTGAGTAATTAATGACAGAATGTTCCTTTTTGGGTGAACTAACCCTTTAATGGGTGGACTGGAGCAGTGTGGATTTCTTGTGGATTATTGCGATGATTCTGACGGCCCCCGTTCACCGCAGAGCATCTATTGGTGAGCAAGTGATTCAATGCTATTTCTCCAAACAAACTCGTCTGGGTCTTGGATGACCTTTAAAGGGTTTAACATGTGAACTGATTTGAAATGTTATCCATGCAAAAGTCAGCACACTGAATCCAGAGATGAATACTGTTTACGTTCATGAGTTTTGTACTGCCTTGTTTCATCTGGTCATGTTTAGTAACTCTCGCTTTTCCATAATTAATAATTTCTGGAGTTAAGAACACGTGCATGTGAATCTCAGATTGTACTTTGGCTGAATCCTCCACATCAATCATTAACACTGACTTCCTCTTCAGCGATTCTTTCCATATACAAATCACTATTTTTTTTTTTTAGTTCTCTTTGTTCGTTTTTCCATCTCCTCCTCTCTGTCTCTCGTCCTTTTGTGCATTTATAATTATTTTGTTTTGCTCTCCTTCGAGCATGTGTTATTAAACCACAACCACAGGAGCAGTAGAATGTTTTCACGATCATTTGGACCAATCATATAGCAGCTCCGTGCCATGAATTGCTACATTTTGACCAATGTTAAGCATGAATGTTGGGTTGGGGGTTATTATGTAGGATTCATGCATGTGGCAGCTGCATTTCACATGAAAAAGTTGATCATTTCTGAAAATAGCAGCAAGTATTTTGTTTTCAAACCACACTCATTGCATTGATTAGAAATAATGAGGGGGGAAAACATTTTAAAGGAAAAGTTAAGGAAGTTACGGTTTCACCAAATATTTTGTAAATTATTTGAAATATTTAAAAGTTTGGATATTATGATTTCTTTTTTATAGGATGATTTTTAAAAGAAATTAAGGCTTTATGCATGCATTAATGCATTAAATTGTACAAAAGTGACAGAAAAAAACATTTAAATTGGAAGATTTCTATTTTTAACTAGACTTTCTACATTATATTCATCAGAGAATCTGAAAAAAAAAACTATTTTCCCACAAATTGTACAGTTTGTAACATTTATGATGATAATAGAATGATTTCTGAAGTGTAATGATGACTTAATAATAAAATACATTTTAAAATATACATATATATATATATATATATGGGGATGACAGTCTTTGTCAGAAATATCTCTATATTTTATTTATCCTTTTATTTTATTCTTTAAGTATAATATTAAGAGGCAATCACACATTGCAACTGAACAGTTTTGGTCTCAGAAAATTCCAAAATAATATAATGTAGCTCTCTCTTTGTGTGCCTTTTTGATGTATGTGTGTTGTGTATGTGTGAAGCTTGCTGTTGTGTGCATGCTGGGGCAGCTGTGAATGGCTGTTCATCAGCCAAGTGTTACGATGGATGGATGAGAAGGCAGCAGTGATTTCTGGCATGCGTCTGTATGTGTGTAAACGTGGCTCCTGCTGTATGTGTGGTGTGTACATACGTTCTCTCTGCATCTGTGAACATCCATAATCCTGCTGAATGATCGGAGCTTTGATGAACATACGAGAGCCAAGGAATGTGTCCTGGTGTGTCCCAGCATGTAACGGAGAGATGGAGAGAAGACGTATGCCATGAAGAGTCACTGAGTGCATTATGAAAGCAGTACTGTATATGGCATAATCCAAACACTAATATCTGCCATGTGTGTGTGTGTTTAGACAGTGGTGCTTTGGAATCAGTCTTATACCATCTGAAACTCATAAACATTGTCCTTTAACAATTTCCATAATGAGAACTGAACACAAATTACAATATATGATACTGTTTTTTGTTTTTATTTTGCTTTATTTAATTTATTTTAAAGTTTAGTTTTGGAAGTATTGCTACCAGGTTATACACTTACATGCATGTTGTTATAATTAATTTAAACTATATATATATATATGAAAACAGATATAGCAAAAATTGTATATATATTAAACATTTAGAATTTATATATGAACTATTTTATTTATATAGTATATATTTTAATTAATAAATAAATTCAAAATTAGATTTAAAAAAATCAAGAAAAAAGACAAACAAAATTCGACATCATTTTACTTAAAAGTCGACTAACCACTAAATTAATTAGAACTGAAATAGATTGAAGTTTAATGATAAATATAAAAATAAAAGTAATAGAAAAATAGAAAAAATAAAAATAGAAAAATGACAAACACACATGATAAAATTAAAAGTAACTCAGAGAAGCATCACTTGCATTTTCTACAATTCATTTTAAAAAGCTGCAAACTAAATGTTTTATTATGCTAAATCCCATTATACTCCCATTTGGTGTTTGGCGAGTCTTATTTTTGGCCCTTTTGTCCATGTGTGTGTGTTTTGCAAGCTTGTACAGGAGTGTGTGCCCCCCGCTGGCTCATGGACACCCTGCACAAAGGAAGCTGCATTCTTCACATTCCCGGATCCTGAGGTGAAGTGAGACATCATCACTGTACAGCGTCTGACCTGCAGCTCTGTGAGTCTGGGGTTCAGTGAACACGTCATGCTGTAAACCTCAGCTCGACTGCAGCGTGATGTCATAGCACCGCTGGCACACCAAATCAACATTCATCCCATTCACTTTCTCAGTAATGCTCAGCCTCTAAAACGACTTTTCTTTGTCATCATGTGACATCATGAATGCTTCTTTCCTTCTCATCCTCTTTTTTTCTTACAAATTCATTCTGGTAGGCTATGCAATGCACACTTTATATATATATATATATATATACATATATTTTATATATTTACATTTGTGTATTGTATATACAGTGTTGTTTAAAAATATATACTCCACAACTGAATAAAAATTATTAATGAATACAGCCTAAATGAATTCATTTTCTTGTCCATGAAACAGTACAGTATTTGGGAATATATTTTAATATATGGCAAAATATTATATTTAAAATGTATATATATATCAACATATTTTAGCATATATTTACAAATATATATTGGCCAGAATTAATAAATGTATTTTATTTAGTCGCAAAATTAATATACTTGCTTGTTGTAGCTATATACTTCAGTATTAGATCATTTCCTCCGCTTCTCTAGCTTGTTCATTAATCTTTACTAAATCTGGAAATATATTTAATGAATATTGTTGGCTCTTGTCAGTTGCTTTGGATAAAAGCATAAGTGTGCATGTATACTCTGCAATAAGTCTCATTGTTCATGTGATATGGGCTGCAAATGACTATTCACATTGACTTTATGTTGACTTAAAGGGATAGTTCACCCAAAAATGCAAATTCTGTCATCATTTACTCACTCTTGAGTAGTTCCAAGCCTGTATGCATTTCTTTATTCTGCCCAAAACAAAGGAGGATATTTTGAAGAAACTTTGTAAATAGGCTTTTTTGGGTCACCATTGACTTTCATAGTAGGAACAAAATTCTATGGAAGTCAATAGTGACCCAAAAGAGCCTGGTTTGTCATAATATCGCACCAATTTGAAATCTCTATTTAAACATTAATTAAAACTTGATTGATTGATTTAACTGAAGTAACTGGTTTCATTTTGTTGTGCATGTAACCTGAACAGGATTCCCTTCCCCTCTGTACATTCGGACCTGTGTCGAAAGGTCATCATCCTTGTGGCCTTGTGTGCTCCAGCTGTCGCATACGTCAGGAGCTCCCAATCATTTTAGCCCTAAAATAGTCTGCAAACTTTAATTTTAGGACCAACTTGGAATAACCCTGGGCTCCCATTCAAAGCCCTATTCCTTAGTTAAAACAGTTTACAAGGCAATGCAAGACAAAGTTTAAAAGTATACATTTCATATGCAATAGTGATTCAATTACAAAGAATACATCTACTCAAAAATACAAAAAGACAGACTGCAATGGACTCAATTCTTGCAGACAAAAAGAGAGAGAGCGAGAGAGTAAATTAAGTTCCACACTGTAAACTTCCCGCCTACTCACAGCCCCAGCCAATCAGAAGCCGCGTATTGTGAGCGCTGCTCTCCGATTGGCCGCTCTCCGCATGACTGACAGCTCGTGTGAATGAAGTTTTTTCCCACTTTGGCTCCTCGAAGTTTCAGTGACGGGGGCATCACTGCAGCGCACTGAAGGGAAGGAAAGAACAGAAGGGAAAAGAAGGGAGAGAGGTGCCCCATCCATCCATCTATCTATCCATCCACTGAATGTTCCCGCAGGACTTTATTCACGTATGGCTGCATGAGAGGCTTTGAGCTGCGGCGCTTTCTCTCTCCGGGACTGTTGGGTTACTGCTTCTGTCCTGATTTTAAGCAGTTGTCATAATAATATAACCGAACTCTTCGCGTCGGGACGGACGCAGGTGGTCATGGATACACCTATCAGATGGAAAGTAAAGCGGAGGTTTAAGGAGGTGCGGCTGTCGGTACTCCTAGTATTCCTGATGTTTGTCACCTCACGAGTCAGCGCAGGTAAGCGGCGAATCAGCTGTTCCCAAACTGTTACTTTGTGCCGCGGGCCGCGCTCTCCAAGTGGCTGCGCGTCTCCGCGGTCAGTCCGCTGTTCCCGGACTCGAATAACCGCAGGAGGGAATGGTAGGGGCGGGATTCTTCAACTAGGGACTCCCGGAGATCCGTTTTTGCAAGAAAACATTAAAGCAGCGACGAATAACGGAATCAGGGAAGTTTTCCCGTGCAATGCAACAGCTGCGCGAGGAGATAGTGATGCATCATCTATTGTGGCATGCTACTCGTTTACGCTGCTCAAAGTTGGTGTAACACTTGCTATTCTCATGCAAATTAGTAAATAAATCCGTAATAGAAGAAATCTGGATTCCAGGAGTTAATATAAATTTTCCCTTAGTGCGGTCCCATTGCATTACAGGTTCTTCTCTTCGAGATATTGGGTTTGGCGTCTTTAAAGCAGCACAGATGGTCTGGTTTTCTAGAAGCAGAGATTAAAAAGTCATCAGTGGATGACTTTCCAGTTAGAATCAGTGTCACTGGAGAACCCAAAACAGGGTACTAATGCTTTACCAGAATCTGAGGAACCTAAACTCTCTGAGTGCTTCTTTGCTGAATCTCAATAACTTCAAAGAAGCTTTATCTTTAAGGTTGTAGGACATCAAGACCGCTTTTGGTTTCAGATGTGTGAATGTAAACCACGCAGACTAGAATCGGTTTTGTGAACTTTTTGGAAGATGTTTGGGATGTGGCAGAAAGCAGTTTTCCTCCAGCAGGCGCGCTGACTGCGGAACGTAATTGGAAAAATATGCAGGATGAGAAACACACCAGGAGAGAAAGAGAGAGAGAGACAGAGAGAAGTTTACGTTTTCCATAGGCTCATAAAATGAACCCACCTCTCTGGCTTCTCTGTTTATTAAAACGGATATAAATTTAAATAAACACTCGTTAGTCTTAAGTTTTGGCTCCTGGTGGATGATCTGTAATGAAGAACATCAGTGGGTCAGGGTGGAGTCGCAGCGTGTCTTCTCTGGTAGATCAGAGATGCTCGAGGTGAAGCTCGCAATTACCTTGTAAACCATTTATAGAAGGAATGACCCAGGAGACTATGTAAACAGTTATTGTGGAAAGGAACTCTATGCATGCCATACATCCCGATCTCATCTGTAATATTCCATTAGTTACAAAACCCAAGTTGTTGTTTTTTTATCATTCATGCAATATGCATAAAGATTTGTTCATTTTTTGAGCACATAAGAGCCAACTTTCTATGGTTGCATCAGTTGTTTGACATCTGTTTTTAGTGTCACTTCATTACGATGCTCTGTGTATCACACTCAGATTTGATAGTGTGGAGTTTATTAGTTGTGAACGTGGATCTGTGGTTTGTACAGTAACGACGGAGCCAAACGCAGACAGGATATGATCTCTCGTTCTCATCCTCCTCGTTTCTCCAGCCTGTCCCAGGGAGTACCCCTCTCTCTCTCTCTCTCTTTCTCTTACTCTTTCTTCAGGCTAGAGGGGGAGGGATAGAGGGAGGGGGATTGGAAATTCTGCTCCGCATGTGTGATTAGCTTCGTGTCTGGTCATGGCTGCTTGGCTGCTCATTATAGAGATGGAATTATTGAGAACATTTTGGTCCAGAAGCTTCTCAAGAACATGCTGACTTACAGTATTTAATAAAGAATTAGTTTGGCAGTGATACCAAATCTTAGCAGATGCACTGTTAAAAATGTACGATTCCAGTTTGAACCTTAAAGAGTTTTATAATCTAACTATATATTCTCTAGTTATTTGAACGAACCCAGAAACACTGACAATGAAACACCAAAAGGTTTTGAATCTTGAAAGATCCTTATTGGGTCGTGGTGAACCTGGAGTCTTAAAATAGACCTGAAATAGTCATAAAAATGTAATTTTTTTGTAGTTATGCTAAGCTGTCAAATATTTCACTGTAATAGATTTTATAAACATAATCGCAAACATCTGTGGAAACCATGCTAATTTATTGGTCAAATGGTGTGAAAACTTGTTTTAACAGCCAAAAATGGCTTTTCCGTTTATTTTCAGCTAATTAAAGAGTTAGCACTTTTGATTGCGCGAGTCAAGGCTGAATTAATGAGTGATTCATTGACTTGATTGATTGTTTTATATATTAGGAACATCTGTTACTTACATCTGTTAATTGCATTTCGATAGAAACACGCTCATTAGAGTCACATAGGACTGAAATGCATTAGTTGTTTAGTTTCCTTCAAGAATGCTTTGGGCTGTGTTCTAAATGCAGTGTAGTGCACTTCCTTTCGGCATGCTTCCAATTTTATTTAGAGCACACGTGTAGCAGGGTAATGCCGAAAAGATGGTGGACTTGACCCGCAGCCAGACTCGCAGGGATGCACAGCAACGCTCTTCCACGACGCGTGCTCTGGCAGTGATGTCATGCAGTGGGCGGGATTAACCGAATGGCATCTGTAGGTACAGAATGACGTGCTCAGTTTATGATGGGACTAGCAGTGCATTGTGGGATACCACGGCGCTATTACATCACAGAACACAGAAGCTTGTAAAGTCAAAAATGGCTGATGGGGATGCTGCTGTACTTCCTGTGCAGGGCTGTTCTGCTTTATTACTCACACCAGTGCTGTTTTATGAGTGTTTTACGAACGCTCTCAGCAGACCGGCCTCGCTCCTTCAGACTGCTGGGCGTGTGCTTTAGTTTGAGAGCAAAAGAATTCTTTTTAACAAATGGCATGTTGTAACGATTGTTTATTTCCCACGTGTGTTGTCTCTGGTTTTGGTTACTCTTGTTGTTGTTGTGTTCTGCTGCAGACCCTTAAAACCTTGAGAGGAGAAGCTCTGGAACGTTTGGAGCCAAACTTTCACACCCTTGGAGCCTTTCAAAAATGTTTCTTGTGTAATGAGAGCAAGCTGTCCGTTTCAGCCATCCTGATTCTTCATTCCAAGTTTGATTCAGTGCGGATAGTAGAGAGGAACATAAACATTGTGGAGAAATCAGGTTCATGTTGCCTTTGGCTCTATGGCTCCCATTAACAGAACAAGCAGTATCTCCCTTTGGCTATTAAAAGGTACCAGTCTAGTTCCAACAGGAAGAGGATGAAGGGCTTCCCACCTAATCGAACTCCCAGAGTCCCCTTTTGCATACTAACTAGTGTGCAAAATTAAGATTAATACACTCCGAATCACTCTTGGCTGAATGGCATATTATTCAAGATGGATTTTTTAAGTATGAATGAGTTTCAGTCTATTCATATTAAATAGTATACATGGTTAAGAGTTGACATTCTAAATCACAGTATGCAGAAAATAGTATGCAAGTATGCATCTGCCCACATACTATCTCTCTTATATAGCATGCAGTATTAAGATTAGTACATCTAATATAGTATGTCAAAAGTGACTGAATTGCATAGATTTTAAAATGCTTTTTATAAGTATGCATCAGTAATGCATTACATATCAAATTGTATGCAAGATTAAGAGTAAAGTACCTAAATCATAGTATGATGGATACAGTATGTCAGTAGTGACTAGTTGCAATAGTATGCATCTGTTTACATACTTACGGGTGTGTGTTCACTGTGTGTGTGGTTGTTCACTTCTCACTGCTGTGTGTGTGCACTTGGATGGGTTAAATGCAGAGCATGCATTTATATTATGCATAAATAATGTAATATTCATAAATATAATTCCAGCTTACGGCATACTATTTCAATGTAATGACTGGATAACATAATATGCAGAGCTGCATGTATTCACATGCCATCTACATAGCATACTAGAGATGGCATGGTGAGATGGCATACTACATACTTTAAAGTATGCATATTGTAACATGCTATCAATCTTATGTAGCATTCAATATTAGGATTAGTGCAAGTCATGATACTGTAAACTGAAATTTATTTGAAGCATGCATAACACATAGTTGGACTCTTTGCAAACTTGTGTAAATCAACTATTTTATGACAATGTAGAATGTATGCTGTGCTGACTTGCTTTTCATTTGTACTAAGTTAGTAGAAGTAGTTACCGTGTCAGCAGTTTTTTATTTTTTATTTTGGGTGTGTTACGTAAGACCAGCCCAGCCCTCGACCCGGTACTAGCCCTCAGTATGTAGGAGGTCCAGCTCTGGGATCACAGGACAGAAATGTTGTATGTTTTGTACTGTATTAGACAGTGTTGTTTTTGTGGCCAAATGTAGAAGTAATTTTTTCCCCCTCTTGGTTTGTGTGGTTTAGGCTTTATAGTGTGTGTTTTAGAGTCACATTGTTTTATGATTGCAAGCGTTTCAACTCTCCCTTCAATCTAAAGCCGCATTTGGGAGGGTGATAGTTGGTGAAACCTTAAAGGCCTGAGTTCACACAATAAAAAAACCCAGATATTGCCTATTTCAGACGTGAGGACCAAACCCTGACCCACATGTCTGCTGGATTCAAACACATAAAGTCCACTGGAGTTACTAGACATAGTTATATTTATCAAACACACTGAAGGCAAGAGAGCAAATGAGATTGTTTACATTTAATTGCAATAGAGGATTTTTTACAATTATTTACAAAATGAATAAAAATGTAAATTATAATATGATGTATTATAAAATAAAAAGTATAAGATCTTTTATTGTGGTGATTCGGGTCAGATTCATCAAACTATGAATCAGTGAATCATATTCTGAACCAGTTTACTGAATCGATTTGTCTGAATTGCTCAAATGAATCATCTAGTGTGAAAGGAGGTTGAGAAGTGTTCAGGACTCTAAGTATGTGCCTGCTTCAGAGAGAAATAGCAGAGGAAAGTGAAAAAAACAAAAAAACAAGTGATTGAGGGGAGGAAAGGAGGTAATAGTAGTTATTGACAGCAGACCTACAGGAGATGAGGTCATGTGGTCAGGGGTTAAAGGTGGCATACTGTGGGGGGTGACCTTCAGATTATGACCACCCTGGAGGTTTACAGTGCTCCACCCCAAGACACAGCGTCTGGAAAACACATCACTTTAAGTGCAGACAGAGATCCATTTCATGCTGTTTTGACATAAAAAATTGGTATACTTAAAGTGAGTAACACTATAAACCTCTTTATGTTTTTTAATTGGATGCGGCATTTTATCAATTAAAGTATTTCGTCTTTAAAAACAAATGCAAATGCAGTTTTAATGGTTTTAACACTGACCATAAGTATTAAAGGGACCGTATGTAGGATTGACACCGAGTGGTTGAACTAGGTATTGCAGTTCAAATTCAAAATATTGGAGATGTTTTTTTCACCAGGCCCCTCCTACTCAGACTTGACGCATACGCAGGTTGCCAAATTGAAGACAGCAACTAGAACTTGCGCAATGACGATGGAATGCGCTGTGTTTATGCAGAGCAGGCAACCTGGATGCCGAAACACTACTGACTTCGTGATTGGGAGATAGATGGAGGGTGGCGCTTCAGACCAAAACAAAACCTGACAACATAAACATTAGTTGAGGGCTGCAACTGGCTGTACTACTACTGTCGGCGATATGAGTACTTGAAATTAACATGATTTCTTAATGCATGTTGAACATAACAGAGACATTTAATGATTATTACAAGACATTTCTTACATATGGTACCTTTAAGTTTGCATGTGTAACTTATCACTGTTCGTGCGTTCTATTTTCTTCACTGTTCTTAAATCATGTAACTTGTCATGAAGAGGTATGCTATTGTGCAATTTTTGCAGATGATAAAATGGTTGAAACAAAAAATCCCATAGACTTTGACGGACCAGAACCGTATTTGTTAACCAGAATGTTATAGAGAGCCGCATACTAAAAACCTCTCAGAACAGCTTAGCTACTCCATAGCAACCACATAGAACACCTCTGTAGCAACATTCTTAAACATCTCAAAATATCTAAGCATTTGTATAGCAGCTCCTTAGTAACCCCATAGCAACATTCTAAAACCTCTCAGAACACCTCAACAAATGCATAGCAACTCCCTAGAAACCACACAGCAACATTTTATACCTCTTAGAACACCCTAGAAGCAGCTAGACAAACCCGTAGCATAGCAACCCCCTGGCAACCACATAAATGCATTGAATGCCTTAGTAACTGCATAGAATACCCCAAAATTCCCTAGCAACATTCTTACTGTACAGGAACCACCAAGTAACCACATAGAATGCCCTAGAAACTCCTTTTCAACATACTCACTGCGTAGCAATTCCCTAGTAACCACATAGGGCATTGCTATGCAGTGAGATAGGACAATATGAACAATAGTTCCTATTAATAAGAGCAGTACAGTAGGAACCCCATAGCAACACCTTAATAAAGAATCAGAGCACCTTAGAAAGTTCTCACCCTAGCAGCTCTCTAAAAGTTCCTCATAGCACCACATTGGTGAGTTCTGCCTGGGTTCCTGCTTACATTTTCTTCATGAAGTCAGTCTAGTTGCGTTAGGATCATGTTGGATGGACAGGGTTTCAGTCTTTCGGATTACACCTGGTCTTGATACAGCCCACCACCCCTGCTGCTCACACACACACACACACACACACACACACTGTTGCCTGTCATGCATGCGTGCATGTGTGTGTGTGTGCGTTTAGATCTCTGGTTCCCAGAGTTTCAGAGTTAAAAGTTTTTGGGTATTGTGTTTCTGTCTGCTCTGTTCTGTATGAATGGAGTCTTTCACAGAGCTTTTAAACGGACGCCATGTTTGGGCTTTGCTAAGGCTTTGTTGTGATTGATTGAGGGGGGTCAGTGTGTGTGTCTGTGTGTGTGTCTGGCACCCCACCGACGGCTTGAAGTTCCCCTGGGCTGTCATGAAGCTCACACATGTGCACACACTTCCTCTAGAATAACATTCCCTACATACCTGTGCTAGAGTCGCTAACTCGGTGTTAGCATGACTAGAGCACCCCAGTGCATCATGGGATATGTGTGTTTTCGCAGCGAAAAGCCACAGATGGACCGGCATCGCTGGTTTTCTTATATTTCTAGGCATTTGGGATTCGAGCAGTGAGAGCGAGAGTTTGTGTTCTCACATCTGGAAGCTATAGCCGTCGTTGTGCTGTCTGCTGATCCCAGAGAAAAAGAGGGAAAAAAAGAGCGGGGGAAAAAAGGAAAAATGTCTTCCAGATGTTTTCTTCCCTCCCCTCGCTGTGGAACAGCAGAGGAATAAAATACTGTTTCATTAAGACAGAAGAAAAATACACGTTCCTCACACAGAATCGAGTGAGATGGAGCGTCGCAAAACGTGGTCCGAATTGACTCCAATCACAAAACTGCTCTGTAAGCGGTTGTGCCCATGTAGACCCACTGACCTGACCCGTTTATGCATGCATATCTGTTTATTTGTGTGTTTATGCATGTGTGAGATGGAAAGAGAGGGTGGGATGCGTCCATCTGTTTTTTGCTTTAGTGTATTTGAAGTGTTTTTCTAACACTGTAAACAATCTCAAAAAGAATTTGTCATTCTCTGTTAACATGTTCTGAATGAACGTTAACGTTTGCATTTTGAGATTTCATCACTGAAGGTCGGTGAGTGAGTGGCGTTCCTGACAGATGACTTACACTGCAAAAAATCATGATCTGCATGAGAATTATCAAAACATCTTTAATAATCTAAAAAGATTATAAAATAAATTTATATAAAAAAGTAAAAATAATTAATTGATTATTAAAATAAAAAATTAATAAAAATTTGATAAATAAATAAAACATTGTAATTACTATATATTAATCTATAATTAATTAGCTAGCATATATATATATATATATAAAATGATTTTAAAAATAACAACTATAATTAAAAATTATTTAAGATTATATTAACTGTACATAATTCAATGTTGCAATAATACTGCAATATAATTATAAAAAAATATAATATATATTAAATATTCAAATATTTTTAGGTAGCAAATTGGGATTGATAACAGAATAATTCTGAAATGGTTTTCCACATATCATTGTTGAAAATGATATGATCTCTGCTGATTTCTGATAGCTTGTGAAACTCATGTCATCTCAAATCACTAGTAAAAATGAGTGACTTCCTGTCGCTTTGCCCCTATCTGTCTATATGGACGTCACTTAACTGAGATGCTTGTCCTTGAGTGTGTATTTTGTGTATGTGTGTGTGTGGTGGCCTCTGTTGTGCCATGTAAGAACCCAATGTCTCACAAGCCACATTCATGACCCTGAAACAGGGAATTATGGGATTGCTTGGGGTTTATGACCAACACACAGACAGCTCTCTCTAGCTTTTATTGGGTTTTATTTGAATGACTGTTGATGTATCTGTTCATCAGAAGAGGCTTTTTGTGCGACAAAACCTTCATTCATGTGCCTCAGAAATGCCACAGCTGTTCACATCATTACAAAACATCAAATGTCTGCATCACTCATGCAAATAATGACCCACAATTAGGCAAGTCTTTTGTTTGTTTGCTAAAATGTACTGTGATAAGCATAGTTTCTGCTAAAATAGCACTATCGTTATTGCAAGATGAGGGATCTCTTTCAAACATTGTTTATTGCTTTGCGTGTTTTCTTTTTTATTTAACAGTAGTCACAAATTTACCACAATTATAGAAACAATAACTGTAGTAATTATGGTATTTTGGTGGAAACTATGAGTGCTGTGGTAGATGTTTGTCAGGGTCAGTACACATGAGCTTTCAAAGCCTCTTTGAGCTTTCATAAGGTTTTCATTATCCTGTGGATGAGGAGGGCAGCAGTTGGTCCTGTAATGCTTCATTTGAGCAGTATGCTAAAGGTCACGTGTGTCTGTGTGTGTTTACAATGCTTTGATATACTGTACATATCAAACAACCAAACACACATTTTCAGATTATTTAATTCGATTTTATATGTTAAGATGTACCAGATTTAATTTTATTAGGCATGCCCATTATATATGTACCCTTTTAATTTAATGTCTTATGTAATTCTATAATATTTTTAATATATTTGAGATTTTTTTTATTTGATGCACATAAAATGCACAGATACTGTAGCAAGCAATTTTGTGCCATGCATCCAGTACAAAACAGTACAGTGACATCCTCAGCTCCCTTATGACCCTGCACACCTGGAATAGGTTCATACAAACGAACGGTTTTGTGTTCTGTCAATACCTGCCGGTTTTTGTGGGTTACTGATACGTGGAGTTGGTAATGAGTGATTAATAATGTTTTGTGGGTTATGAGATGTTTAGGGAACCCTGCAGGTCCAGACATGCGAGAAGAAGTTTAGGATTCTGGAGTGGTGCGCGGAAAGCTGACATTCCTTCCACTGGCCTCATACTGAGAATATAAAATAGTCTCTCTCTCTCTCTCTGTCTCTCTCTCTCTCTCTCTCTGCAGTAGCACATTATGAACTGGCCACAAAAACCACAGAAACGTTCGGCTCTCTCCAGAAAGAATTAAACACACACACTTCACTCACGCTTGAGTGCAGGACAGAGGGGCTTTTGTTCCAGAGTTGTTATAATCTATACTATATGTCGTGTCGCATGTGACTGAAGCCGTGTTAATGAAACTGTGATGATGTCTTTTGATGAGCTGTTTTATGATTTATTATATTTTCAGCATTCATGATTTTGGTTTTGTGGTGCAGAAATAACTGCAACAGAATATAAACATAAAAAGATGATTACATTTGATTTAAATGAAGAATGGAAGAAATATAATACTTTCTGTATGTTACCCTGGTTATACCATGGTGCTTTTTGCACATGCCAGTCTGGTAATACTTATTTTTGAATGTGATACCAAGTGCTTTTTAGATGCTTTTTTTGACATTTACCATGGTTTTTCAACTTGATACTATAGTAATAGTGTGCTTTTACATGTACCATGATTATACCATGCTTTTTAGACATTTACCATGGTAATACCATTTGTTTTGGAAAATGTTATCCTGGTAAGACCTTGTTTTTTTGTACAAGATACCATGGTAACCATGTGCTTTTTACATATACCATGATTAAAGCATGAATTTTGCACATTTACTTTGGTAAAACCATCTGTAATACTATTGTATGTTTTTACATGTACTATGATAATACCATGTTTTTTAGACATTTACTACATTAAAATGTTACCATTAAAATACCATGCTTTGTATACATGTACAATGGCAAGACTGTATATTTGTACATTTAGTTTTGCACATTAACTATATTTTTATGCACTGTACCATGGTAATACTTAAGTTCTTTAAACATGTACTACCCTTATACCATGTTTACGGAGATCGTTCAAGAGCATAACTTATGTTAAAAAAAGAGTAGTATTTCCATCAGATGCTATCTTTGTACCATGGTACCAGTATTTTTGTTGTGTTCAAATCTGTCTGCTTTTATCTTAGCGTGAAGGTGGTTTTTATGGGGTTGGATGAAACTGTAGTTGACTTTGATTATTTTATTATTCTTTTAATGTTTGTGTGTGAGAGGTGACTCTGTTTGTACTAAATGTGTGTTTGATTTCACATTAAGGGATGCACGCTGCTTTCTTCTAAGTGTGCATTTATCCCTGCATGTGCTGATGAAATTGGACGAATTTGTTCTTGAATTGTGTGTGTGATTGAGTTGTGGTACAGCACCACATGAGTCAGGGTTTCCAGCGTCTAATGCACATGCTGAACGCCAGCCAGCCATTCAGTCAGTGAACGTGAGCTGTTCAACACGGAAAAACTTTGCTCTTTGCTGAAAGAGAAGCTATTTTCACTTTATTAGACAATCAAATCTGATTAAAAGTGTCTAAGTTTGTGTGTGTTGCAAAGGGTTTTTGCTGAATCAGTCGTTCTTGATTGCTGCACTAGTTAGTGGAAACTAATGAACACCACAAAGTCTAACCAAACCACCAAACCATGCCATTATGTTGTACTTCAAACAGCCCTCTGAAAGAGAGAGAGAGACAGAAGAAAATATATATATACACATAAAACGAGCCTAACTGTGTGCCGAAAGGCAAGAAATAATTTTAAGGCACATAAGAAGCTCAAAGCACCTGGCCGGTACTTGCATTTTTACCCGTTTGCCCTCTGAACCCTGCCCTCCCTCTCATTACAGCTCTGTCCAGATCAGAGGTCAGCTGGTGGACAGTGACCTCCCGCATGTGTAAAAAGTGAGGTCGTAATATAGAAGGCCATCACCAGCCGTGCACCCACAGGGCACTCCTCCCGCTTGATTGGCTGCTGTTAGTTGAGAAGCTGTCAATCACTCAGATTGACCTATCATTAAACTGTCAGCACAGGCCTGGTAACAGCCTCTCAAAACAACAGGGTAGCAATTCAGGACGATTGCAACCATTCAAAACCCTTTGCAACCACCTATTCATGCCTTAGACACGCATAGCACCCAACAGCAGCCATTCTGAACACCATAGCAACTTTATGGTGCAGAATACACAACCAACAATTTAGCGATGTGCTGACCAGCGTTTAAAGTGTGGTAGTAACTATTTACCAATGCCCTGGAATAGGGATGCTCATTTCGGTTATTTCTCATAACCGACAACCGATGCTCGTTAACCAATTATCAACCGGTTAACTAACAACATTATTTTAAATGAGAATTGAATTCAATTAGAAAGGATAAGCGCCTGTGACCCGTTAAAAATTGTTATATTTGTTTTCTGCGGATTCATTGTACATGCACAAAAACTAGCAAACAACAGAAGATGAAGAAAACGAAAGAAAAAAAGTTAGCAACAGTGACCCAATTAATATCAAAGATGGCAACGTCCACAAAACTAAGTTTTACCACTTTCTGACATGACAGGAGTCCAACCGAGGTGCGAGTTCTTTCATCAAACCTTCATTAACCGACAGCAGCTTTGTGCAGAAAGCGGAGCATTTGAATCGCGTGCAGAACACAAAACTGACGAGAGCAGCTCCGGCGGAAAACTGACAGGATCTAATAAAACTTTCAGATGACGCGCAGCTCATTTCTCCATAACTATAAGTTACCCAAAACACAAATAAAAAAACCCGGTAGATGCACGTTTGTGCAGCAGAGCGGGTCTGTCTTCAGCAGTGCATGACGTGTCCTGTTCTGTTCACAAAGCGCGTGTGCTCCGAAAACGCGGTTGTTAGTTCTGAACGTTTCCAGGTGAGTTCCGTTACAG
>JAUMHQ010000085.1:2624345-2634345 GCA_032361165.1 Enteromius paludinosus
GTACAGAGACTGCATTTCGGCTACAATTTCAACTGAAGATGTGCTTGCTTTTTTTGTAGACTTTATAGTCTACATCTAAAGAATCCATAATAACTACAGTATATGATATATGATATGCATTTATAAATTGCTTTTGGGTAAGTTATTCTGCAAGGGTGCATTAAACTGATTGAACGCGACAGTGAATATATCTATAATGTTTCAAAATAATTTTATTTCAAAACTAAATGAAATACGAGGCAGCACAGCTGTTTTCAACATTGACAATGAAGTTTCTTGCTGAGCAGCAAATCAGAATGATTTCTGAAGGATCATGTGACACTGAAGACTGGAGTAATCATGCTAAAAATTCAGCTTTGATCAGAGGAATAAATTCTATGTTGAAATATATTCAAATTGAAAACATTATTTGCAATTGCAATAATATTTCAACTGTTTTTATGAAGTGAGCACATTTAAGTGATCAACATTAAATCAAACGTACTAAGCATATGCAAGTATATACTCTCTTAGAATTGTGGTGTGTCTCTTCAAATCTGCTTTCATCTGTATAGAAGATTAATTTTATTTATGCAAACTTCGAAAATGCAGACTTGCCTAAAACAAGTCTACATTTTTCTTGCAGCGTTGGAAGCAAAGTTATTTCCTTCAGGAAATTGAGATCTAGCATTAGCATTACAGCAAAGCTCTTTAATTCAATATGATTTGGTTTAATGAGCTTTGGAGAAGCTTAAACGTTTATAAAGTGATCAAACAGTCATGTTTTGACTTATGATCTTTTAGGTGTGTTCAAGTGAGATGCACCGATTTTTTTAAATGATGTTACATTATATGTGCATAATTTCTATAACTTCTCACTTTTGTGCGTTACAGCTATTTTTACTTTTTAAAGCAGCAAGTCACAAACATCAAATTGTAATGTTTGCATCTCGGGCAGCTTACCAATACAGGGTCAGATTTCTGAGTGTGTGTGTGTGAAGCAGTGTGTATTTTGTGTGTCCTGCGGTTTTGGATCTGGTTGTTCTGATGTGTTTTTCTGTTTGGGACTGTGTGTGTGTGCGTGGCATCTGTTTTGCTGTCAATATGTAATTAAAAATTGGCACTAAAGCCCAGCACGTTTAATTCTGAGACAGACTGAGAGATTACTCATTACATTTATTTGATTTATGGCTTATTTCCTGTATATTTTTAATGCTGAAATGTGTGTGTGGCGGCTGATGTTTAGGAAAAGGAGTTGGTCTTTCTGATAAGTGCGCTTTTATGAATGGGAGTATTTGCACACACCTGAGCTGCGGTTTGTAGGGTGTTTGCCGAGGGAAATACTGCGGTCACAGAGTAAATCTCAACAGGTGATGTTTGTGTTCCTCGGGGACAGGTCTTTAAGAGGGTAAACACACACGCAATGTAAAGACTCCTGCTGAGTGACTGTAAGGTGAACCCGAGTGCTTCACCTGAGCAGCGCCTGTATGCGTGACTGATTTTAACATGATATTTTACAGGATGTTGATAGATTCCACTAAACCTGAGCTGTGAAACATGTTGTAAATCATCAGATTCAATTACGGTGTAAATATGTAGAGTCACATACACACCTGAATGTGTTAAATATCACCTTAAACACCAACAGAACTCAACTTATGCACACAATTCTATACCGGATTCATAAAAAAAAAAAGTCATGCATGACAAGTAAGTAGTATTTTTAGACATGAAATACTTTAACTGGGCTAAAAACACTGCTTTGGGTGTATTATTTTTTTATTGCAGCAACACCAATAAACAATAAAAGGAAACAGTAATTACAGCAATTAAAGAAACCAATGTTCAGTGCATTTTGCGATTTTATTAGGATCAGTATTTATTTATTAGGATTTTATTTTCTTTCCCTGCTAATATAGTTTGTTTGTAAGCAACAGCAATTTGGTGCAATGATGCAGAATTTAAAACTTTGAACATCTAAACAGAGTCAGAACTCAGAGTCAGAATATCAGAATTCATTTTAAAGATAAAAGTTCCAATTAGAACACGGCACGCACACTTTAAAAAACTTCGAACCTACTGGTAATTAATCAAAGCAAAGGTCGGTGGAGTAGAGGAAGGAGGAGGAATGCTTAGATCGAGAGACTGTGGGCATCATACTGTTTACAGGAAGTATTTCTTGCTCTGATAGGATGATGAGATAGTAAAATTATTAGCGGGGAGCAGGCTGCTAATTACCTGTGCATGCAAAATATATAAATGTATTTTTTTTTACATTTTACAGGACATTTGCATAGAAAAGTTTTTGAGAATTTTTCAGATTTTTTAAAATAAATGAATACTTTTATTTAGCAAGGATGCATTAAACTGATTAAAAGTGACTGCAGACATTTCTAGTGTTATATTTATGATGTCACATTCTTTTGAATTTCATATTCATCAAGGATGTCTTAAAAAATCCAACATTCATAAATATAAATCCACATTTGACATTCATGATAATAAGAAATGTTTCTTGAGCAGCACGTCTGCATATTCGAATGATTTCTAATGAATCATGTGACCCCGAAGACCGGAGTAATGATGCTGAAAATTCAGCTTTGCATCACATGAATAAATTACATTTCAAAATACACTTAAACAGTAAACACAAATTTTAAATTGTAAAAATATTTCACAATTTTATTTCCCAAACTGCCCCTCTAATGAAAATATAAAATCTTTGGATAACCATACAGCAAAGTATGCTACAAAAACACTGTATATGGAGTCCTCTGACTATTTTGTAGTGCTGTGCTTCTGTAAGTGGGTCACTGGGTCACATGTCTGCCGGTCTTGATTCCCCGTTGTGGGTCTAGAGCTGACGGACGCCGGAGCTAGTGTGGAAAAACAGCTGCAACATCGCCTCCATTTACAGCTTTCCCCCTAAACATCCTTAAGAAAATATATATACTTCTGTGCGCGTGTGAATGCTCACTGAGATAAATATTAGCTCTGCCTGCAAACGCTCGTGTTTGCCTCCATAAATGTTGATACTAGCAGCATCTGGGTGTGTTTACATGAGACATAGCTCATTATATACACTCTATATCACAGCATTTTATCTATCTTAACAAACCTTTATATTTTCAACTATTACCATATTTATTGATATCAAAGGATCAAATTTTACCGCAACTGTGAAGCTCAGGCATGGTTTTCATTTCTACGGCTTGCTAAATGATAACAAAATGCAATCTGCTAAGTCTAAATTAAGAGTTTTTTGACTGACACAGCACATTATCCTCTGTTAAAGTGTGTAATTTCATGACCTATATACTGTATATAAAACAGCTCATTTTGGGGAAGTCCTCGGTTTGCCTTTAAACATTCCTTTACCGTTAAACCATAGCGGTGTGTTTTACCTCGGCAAACCTCATTGCTACTTTGACAGGGACGGCCGAATAGCTTTGGCTAACCAGAGAACCGCATCTCTGAGGCCGAGTTTCCACAGGTGCTTATCACAGCTCGGCACGACAAACAACTAGGAAGAATGTCATATAGTGTAATCAGTTTAATTATCACAGTCTTTAGCATGCACGCCTGGAAGATGCATGCATCTCTGATTATAGTGTGCTGTCTGCGATGTTGTGTGCTAGTAAAATGTGTTTAAATGATCTTGTCTGTTGATATTACGTTTATGCTTTTATTTAACGCTTGCCAAAGTCAGTTGCATGAGTTTTGATGTCTTGCTGCAAATGAATTCACTCTAAAATTAAATGATCTGAAGCCTGTGGTAATGTCTGGAAACAACATTAAACAGCCAAATCTGATCTGAATTACAATATTGTTAAGTCCATGTGTTGAATGTGAATTAATTAGGAAACACTGCCAATTAGTTGTATTGTTTATCTTTGTAGTCGTGTTTTCCTGAACATCTAATGGTATGTTCTCTAATAAGCCTCTAATAAGTCGGTAACCTGCATGCTATGCCACACCACACAAAAAGTAAACAGCCTTAAAAAAAGTTCTTGTTTTAGATCCAAATATTCTTTTCAGTCGCTCTTAACTAGAGCCATTGAAAGGACTAGACGGTATTTAATGTAAATACCTGAAGGAAAAATGTAAACGCTGCGCAGCATCTCAGCGCTGTCTTCTCTGACTTAGACTAAATCAGACTGACCTGATCAGAATCACAGCGAGCGCTCATGATAACCACCGTCTGTCTGCCTCATCCTGTCACTATGTCATCTTGTAAATAAGACCTGCCTGAGATCATGACCAGAGGTGTGTGTGATCCTCCAGTGAATTTAACAAGTTGCAGCTGGGGGAGATTTGCAAACAATGAAATCGTTCCTAAAGTTGATCACCTAAACGCACAGACTTTAGCATGAGTGCGCGTTTGAAGCAGATGAACTGTGTGTGGTCTGCACTCCATATCTGCACCAGAGAGAGGGGAAAGGTTGTGTGTGTGATTTTGTAGACCGTGTGCCCAGCGTATGGTCAGCCGAGCTCTAAACACATCAAACACTTGGCTGGGTTTGTTGTTCTGTGGGCGCTCGTTCTGACGGTGCTTTAGGTTGCTAATGACATGTTTGTGGTTTTGTGGGCATGTTGAGTTTAGGGCATCATTGCATACATCACAGCACACACTATGTACTGCATACAAGTTTTAACATGCATATTACATCTTTATTACTGTACATACAAAAAAATATAAAATTATGCCATAAACAATTAAAAATGTATTATTTTTTAATCAGTAAAACATAAATGCAATATATATATATAATATTTTTATTTTAGATTTCTGGTAAGGATTATTTATTTATTTATTTGATATTTTAAATCCTTATATGCATGCATTATGTTTTTTTACATTTAAAATATTCAACTTTTATTTTTATTTTATTTCAATATAATGAAATACAATATATTCTAATGTGTTATAGTGTGAAAGCTGTTTGAATGGGTTTTAAAGGGACAGTTGTCAATTTTGACATGGCTCTAAACTAATTTTGTTTCTCTCTGTCTCTTTCTTTTGCAGCTGAGCCAGCCGATCTCCTAAAGATTTTAGATTTTCACAGTTTGCCCGAGGGTGTAACGAAAACTACAGGCTTCTGCTCACACCGGAAGTCGTCAAAAGGGCCTGATGTCGCCTACAAAGTCACAAAAGATGCACAGCTTAGCGCTCCTACTAAACAACTCTACCCCTGTGAGTACAAACACACACACACACACACACACTCACACGTGAGCATTCATGGACCCATAAACACACACAGGTGCACCTGTTTACTTTTCTTCTCCATCTTTCCAGTGTTTGGGCTGCTGGTGTCTGTTCAGAGCGCACAGACTCTCTGCCCTAAATAACTCTTTCAGAAACTCTTTCATCCTCCCATACTCTGCAGACATGCTGTATAATCTATTTAGACAGATGAGAGAGAGAGATGACGCAATGTTCTGTTAATGTGACCACATTGGACCAGAAACAGATCCTGTGCAAGTACACAGACACAAATTCTTGGCCAATGCACGGTCCTATTGCATGTCCAAATTTTTTTCTTGTGATATAATTTTTTTTTAAATTTATTGTGATATCAGTTTTATTTTATTTATGACACGTCGAATCTTACATGGATAAAAACATAAAATTGTAGTGAAATATAGACCTGTCTATGTATCACTAAACAGCGGGCCGCAGAGCCAGGGTGCCCTAGACTCTCGTTTTGGCAGGAGCTCTGAAAATCTCAAGAATTTGATGGAAGGAGGGAGAGACAAGGCAGCTGAGGAGAGAGATGCAATACCAGCATAATGAGACTAAACTAGATGAGACTAAATCAAGACAGCTCTCTTACTTCAGCTCACACTGACTGTGTTCCAGACTTTAGTCTGCTGCCTACACAGACAGTATTTTTAAGCTTTGTAAGCGTGTTACTGCTACAAAGGATGTTCTATATATATACATATATATAGCATGTACAAACAGTATAAGAACACTTAAGTGTTGCACAAATATAATGCATCATATAGCATAGTTTTCATATTGAAGAAGGAAATATGTACAGTATGTAATAAATATAAAGATAAAAAGGCAAAGATAAATATTGGATTTATTGATTGATTGTTATGAAATTATTGAAATTAAGCAATTAATAAAATAAGCATATGTATATCATTAAACCTAGAAAGAAAACATTTTGAATTTTTTTTAAATATATATTTTACTTTATTTTATTTCGATTTTTAAAATGACCACTATGTATTTTTCTGTTAGTAAAGTTTTGGACTTTTCCGTAATAAAATGAGACTTTTTCTAGATGTTCCCTTCCATTATGTCTCATCTAGCCAATTTTTGTCCTTAAAAGGCAGCTCAGTACAGTTCGTCCAGTGTTTACACGTTTGTCTAGCTATTTAAAGGGGATTTGATTTGTCATTGACTTCTGTTGCATTTGGTTTCAGCTGAATGCTTACTCTTTTTTTTGTTTTGCCTTAATTCTAAAAAACACATCCCTTCATTTCTAACTCATTTTACCTTTTAGGATGTCCCCAGCTGTCCCCAGAAGGGAGGTTTTGTCAGATTTAGCTGACTTCTGGGGATGATTTTGTCCCTTAAGTACAGCTAAGTAAACACACACGCCTGGCTGCTTGAGAAACGTACAGGCAGAGTGAAAGCATATGGACGAAATGAATCATCTATCGTTCCAAATACAATGCATCTGTTCTTTCTCTCTGTACACTTTCTACTCAGATGCTCAGGATTTACACACACACACACACACACACACACACACACACACACACACACACACCTTCTAAGGCAGCTGGCTAAGAAAAGCTCTTTTGGCCAAGAAATTCTCATTCTCTTTTCTTAACTCCTCCTCCTCTTCTTGTCTTGCTCCTCCTCCTCATCCATACCCATAAGGCCATTGTTTTACTTTTGTGCTGTGTCTCCTGGGTAACAGAGAGGGGTCGAAGGTCACTGGAGTTCTAGTGATGGTTTGCAAACCTGCTGGAAAGCCAAACCTCTAGAGAGACATGATGAAAAACAGAGCCAGGTCAAAACGGTACTGACCGAGATGATTGTTCCAGATTCAGACATATATATATTTCAGACTCTAAAAATGATATGCACCACAAAAAGCCTGATCTTAACTGGTTTCCAAGCACTGGTGATCTTTATTAAAAACAACATAACAAAAAAACTAAATTATTAATATTAATTACAATTAATATTAATTAGCCTATTAATTCATAAACATTAATTGTTAATTTAAATGTAAATATATATATATATATATATATATTTTTTTTTTTACAATATAAAAATATGATCATTAATTAAATATAATGTAATTAAATGTATTTTAAAATATAACCCAAATAATTTAATAAAATTTTTAAATGTAATTTAATTTATATTTTTTTATTTTCCACTTTCAAAATGTATGCTTACTGCAGATTTTAAAACTTGTTTTAATCAAATTCAATTAATTTAGATAATTTAATTGAGGTATTTCCTTTTATTAATCTATCCATTGATTATTGATTAATTTATCTACTGATTTATTACTATATGAAGCAAAATAACATAATTTATGATAATTGTTGTATTGTCTTAAAATATAACCCAGGAAGGCAAATGTAATTTATTGAATTGAATAAAATAATTTTATTTAATTTTATTAATGCTCTACTCAACAATGTTTTTATTATTATATATTTTTTTATTTACTAGCAAATTCTGATTGAAAGTTTTTCACCGCCAGTTTTGTTCAGTGTAGTATGTAATCCATAACTTTTCAGTGGTAGTTATAAGCATGGCCAGCAGAGGATCTTGAATTCACTTCAGGTGGTGTGCTAAAGGATTCAGGACGGCAGTAATGTGATTCCTCCGCGTCTGTAGACTCCAGCATTCCTTTAGGTTTCTGCATAAAGACCTATTTCTGACTGGAGGGGAGAGACACATGAGAGCATAGATATGTTGTCCTCTCTGAACTCTGGTTTTGTTTCTTATTGCCCTGGTGACCGCCAGACCTCGTCTCCGGAGTGATGGCCCTTGGCTCTTGCCCTTTGACCTTCAGCTCTGTCTTTACACAGGAAACCAGGACAAAAGCATCTCTTGTTGTTGTGTGTATTTGCGTGTGTGTGAAGCTGGTGCTTGTGTGAACATGATACAAAACTCATGAAATCATAAAAGCATCATGTAAAGTTTCATTATTTCTGCACACACACACACACACACACTCATATGCATGCATGTCAGGTTGGAGAAGAAACAAACTCATCAAGACTGACGAAGGAGAAATAATGGGAAAAACACACTCTTCTCTTCTCTTTTCTGTCCTGATCTCCTGTTTCTACTGCTTATAAAGAAGTTAAGCATTCTAGAAATGTCTCTACTCTAAACTGATCTAAAATATCAGAATTCAAACAATAACTTGGAGAATAATCTCTCACAATAGATTAAACCACTGTAGAATCTTTTAGAAAGGCATTTTGTGATACAGACTATATGCTATATTTTATTATTTAATGACTGTTGTATATGGAAGTCCGTCTCTGCTAAATAAAAGTTTTTATATTTAATAATTTAATATTTAAATTGATTATAATTTCAAGTTTGTACCTCTTTTTCTTATAAAATAGTAACACAAAATCTAGAACATATCTAGATCCAGAATATAATGTGCACTGCTTGCTGTTATTTAAATGAAGGTTGCTTTCAGTGGTGGTTTTCTCAGCTTGTTTTTATAATAAATGTCTCCCTTTGATGTAAGAAATTTCCATTTCTGTCAGACGTTAAATCTTAAGGTTCGTCTGGGGGCTTTATGTTTTTGACTTAAACACACAGTGTGTGAAATTAAGCACTTAATGTAAACAAAAGCCGAAATAAACCTCTCAGTTCTTGGAGGAGCGCTCAGATGATTCACATTCAGAAATCTATGCAGCTCCGACCTCAAATAACCTCATTAGTGTTTTACGAGATTAATGTTTTATGAGGTTTTTAGAGTTGTTGACCGTCTGTGATGGTGCGACACTCGAGCAGAATCACATCTGAAAACTCAAAAAATATCTCCAGACATAAACAGAGGATAAAAGGAGGAGTTAGACATGGAGACGGGATTCCAGGAAGGCCGTCTGAGAGTTTTTAAGGAACATGTTCTCTCTGAATCATTAGAAACTTTATGAAGTCCAGTAATGGATTCTAAACCTGTGCAGTGGATTAAAGTGCTTCCAGACAATGACATAAATGCACTAAAACAATCATCAGGTGTGTTTACTCCACACATGTATGGATGCTTGTCTTTTGGGTGACTGGAAAACTCCTGTCCAAGCAGCCTAGATTTTCCCAGAGGTCCTGGCGACGGGCATCTGTTTGGCACATGCTGTGTGTGTCATGTCTGTTTTTCTCTTTTTAGAAAGAGACTGTTTAATTTCACCCTTTTTTCCTTCTCTTTCATTGTTTTTTAAAAGTTTGACTGGACTTACAGTTCAGTCTTAAAGGGACAGTTCACCCAAAAATGACTCGAAAATCTACTCTTTTCCAGACAGGAGCAAAGGGCCCTCAAGCTACAAAAATGACAACTCAAGCACCTTAAAAGTCTTGTTTAACATTACTTTTTGGGTGTTAAATACACTACTTTTGGGGTCTGTATTTGTATATGCAGTAAATTTTGTTTTGTAAATACACTAAAATCTGTATGATTGTGAAATATCCTTACAATTTAAAATAACTATATTCTATGTCAATTTATTTAAAAATGAAAATCAGTTTCACATGATCCATCAGAAATCATTCTAATATGCTGACTTTCCGCTCATGAGACATTTATTATGTCTTATAGTTTGGACTGACATGATGGCGAGTAAGCAGTGACAGAATGTGTATTTTTCAGTGAGCGGCTCCTTTAAGAATGTTGCTCGTATATTTTCCTCTCTGTTTGTACTTGTGATTTTCTCTCTGTTTGTTCTCTCCACCTCTCTCTGCTAGATGAATTAGAGTAATAAAATGTCTCTTAGGGAACAGCTGTTCTCCTCA
>JAUMHQ010000085.1:2635831-2650556 GCA_032361165.1 Enteromius paludinosus
TTGATAGATTGATGGATGGGTAGACAGATGCATAGATGAATAAATGAATAGACCCTCATTCGTGTGTGTGTGTGTGTGTGTGTGTGTGTGTGTATCAGGTGGCACCGTGTGGCGATCAGCATTCACAAACAGAGCATCACTCTGGTTTTGGACTGTAAGAAAAAGGTGACACGGACACTATCCAGAAGCCCTAACCCCATCATCGACACCAAAGGCATCGTGGTTTTCGGGACGCGTATCCTGGATGAAGATGTGTTTGAGGTAAGAAGCCTTTCCTACAGAATACTAGTCTAAAGGTTCCTCAGAGGCTTCTTTATTGCTCGTTTATGGCTCAGTGGTTTGATGTGAGCCATCTCTGTCTGAAAGTAAGAATTGAGATACAGTAGAAGATAGATCTCATTTGCTCTGGGCTGTTTCTTTGGTCTTGCTGTCAGGGTGTTGTGGGTCTTTAGCAGGGATTTGTGGATGTATGTCTGTGGTCTTTACTGAGTGATGAAATGTTTCAGCATCTCTCTGTGACTGTGTCTAGTGGAGATGTGAGAGAGGAACGTGTGTGTGTGTGTGTGTGTTTGTTTAGCACCTAGTTGTGGTTATGTAATGCTAATGTAAGATTGTAGGGTAACCCTGTGGAACAAGGGTTTATAGACTCTCATGTGTGTTTGTGTGTAATGGTCAGGGCAACCATAAATGTTTAAAATAAGTATACAGTACATGTGAAGTGTGGTTGTGCTTGTATTTGCTCACACTGTATCGGTCAGAAAGATATATCGTACTACTCATGTTATTTGTGTTGTCAGTGTGTAACCTAAAGAGACATAGTGACTGTAAAAAATGTAATTGGATAAAAATATATTATATTTCAGTTCTTTTTTTCACTCGCAAAACATGTATTTGCATTTTCCTGAGAAATGTTATGTTTGCTTGTAAGACTTTTGTATTTGAATTAATAATTAATAATATTAATAAGGTGGTGGGAGGATAAAGGATATTAAGCAAGATATTTAGCAAGAAAAAGCAAAGTTTCTTAAGAGAAATGCAATACTTTTGCAAGAAAGTATAAATATTTTGTGGGATAACGCAATGTTCTATGCGGTACTTTTGCGAGAATGAAAGTATTATGCGAGAAAACAAATTTCTTGAGAGAAATGCAATACCTTTGCTAGAGAATGCAAATATTTGATGAGAATTCACGCTGTTTTTGAGAGAAATGCAATAGTTTGAATGCAAATGTTCTAGAATGTTCATTTTTTTGGGATTAGTCAAAAGTTAAAGGGATAGTTCACCCAAAAATGAAAATTAGATGTTTATTTGCTCACCCCCAGGGCATCCAAGATGTAGGTGACTTTGTTTCCTCAGCAGATGCTGTTGCACAATATTGAACAAAAACGCAAAATAAATAATGCAGTGCAGTATGCAGAAAGTGGTTCATTTCAGAAAACATCTTAGAAAATTGAGTTTGTTGCTGTTTCCTGATAGCCGAAACCGGCGGATTGTGGAATTGGAACAGTCTGTGAGTGGATGTGAGTCATTCTGAAGGACTGTAGGTAATGTTAGTGTTCATCCCGAGGGTTCTGACCGCAGACGCACGGGGTTCAAGGAATGCTGATGTGTCTTTAAGGTTTGGTCTACCTTTCTGTTTGAAGTTAAAGTGTTTGGAGAAAATGGAAAGAGCCGTGTGTTTTTTTCCACAGAGCGAGACACAGAGTCACCACAGAACCTCAACCAAACCCCCGCTTGCATACACACAGCAAAAATCATATTTCATTTCAGAGCCTGCACGTGTAATTCAATTCCCTTAAATGATGACACATTTCACTAAGATAAACAGAACGATAGGATAGAGGAAAGACAGTGAGAAATAAGAGGGAATCTCAAAATCAGAGAGGAAACGAACAGAAAGCGTACATTAGAGGGTGTTTTTTTGCATGAAGTTGACCTGTTGGGTTTATTTGGATTTAAGCGCTTAAGTTATTTCATTAATAAAAATGATTTAAAATAATGCATGTTACAGAACTTTGTGAGCTGCCTGCTTAGACAGCACTTTTTTGTGCATCATAGTCGCACCTTTTTTAATTATACATCTAATTTTGGCTAAAATCAACAGCCTGTGCACTTTATAGATAAGACAATCCCAGAATGCAATGGGATGAGCTCAGTGATTTCATTCGAAAAATATTTTTTTATTTGTAATGTGAGTTTGTGCACATGTACTGTAGAGCGTTCCAAATGCAGACAGTGGACAGGAAAGCAGACGATAATCTCTTTATTATCAGGAGTAGGTCTATATCAGATGGAAAATATCACACACGGAGGCAAAGGTGATGTTTTTGTGGAAAGTTCTGGTCGGAATGAGGAGTTTGAAGCTCATGTCTCATAACATCATCGAGGGGGTTTCCACAGCACACGTTCAGGTCAGCAGAAGTGTGTGTGTGTGTGTATGTGTTTGTGTAGGAGAATCCTACAGACGAATGGTTGAAATCAGCATGATTCACACATCACTCATTGTCCTTGTCTGCTCGGTCTGTCTCACCTGACTGAAAGAGAAAAAAAAAGAAATGCTTAATGTTTAGAGTTTCACTTTCAAAGAATGACAGCAGCAAAGTAAAGAGAGCTGATATAAAACATGAAACTGCATTCACTATACATTTAAATTCTATAATGTTCTGCATTTCACTGTAAAAAAAGTTGTTTTTAAAAGAAATGCACATTTTATTATTTAAGGATGCATTAAATTGATCACAATTGACTGTGAAGATTACTATTTAAACATAAATAGTGTTATTCTAATCTTTCTTTTCATCAAAGAACCCTGAAAAAAATGCATTCCCACAAAAATATTGAGCAGCACAACATATGTAAAGATTGATAATAATAAGAAATGTCAGCAAACAGCATATTAGAATGATTTCTGAAGGATCATTTGACACTAAAGACTGGTATGATGCTGAAAATGCAGCTTTGCGTCATAGAAAAAACAGAAAACAGTTATTTTAATTTATTTATTTTTTTTCCAATATTACTTATTTTACAGATTTTTTCCGATCAAATAAATGCTGCCTTAAAATTATAAGAGACTTCTTTGAAAAATGAACATCAAACATTTGCATCTCCAAATATTCAAATAAAATTTTTTTTTTATTTTTCTTTACAATAACTTTACAAACTTAAATATGGAGCGCTTGTATATAAATTGAGCAAGTAAACTTTCTCAGGCCGAACATTAAAGAAACATTGCACAGATGTTCTGGTTCAGTAGTTTCCCGGTATTCCTAATTAAACTTTATAATGGTTCCTAGTGAAAACACAGTCTAAATAATCCATCTTTCAATGCATGAAAGACCAAGAAGCTTTTGCTGTAGGGTCTGAGAAGTGAAAATGAGGTGAGTGATGGAGAAAAGGGGAAATGAAGGAGCGAATTCTGACGGAGGGTTGGTGGACAAAAGGAACCCAGTGAAAATGCAGTGGTAGACATGCCTGTTGCTTTTGGCAAAGATCTTAAAGGTCTCCAGACGCTGCCACTGTGTGTGTGTTCACGTCATTGGATGGTTTGGTTTCTGTGGTTGACTTTTGAGAATGGCCAGACGCTGCTTGGATTTGTCTGTGTGTGTGTGTGTGTGTGTGTGTGAACGCCGCCACACGTGTGATTGCGGTCCCGAGTTTGCTCAGATATTCAGTCGCTCTTGTGGAGCGTGTCATAGAGCTAGCTTCGTTAAAATCTTTTGCGATCTCTCCCACAGCGTGAGTCAATGTTTTAATGCGGATCACATGCGGCCTGATTCCTGTGTTTTGGGCTGATGAGGTCATAAACAGCTGCGATGATGTCAATTTTAAACAAACTTAATAAGTACAAGACCTCAAGCTTTGAAACTATGGTTAGACCGGATAGAGTGTGTTTGTTTGGGTGATTCTAACATAAACCGTCAAGAACTTTTAAAGGAGTCGTACAAAGCCCATTTTCCACAAGCTAATATAATTCTTTAGGGTCTTAATGGAAAGTTTGTAATATAGTTTGCTTTAAAATTTCTCAAAGATACTGTAAAAAAGGCTCATTTTCCCCTTTCAAAAACAGCTCTTTAGAAATCACTCTGTTCTGTGTACTTCCCCTTTAAGTCTTCACCAGCTCCGCTGACTCCGCCCCTCTTTTCTGAGGCACTACTGCTGTGTTCATTAATACATTCATCAACAAAACACCTCTATCTCTTTGGAGTCTTGCTTGTCTCTGTGTCTCGGTCTGATGACGGCTCACTCAGGGCGGGTCTGAGGTAAGACACCAGTTCAGTCTGTGTGACACGCTGTTGTCAATCAACTATTGTGGGTGTGGCCTCGGTGGGTGTGAGTCCACACCAGCATGTATTTGAGAATGGCTTGACTTCAGAAGGGGCAACTTATTTTTGTTAAATTAAAAGAAAACTACCGATGGATCTTTATCAGTGTAGTGTGGTTGTGTACACACACTTCCAACACACATTTCAGTCCAAACTGTAAAAGTGCATGTGGCACCGGGCGACCCCTTTAAGGACTATTACAATATTTAACATGTGAGCATATTTCATGATAATTTACAGAATTACACAAAAACTCATACACATATATGTATACATAGTGGGTACGGAAAGTTTTCATACCCGCTTAAATTGTTCAATCTTTGTTATACTTAAATCTATAATATAATATACAATTTTTACAATATAATGTAAAAACTAAAAATAAATCTGCAAATGTAAAATAATATAATGATAATATTAATATGATAATATTATAATGATACTAATGCTCAATATTTGAAAGTTTATAGATAAATATATATAAATATTTTTTTTGTATTCTCACAATTTCTATATATATATATATAATATTCACACAGTATATACAGTATATATAATGTAAAATAATGTAAAGTAAATATACAAATATAAAATAATATATAAATAATATTAATATCATAATATTATAGTGATACTTATAATCTATATATTTAAAAGTGTATATATATACCTTTTATACCTTTATATATAAACCTTTTCACATTCAGTTGCTTTTATTGCATATATGTTTAGAATTCAATATACTGTATGATTTATTTTTTTTATTGTTTTAATAATTATTTATTATTTAACCATTAAATAACAATAATAATAAAATATATGAAATATGTATGTATATTTTATAAACATTTTATTTTGTATTTTTTTCTAATTATAATACTACTTCAATAGATATATAGTAAGAAAAAAATATATAATAATTATTTTTTTTATTAATTAATTATATGCGTAGGATTTTGGGCTGTAATGTAAGTCAGTCGTGTTTTCATGATATTCGTCTGATGCATGCATTCAGTATGTGTGTGTGTGAGAGAGAACATGTTGCATGTGTGTAAAAATGAAATATGGCAGGTCAGAACGAGGAATCGAAATGTTTTCAAGTACTGAAGGGAACGTGTTGTACTCTGGGCTCCATACCAGAAGAAGTCTGGGATCGTTTCTCCATTTTTGTTAATTTGCAGCAGCGCCGTCTATCGCCACCTTCTGTTGACTGCAGCCATGTGACGCTAATTTTCAAAAAATTTGTGTTGTTTTGAAACATTTGAAACGTGTGTGTGTGTGTACAGTGTTTTGGCTGCGCATGTCACCACAGGCAGCTGCTGAAACAGTTAGTCCGGACTCCAGAGAGAGATGTGGGGAGCTTTTGGCGAAAAAGATGCTCGTATTTCAAAGTTGCTGACAATGCAATGTCTATTATTCTCTCTCTCCCTCTCTCTGTCCCATATTAATGTGATAAATTTCTCTCAGACACACAGAAATCCCAGAAAACATTCGTCGTCTCCTTACACCTCTGTTTCTTCTTTCCTCTTGCCTGTACTGCCGCTCTTCTCCTCGCACGCTATGCAAACAGAAATATTGTATGCTCAAATCTGGAGTAATGCGGAAAGTCCAAGGGATCATTTTACAGACCCGATTCATTACGTTTGGAAATATTTATATTTGCGGATGACAGAGAAATAAGTATGAGAGAAGTCAGTCGGTTCAGTTTGTAATATTGTTAGATTATGAGCAGAGGAGGATAAGCGTGATTAATCAGAGCTTCAAGGGGTTTATTGACGACAATAAATTGTCTAGAAGTTTTATTTTAAGGTTAGGGCTCATCTGAATGCGTTTGCTGGTGGTGAAATGATAACTTGTCAACAGCTTTGGATAAGAGCTTGTGCTAAAATTACCACTCTGTGATTGTATTTAGTTTACATTAAGAATAATAGATGTGTGTGTTAGTGTTGGGCCGGTTTGAAGTGTGTGTGGATTTAGCAGACTCTGGTTTTTGGATCTGAATCTGGTGTCAAGTCCAAACACATGTTTACACTGGCAAACAATCCAGTGCAACAGCCAGTGAGAAATGACTGCAGTCAGTGTTTCTACAGAAAAGCTTTAGGAAAATGTCACGAGTGACAAAAAGAACAAAAACCAGGAAAGACGCTGATGCTACAAACATCTTGTGTTTTTCAGGGCTGCATTTACTTGATTAAAAAATAGAATAAAAACAAGAATACTGAGAAATGCATGTTTAGTATTTAAATATATTTAAAATGTAGTTTATTCCTCTGCCTTGTTGATCAAGAAACATCCACAGCATTGAAAATAGATGTGCTTTTTCATATTTTTGTGGAACCAATAAAATATATTAATTTTATTTTTTCAAGATTTCTTGATTCCACACTACTTTTTGATGAACTTTTTGCATCCTTGCTGAATAAAAGTAATTTCTTAGGTAAAAAACTGTGTTTTGAACATAAACGGCATGCTAATTTCATTTAACATGCATTAATGTATATATAATTCATAAAGTGATTAATAGTTTGACAGCACAATCTGAGTAAGATTTCATGCCCATTTACCTCATTAAAACAATAAGTCATTTTTTTTCAATGAAAATGTTACATTAGGGTGCAAAATGTAATGCTCCATGTTGCATTTGTTCATTAAAAAATAATGATGTAGGCCTATGTCTCCTGGATTTCCCATGTTCTGTTATATGGCTACTGAAGTTGCTGTAATTATCATAGAAGAAAGTTCATAAAAGAACAGCATTAATTTGAAAAAAATGTCTTTAATGTGACAACGTATCGCATCCTTGCTGAACATATTTTAAGTGAAACTCAAAGCATGTTACCCTGCACCAAAGTTTCCCTGAGAAAAAAAGCATCCGTGATTCTCTGTTATGCAATGCGTCCTCTGGAGCTCTGTGTTCATCTGTTTGCTGGCCTCCTGAAGCGTTTGGTTTTGCAGTATTGTCTGTGGCTCTGTGTTAGCTGTGCTGATTCTGTCTGGTCGCTCTCATAGCCAAATCTCCACACAGCCCGGAGAGCCTTATGCACGGCTGTCTCTCTCTCTCTGTCTCTCTCTCTCTCTGTCCTGTTTTCCCATGATGATTTAAATCTCCTTCATTAGATAATGCGTGTGTGTGTGCTCTAGTCTCTTCATGTTTGACTCTAAACTCGTGTCAGTTCCAGACATTCATCTTCCAGAGTTCACTCTCACTTTGCCCACATTTTCTCCGCCTGCTTGTACAAGTTTCCTCGGAACGCTGTGGGAAAAATGTGTATTAGTGCGTGTATAACAAGGAAGAATCACTGATTAGACTGATATATGAATCTGACTGGTACAATAAATCAGTGCAGAGTTTCACACGGAATGAAATAATACTATTTATTAAAGTGATGATGCAATGTCAGAATAAATTACGCTTTATTCTATTAGTTGCACACACTTTTAACCACTCAAAATGAACTAAAAATACAATTGCTATTATTAACACTCTAATAACAAGAAGTAACAATAAACACAGCAGTGCATCATACATGGGAAAGTGGCTGATGCCGCAATGTTTTCATGTTTTTATTTTTAATATTATATTATATTTCTAACTTTTTTTAGTGATTCATAGGAGTCATTTTATCATGACATCAGACTACACCAGTCAAGAAATATTGTAGTAATATTAATAATAAGAATAAAGCCTTTTTGATAATGTCTGTCTTTAACGACATGTTGTCTTACAGGCATAGAGAGCGATTCAAACTGATAACTTCTGAGTTTTTAAAACTTTTTGAGTGATTCATAAGAGTCGTTTGTTTGTGAATCAGTAATCGAAAGGATGGCATGCATGTATGCACAGTAGTTGACAATATTTAAGTTTTTCTATAGGATAAGATTCATTATTTCAAAAATTATCAAGCTTTTTATGTTTATCTTCCACTGCGTGCCATGCAAACATCCAATCAGATTTTTTTGACAGATTCAAAAGCATCATCAAAAGCATGACTCAGATTATACTGGTCACAACTGAAAGGATTGTGTGTGTGTGTGTGCATGTGATTTTTTGCATGTGGAAATGAAATGCTCTCTAATTATAGTAATTATGGACAAGTGGGTTATTGTTTTGCAGTGAGCACATATTGTAAAGTCAGTAGAACACGAAATTACCTTTTCAGATGGTAAGGGAATTTTTCTGTCTTACAGTGTGTGTGTGTGTGTGTGTCTGTGTACAGGTGCTGGTCATTGTGCCCTAATTCAATTGGACAGTTTTGGCGTTCGCTCAGGTTCTGACACGACTCTCTCCTCCTAGACTGTGACCCACTTTTACCCTGTGTGTGTGTGTTTCCTGTCCTATCGCAACAGGTGTTTCATCCCTTTTCCATACTGTTTTCATTATTTTTCCAAATACTGTGGTTATTGAATGAAAAGATACAGCTGTTTCTCTCCTGTTTAACATGCAGTTTTGACTTCCTGATTCATATGAAGACTCATCTTTCTGTGATTTTTGTAGATGTTTCTTTATGCATTATTATACAATTGAATGGTAGGTCTGGCAAACAAACAGTTCTTGTTCTGTTTTTCTGGGAACAGTTATTGGACGTCTGCATTCTTCCAAACACTTATGAATCAGTCTGAGCAGTTACTGAAGTAATCTGACTCACTTACTCAACCGCTATATAAAACGACTAATGACTAATTCCTGCTGACTCTGTGCTGCATTAAAACTTCTTTCGCATTATATGTTTTTTTAGACTGGTTCACATGAAATCTGAATGAGCTCATCATTTGGCAACTTAATAAGAACAGAAAATTTTCTGAATAATATTTACATAATTTATATTTAAACTAATTATGATAAATTAACATGATTTTATAAGTATGTATATAATTCATATTATTAATTTAAAAAAATCTAATTAATAAATGTAAAAACTTTTTCCACACACACACACACACACACAATACATACAGCATTATATTTTAAACTATAATGATCTTATAATTAATAATACTGAAACGGATCCAATTGTAATTATTATGCATATATTATTATGCATGTTATACATTATTATGCATAAATATTTGGAATTATATTAATCATTATAATTTAGCTCTTGTTTTCTTTTTTTTACTTTAGCTCTAGCTGAAGAGTCTCTAGAGTCAAAGTAAATCACACCACATGTTACAGTAAATGTGAGCCTTGCTGTATAAGATACAACCGTTTTTTAACTGTGCATCGGATTGTACTTCTTTCCCTCAGCCTCATTTTCATGTGCATCAAATCAAATATTTTGTTCTCTCTGCTGGTCTTATTTGTCCTTTTCATGGCCTGTATCAAGTACAGTGACTTGTCGATCCTCCATACTTGTTTGGTGCTATTTTCAGAAGTTCTAACAATCGATATCTTTGTTTTCAGGGTGACATTCAGCAGCTGATGATTGTATCAGACCACCGCGCTGCATTTGACTACTGTGAGCACTACAGCCCCGACTGTGACGTTCCTGCACCCGAACAGCCCCAGAACCAAGAGGCAAACACTGATGAATATGTAAGTTCATATAATGTACTCCCTCCAAGATTCATTTCATTCAGCTGGAAGAGCATTGAGGACATCCCCGAACCCTCTGAACAAAACCAAACCAAAACAGTTTCACTTCTGCTGAACTCAAGAACATCCAAAGCTATTTTAAATCTTACATCAAAAAATTTAATCTTCACATCAGCCAAGAACTTAACAATGATCCCTCGTTTTGGCCGTTTTAGCAACAGATTCGTTTAAATGGTGAACCTTTATATATTTTAAATGTTAAATAATTGAATGCACATTTTCTTCAGTGAATTTAGAATCTGGTTTTGGTGTTACAGTTGGCATATCTGACAGCACAGAGCACTCACTGTTTGACTATTTATACATTTATTCAGTCTTTGGAATGAGAAACAAATTAAAACGGAGTAATAATACCTGCCCACACTTGTGTGTGTGTTTCAGGGATATTAATTCTTTATGGCTCTTTCCATCTCATCGGAAAAGACCCAGCTGCAGGCAGTCTGTTTAGAATTTATTTTTCCAACCGAACGTATGACCTCATCAGTCAGAGAAACGAAAAAGAGAGTGATAGAGGGAGGAGATGAGAGCTCTGGAGCAGGTCTCAGCCTGTAGAGCATTTGGGATTGCTGCTGACATACTGTATTAATAATGTATTAAATTTAAACAAAATGCATTATTTAGTCGCATTCAAGTATTTCTGTAAAAGTACGAAAAGCAGATTTTTTTTTTTATCATGATTAATCGCATCCAAAATAAAAGTTTTTGTTCACATACAGTAGTATATATGTGTGTACTGTATTATATTAATTATGTATATATAAATACACAACCATGCATCTTTATATAGAAAAATATCTATGGTATATATATAGAAAAATATATTGATATACTGTATAATTATATACAAATGTTAATGTAAATATTTAGTATATATTGCATGTGTGTGTGTTTATAAATACATAATAAATATACACAGTACTCACAGATATATTATGTAATGTGATTAATCATTTGACAGGACTAAAACAAAACAAAACACTATTTTCTTGCTAAATAAAATAATGAAATGCATATTCATGTTTTTCATTTAGAAATATGAGAGGAGAAAAAAAAAATTTCACATTTGAAAATTTGTCACTCATACGTTTCTAATGGATTTGATGCTTAAATCACACAGATGTACTTTGCTATATTTTATTTCAGTTAATTCAGGCTGGGTTAACTAATATTAATAATGTAATGAAATAACTGTAATGAAAAGTCATTATTTTAACACAAAATAAAGTCTTTATAAGTGTAAAATGAGCATACAGTACATAAAGATGATCAGATATGGACTAAACACCACAAAAGTGGGGTCAATTGAGTGTTCATATTCAGTCTCCGTCCATCTGGGTTTCAGTTGGATGCCAATATCCTCTGGGTGCTATGGAGAAAGGAAGAGAAGGCATTAAATGAAAGGCTGAGAGATTTAGCATGTGAAACAGATGAGATAATAGTTCAAGCTGAATAACACAGAGATGGCCAACCATTTTCAATTGATTCTCTATGGGAGCTGAGCGAAAGGCTGGCTCAAGGGAATTATGGGATTGACTATGTGGCAAAACGAATGGTTAGAATGTCAAAAAGTGGAGAAATGCTGAATTTAATAAAAACAACAGGTGCAAAATTAAACTTTACAGTTATGCGACAAGTTATAGTTTATAGGTTAAAACTTTTTGTTTTAACTTGGTTTATTGCACTTTATCTTTTTATTTCCCGAAATCTTACTTATAGTACATATATTTAATGGTTGTTTTCTCAAAATATGAAAGAGTTTTTCTCCACTTCAGCAGCACTTACACTTACCCACCTTTAGAGTTTTATTCAATTCTATATTCTGAAGCTTTTTACTAAATGATACAGTATGTTCATATGTAATTTGCCTGATTTTATACAACATTTTATTCCTAAAAACATGGTAAAAATAGATTTTTGTAAAGGCATTTTGTTTTTTCTCCACTTCAGCAGCACTTGCATGCAACATAATTTACAATTTTATTCCTAACCATAGTCTGAAGGTTTTTACTGAAGGGTTTGTTAATATTTAATTTGTTTGATTTTATATACTTCCTATTCCAAAAAAGCGTGGTAAAAATTCATATTTTTTTAAAGGCATTTTGTTTTTTCTCCACTTCAGCAGCACTTGCATACACCAAACTTTACAGTTTTATTCTTGTTTGTATTCTGAAGGTTTTTACTGAGGGATTTGTTCATATATCCTTTGGCTGGTTTTACACAACATTTTATTCCTAAAAACATGGTAAAAATAGATTTTTGTAAAGGCTGTGATTTTTTTTCTCCACTTCAGCAGCACTTGCATGCACCATAATTTACAATTTTATTCCTAACCATAGTCTGAAGGTTTTTACTGAAGGGTTTGTTAATATTTAATTTGTTTGATTTTATACACTTCCTATTCCAAAAAAGCTTGGTAAAAATGCATATTTTCAAAGGCATTGAGTATTTTCTCCAATTCAGCAGCACTTGCATACACCAAACTTTACAGTTTCATTCTTGTCTGTATTCTGAAGGTTTTTACTGAGGGATTTGTTCATATATCCTTAACATTCTATTGCTGAAAACATGGTAAAAAGCATAGTTTAATATGATAACGCCTCATGCATATTTAAAAATGACATTTTAGAAAACATTCGCTTTTTTTAGACAAGTCTGTCATTTAAATATTTTACCCTGTTCACCTGTAGTGTCGTGCCTTAAATCGCAGTTATATTGGAATATTTAATTTGTAAATTGGGTTGACAAATGTCGATTTATTGTCGATGTGTATTTGACTGCATTTGGAAATGTTTTTTTCAACTTGCTGTTGCTAGCGTCATGCTTTACCAATGCAATGCTCATAAAAAGCCTTCTATTGGAAAACTGTTGTGGCCAGCATATGGTAAAGCTGTCTCTGAGCTATGCCTGAAAAATGAAATGATATGCACGTGACTGCAGCATGTGGTGCGTTTTCATCCATGCATGGACTTTTACATCTTTCAGGGCTTTGATGTCAGCATGTTGGCACAGAAACGACCCTCTGCTGACCTCACATTTACCTTTTTCACTTTTGTGTGTGTCAGGAGCTGTAAATCTGAGTGTGGGGTGTTAGTAGGAGGCTATATGAAAGAAAACCTGCTGCACCTTTGACCAGCCCCTTCAAAAGCAGAGTCTGCTGTTTAAATTTCAGCGAAACCTCTTTACAGATGAAAACGTGATGAGTTATCCATTGCTAATGTGTGGGAATTAGGGAGAGAGAGGCAGAACGGTGAATCCGAGTGAGGGGTCGGCGAGTGGTTGGAATTCCTTGCATTCTTCTCTTTCACGCTAGATAAGAGAGAACATGGATTTCCGCTGGACTCACTCGGAGGGAATCCCCCCTTTCCTTTGCTCTTTCTTCTCAGAGAATTTGAGTCTATTAAATCAAGACCTCTGCTTGAATTGTTTAATTAGCATGCTGTGAGTATTGAACTCATGAATGAGAGTATGAAATCGTGCCTGAATGAATTAACACCATATGTATGTATATATATATATCAATAATAAAGTTAAATTAAAATATTTATTTATAAGTACTTAACATATGTGGCACTCATTGCATTGCTATGTCATAATTACCATAATTACGAGATGTCTATGGTTGAAAGACTCTTAAGAGGCTCTGCTCATGTTCATGTCCTCAGGCTTAGAAATCATTAGTTTTTTTGTATTGCTCATTGCCAAAATGGATCCATGTGCAGCTTTATACAGTATGTGGTGGGATGCGCTGTATTCCATCTGAAATGAGTTTAAACAGCATTTTTCTTGCATAGCTATTATGAATGCACTGTGTATGATCTCATTCCATGAGACTACATGGAACCTTGTCAACTACCCATATGCACTTACAAAAGAACTAAAGCAAAAATGACTAAACTCACTCTAGAATTAGTACTGTATTATTAACTAATTGTAAGGCATCGTATATTTTTTTCTTGGAAGACTTGTGTTTTTTATACACTTAGCTTCTACATTTTACTTCAGAACACAGATGATGACAACTACTATTACGAATATCCCTACTATGAGGACATGGACTCTGAAAAGAAAGAAGAAACGACAACCGATGAAGCGACTGGAACCGAAACTGAAGACCTAACGGTCAGTCTTATTGTAGTACTATTTACATACTATTTTTGTATTTACTAATTTCTTTCATGTTTTATATAATGTTTGTCTAACATTTTATTATTACAGTATGCCAGCTTTTTTTAATGGCAGAAAATGGATTTTAATTAAAACGAAATAATTCATAATTAGAACTAGGTGAAGTAAGTAATTAAAATGTCATATTGATTTCTAAAATAAATTAAACTATGTTCATAACTTATTTTATTTTCATAACTTAGAATATGGCATATTTGTGGAGCAAGGACTATTTCACAAAATTACCATCAATAGTTCAGTTCCCAGCATTAAGGCCACACCAAGCACGATAACTATAAAGATAACGATAAAGATAGTTCTTAAAATCGTTCTCTATATTAAAGAGTCCACATTACAACTAAAACGATAAAGGCACAGAGAATCAATATAGTTGGAATCATTTGGAGAACAATTTTTTTTCCCAGGTAATGAACGATAAAAACATTGACAGCCAGTCAGAATCCATCCTGGTATAACCAGCTTGAGAATTTAAAGTGGCAGGCACACGATCACTTAGAATAAACAGACGATAATGTTCACTGTTGTGCATCCTATTATTGTTATTATCCTTGATGTGAACAGGCCTTTAGTCTGAAACATAAATAGTTCTAACTGGGATCTGATGAATTGAAAGTAAATCAAG
>JAUMHQ010000085.1:2651260-2693784 GCA_032361165.1 Enteromius paludinosus
ATTTAAAGTGGCAGGCACACGATCACTTAGAATAAACAGACGATAATGTTCACTGTTGTGCATCCTATTATTGTTATCTTTATAGTTAACGTCCTTGATGTGAACAGGCCTTTAGTCTGAAACATAAATAGTTCTAACTGGGATCTGATGAATTGAAAGTAAATCAAGAATTCAGCGCATTAACAAAATGTAAAAAAAATTCTGTGTCTTTCTTGTTGTTACCAGGTGTCTGTTCCGGATAGCGGTCACGTGGTTACGTCGATCATCAATAGTGGAAAAGGAGGCTCCAGAAGTTCCTCGAGTAGCTCCTCATCCTCCTCTTCCTCATCCTCTTCCTCTTCCAGCTCTACCACGACTACTGGCGAGGAACCGTACGACGGCTATGATGGATACGGGACTGGATACGATACATACTATGACGAGTCGACCTCGCAGCCCGACGGCTCCCGGACCATCACCATCACCAGCACAGGCACGGGGACTGGAGGAGAAGTGGATATCGGACTGGGTGGTGAGGTGGATTTGGGACTGGGAGGAAACCTGGACAGGCGGATCATCACATCATCATCGTCGTCATCGTCATCATCATCAGGAGGAGGAGGAGGAAGTGGAAGAGTGCACTCGACCGTCACAGTCATTCGCAATGGAACCTCTGGCTCTGTTTCCAGCTCTGGCTCCGGCACCGGCTCTAGCACCAGAATCATTACTAGCTCCAGCTCCAGCTCTAGCTCTGGAGTCAGTACCGGCTCCAGCTCCAGCTCTACCTCGGTGAGATTAGTTGGAACTAGTTATCCCAAACAGTTTCTCTTTCAATAAGAGTTAATACAGACATATAGAAATATTTAGTGCTTAGAATAATGGATTAAGGTCCTGTTTTACTGAAGTGGATTTTACTGAACTCAGGGATACAGTCAAGTTCAGATACAGTAGATTTTATTGGTAACATTTATAATACATTTTATATATATATATTTTTTTTTAAATATATATTTTAAAATATGATTTAAATCTCTTTCATGTGTTTTTCTTGCAGTTACTAATTTTATTTTATTTTATTTTATTTTAATTTATTTTATTTTATTTTATTTTAAAAACTTTCAATATCCTTTTTTTTCTGAAGTGGATATTACTGAAATCAGGAATTATTTTTTTAAATGTTTTATTTAATTTAATTTTGTTTCAGGATTTTCTATGTGTTTTAAATATGTTTAAAACATTTTTTATAAGTTTTGTTTATTATTTCGAGTCAGTCAGGGACATGTCCAAGTTATATTTCATTTTAGTTAATAAAAGCAAATACACTATCAATTAAATAAAAATAATCAGAATAATAAAACTTGTTTTAGGACTATAAAAATATTGCAGTTCAAAATTGTAAATCTAGTGAGAATCATCACTAAAAATACTGGAAACAATCCTAAAAATAACCTATATATGTTTGTTTTTTTGTCATGAAAGTATTCTTACATTTCTTTGATTTTGTGATAAGCGCAGAAACAGCTCAGTTTCGAACATCTTTTGATGGATGTACACGCAATGCACAAATATAAATGTCTGAAGCCTTGTGTTTGTCTGATGTGCAGGTTGATGGAGGTTATGATGATACCCACTACAGCGAGGGTCTTGATTTGAACTATGGAGAGGGATATGGAGAAGGATATGGAGATGTAGATTATAACGTGGATGGAGCCGGCAGCAGCAGCAGCACTTCAGTGTCTGTTGGGGGTGGATCTGTTTCCGTTGGAGGCGGGTCTGTGTCTGTTGGGGGCGGATCTGTTTCCGTTGGAGGCGGGTCTGCTTCATCAAGTGGCTCGGTTGGGGGCGGAGCCGCCAGTGCTGGGGCCAGCGCGGGTGGGGGGTCTGTTGCCTCTGTAGGACAGGGAGGAATTGGCGGAGAGGCCGAATCCATCGATATGGACAAGTTCAAGACGGAGACCATCGCAGATTACACTGACGCAGATCTGGACAACTTGGATAATTATGATTACCAGTACCCCGAGGGGGATAAAGCACTGCCCGCAGAGACAGACGAGATCTATGGACAGGTGACCGCTAGCTTCGCCCACCTCCATACAAACTAATAGGAATAATTCACCTAAAAAAGATAATTTTTTATTCTTCAAATTGTTTCAAACACAGCACACAGATATATATTATGTAAATAAAAACTTTTATTTTAGATGCGATTCATCGTTTGACAGCAAAAGTTCTATATATAATTCTATATTGTGTTTATACAGATATACAGTGATCTGAATTGAATTAAATGGATTTTGTGTTTCCAAAGGTGGATGGACTGAGGGGAGAGAAAGGCCAGAAAGGAGAGCCTGCCATCATTGAACCTGTGAGTGTCACTTACTATATGATACATACAGTATATACTACAGTTTATAGTTTGTCTTTTCCTGAAGTGGTTTGGCATGTTGACAACTCTTTATTAACACAAACCCAAAGAAGTTTCCAAATGTGGTCTTGCATTTATTGCATCTTCCGCTCTCTTTCACATCTGTCCAATTTTGCATTCATGCGCATGTTTGGACAGCTTAAAAAGACGTCTTAAAGACACCTGGATCAGTCTTCTGTTCTGGATGAATCTGCATTCACTCCTGTTTTGCATTTGCACTTCAAAAGGAGCGAGTCACTCCTGTTTTAGACTCGGCAGATGTGTTTACCATGCTGTTATATTTGCATTATGGGAATCATTGTCTGTGCTTGAATACAGTCTCTAATTCTCACGTGGCTCTTGATGTCTAACAGCTGGGAGACTTCAAACAGATGTCATTGCAATCTCAGCAGGAGAGAATGACATCTGGGTTTATTATCAATGAACATCAGGATGGAGAAAGAGACAAGATCTTGCCTTCACAATCAAATCAGGCCATATCATACCATATTACCGACTATTAAGATGTCTGTAGACTGAAAAAATGACACTTTGGAGCAACAAAAAATATATACTATATATTTTGTAACACTGGTGATTAAAGAGAAAAAGTTCTAATACCTGTTACAGATAATAATAAAAATATCTAATTAAAATAAAATAAAATAATGATGCACTCAAATAATCTATATTGCAAAAACAAATTGTACATGAAAAAAAAATAATAAATCAATCTACCTTACAAAAAAAACATTTCATCTCATAAAAATAAAAAGAAATAATTACGATTAAATCCAAATAATTTTTTGGGGGATGTATCCCCTTATAAATTCTACTTATATAAAAATGCCTAAAAAATGCCTCCAAATAAATTTAAAAAAATTTTCAGGGTACTGTTAAAGAGCTCAAAAGTTAAAGCACTAACATGCAGATCAGGACACCTGGTTTTAATGAAGGATGACCATGTGGTTTGCAGAAAGAAAAATGCTCAAATCACATGCTTCTTTCAGCAAGTGCCCACATTCTCTCCCATTTCTGCTCTCAAACACACACTGTGTCCACTCCACACAACACTGTGTTTTTTGGCATGTAAGGAATGCATCAAATCTTAGCAAACATGCCCACTGCCACGACAGCGCACTCGGACGATGCCTTTAGGACCGAGCTGAGACCCACAGCATCTTTAAAAAGCAGCAGATTGGACCACGATGTTACAACTAACAAATGCCATTTGTGTTTTGTTTTTTTTCTCTGGATCTTACGAGAGGCTGAGCTCTGAATATGTAATGATCCTGCGCTTTGGGCTCTGGACCTCTCAGTGACTGTAATTCAATCTTCACAGGCTTTTTGAGTTAATTGCACTGTTGAGGTTATGAGGAAACTCATGCAAGCCCATTTCGATCTGTAACTGATCTTCCAGACAAAGCAGCTTGTATGTCCTGATACAGTTCACAGTTTATTTGGTTACAGTTGATCTGTTTTAATATTTCCCTTCCCTTTTTGAAATATGATTTAATAATTATTTAATGGTCTTGGAATTTCAGTTGATTCTTATGAAGAAAAAAAAAAAATATATATATATATATGAGTATTAGTTTATTAATATTAGTTAGAAATAAATAGTTTTATTTAAAAATGACTAAAACAAGTTATGTACAAATATTTTCTTTAAATTAATAAAAATCATAAAACCACTAAACTAAAACTAAAACCTAAAGTAAAATAAATAACAAAAATTAAACAAAAATAAATAAAACCAAAAATATAAAAACAAAGTATAATTCAAAATAAACTTCAAAAACATTTTTCTCTCATCACATTATGCTACATTTTACATTTTAAACTGTTTTCTTTATGAAAATAGCAGTAGTAAAAGACATGGCATTCCGGTCAGATTTGAGCAGTTCAGCTGTAACTATCAGATTCATTCTGGAGGTTCTGGAATGTTCAGTCAGCTGTGCTGCAGTCTGAAGATCATCTCACATGCTTCATAAACAGTCAGAGGCATGAGAAACAGGCACCAGTGCTTTAACAGACTTCCTGCTGTTTGGTATGATCATTACTGAGACCCCCGGCCAAGCGCACATCTCACACACACACACACACAGTCCACAGAAGTGTGCATGAGTTTGACCAAAGCTGTGGTTCTGTCATGCTTCAGATCTTATGTTGCAGGTTGTGCTTATGCTGTTATTCTAATGTGTTTGTGTTTTTCTGTTCTTGTAGGGAATGCTGGTCGAAGGCCCATCTGGTCCAGAGGGTCCCACAGTAAGTCTACTTTCCCTCCAAAACCAACAGGTTGAATCCTCTTGAGTCATTTGATTCACTAAAACAAACCTTCTAAATCTTAGTCTAACTATAGCCTAACTTTGGTTCATTGAACTCTATTGGTAAAGACTGAACTCAATTGATTCTTTATAAAACGAACCCTCCAGACCAATCAGGTGAATTGAATCCTCTCGGTTAACTGAGTTGCTAAAACAAATCTTTCAAACTAACCGGCCTAAATGGCCTGAATTATTTGAGTGAACTGATTCACCAAGAGGAACCTCCCAATCTGGCAGTGCATCTTCCAAAAAACGTTAACTAACCGTAGTCGATTGTCGGTCCATTGAACTTTATCGATAATGACAGAACTTGCGAATATAGTTGATTTTGATTTGATCAATTGATTTATTAAAACAAACCAAATGAGCTGTGCTTCCCAAAGAAAGTCTGTGCTTTACGTTGCACCATAAAAAATAGTATTGCACACCACTATTTGTTGGGAAACTGAGTTGCTAGGAAAGCTGATCTGTTTTCTAGGCCCTGTGACTATTGCTGACAATGCTAAACAGCTGCATGTCTGTTTTGTTGCTACAGTTTCATTCTTGACCTACTTATTTAGAAAGCAACTCTTCACTCAGCTGGAGCATTGATGGCTCTGATGGCTCTTTAGGGACTAGAACAACATGAGAAATAGAGCAATGGAACGAGTCCAGCAGTGATCTAGAGTCTGACCTCACCGGACCAACACCCTTGTGTGTTTGTGTGTTTGCAGTGGCTTCGTATGTGTTCCTCACAGTACCGTTGTGTTGTTTTTAGGGTCTTCCCGGTCCTCCAGGTTCAACGGGACCCCCAGGTGGTGCTGGAGAGCCCGGTGAGAGGGTAAGTAACTACAACAACGAAAACATGATATCTTAATTCAAATTTAAATTACATCTTAATTTTTTAAAACATGATATCAGACATACTTTACAACATGTTTATTAGTCAAAAAATAAAGTTGTACAGTAATACATCTTATACAAGTTCTTTATAGAAGAACAAAAAAGGTATATATATAAAAAACAACACATATGTATCTCTTTCTCTCTAAATATATATATATGTGTGTGTGTGTGTGTGTATTTATATATATGAATTAAGTAAAAAATTTAATTTCTAAAATTGTAAATATTTATTTATTCATTCATTTGTGTGTGTATATATATATATATATAGATGGAGCAATTTAGATCTATTTTATATTATTTTATATTTAAACACAAAATTTTTTTATTTTTTATTTTTTTATAATATGTTTGAAACACTTCGGAAATATTTTATTTTTAAATTATTAAAAATTATATTTAAGATCACAATGTCCATAATCCATAATCCTTTGCTCTTTTGACAGGGTCTTCCTGGTCGCCCTGGTCTGCCTGGAGCCGACGGTCTTCCAGGACCTCCAGGGACTGTCCTGATGTTGCCTGTATGTAAATCAATGACCAGTTAAACACTTACAAACTACACGTTAAACAGCTGTTTAGCTGGTGGATACACGTTTACACCTCTTTTCACTTCACCTGTAAAGCCCTGTTTCGCTGAACTGAGGTCATTTTAAGCCTGTAGAAGAGATCTGCAGTGCGTCATAATGAATGTTCGAAGCTGTTAGTTCTCGCACTGGCTTGATTTATTTTCAGAGTGGTTTAACAGTGATAATTATGTCAGAATCACAACGCTCCCTTTGCTGCTGTGTTTCCTCATCAATCACATGCTGGTTAATGCAGTGGGACATTTCGCAAATTCCACATCATACTCTCAGCTTTTCCAAATTTCCTCTTCCCCAGCTGTTACTCCAATACAGTTTTTTAGTGATTCCGGAACGTGTATAGGCTGCACAATGTCAAGTTCTGGAATGCTTCCATGGCAAATCCAGATGTTCTAAACACCACTTTAAAAATGATGTTGTCCATGTTGTATAGGTGTTTATAGTCAACATGTCATTAAACCCCACCGTAAACTCTACCTCTCCTCAAAAATACTCATGAAAATCAATACAGAGCCATGAAGCTCAGATTCACTTTGAAAGTAGTGGTCATTCTGTTGGAAGTGTAGTGATCGAGTTCAGCCACCAGATGGCAGTGTTGAATGGTTTAACTGCATTCTACCATACTAGTCATATTATTTCTTATCTTTATATGCCAGAAATACAAAGAACAATATGCTAGTCTGAATTAAGCTCTAGAGTACATTAGATTATTTGTATTTATTTATTTATTTAAGCTGTAGAATAACATTTTGAAAACTGAAGTAGAGTACTACTGAACCTTTTAAAATTCAGAACAATTTTATATAAAAAAAAACCATTGTTTTATTCTTATCTTATCTTTTTTCAGTTGAACATATAATATATATTTAAAAGTTTAAACATTATAATTATTATATTTTATGTACTGAACCATTTTAAACTAGGTGGAATACTTTAGGTCGATTGTATATTGTTTTTTATTAAAATAAAATTTATTTATTTTCAGTGTATATATATATATGTATATAAAATTGTTCCAAAGAGTTTTATGTGTTTAAAAAAATAAATAAATAAATATATATATATATTTATACATAAATAATACATAAAACTCTTTGGAACAATTATATATATAAATGCATACTTTTATTTTAACATATTATAAAAAAAACAAATGGAATACTTTAGAAGTGTTTAATTTTAAATGCATTGCTTTATTTATTATTTTGCTTTATTTTGATAAATTTTATTTAAACATAACATTTTAAAACAGCTAGAATGCTTTAGATTTATTTTTTATTATTTTATTTAATTTGGTTTTTATTAATTTAAACATAGATTCCTTTCACCATTTTTATTTTATTTAAACATATAATTAATATTTTTTTCAAAAGGAATTCCTAAAACTGTATTTTATGCAATTTATCTGTATGCTTTGCTAGAACTGGACGCCACTGATTGAATGAAGCATGCGACTTATATTTTGGATTCCAACATCCATAACAAATCATTCAGTTAATGTTAAATGAAACAAATTTTTATATTGAAATCTTTTATTTTCCAGTACATTTTATTTTATTTGGATATATAAAGAACATTCTTAAACGGGTGGAATTGCTTTAATGTCTAAAAGTGTAAATGTTGATGAGCTGGTTGTGTCTCTGTAGTTCCGCATGAGTTCAGGAGGCGACAGTGGACATAAAGGTCCTGCCGTTTCTGCCCAAGAGGCCCAGATGCAAGCCATCATGCAGCAGGCCAGGGTAAAAAAAAAAAACACACATACACTAATACGCACAATGTTTCACACACGCGCTTCTCTATGCAAGCTAATCGCTCCGTGTCATTATTATACAGCTGGCGATGAGGGGTCCAACCGGACCCATGGGTTTGACAGGCCGTCCCGGTCCTCTGGTATGTGTATAAATATTTCAGTCTGTCCAAGTGATGATATCTATTATATTATGATGAGTCTTATATGTTTTGTGCTTGATTTGATTTTCCCAGGGTCCTCCTGGTGTTCCTGGACTGAAAGGAGAGTCTGGAGAATCAGGACCTCAGGTAGGCATCACGGATTACCCACAATCCACAGGTTTTGACTGTATTTGAAGACCTTTTAATGCAGGATAGAGCTGATGTTGGATCTGTGTGTGTGTTTAGGGTCCTCGCGGTCCGCTGGGATCTGTAGGCCCTCCTGGAAAGCCTGGTAGAAGGGTACGTTTGTGTTTTATTGTTGTTATCATTAACCTGATCAATCTGCATAAAAAGATTTCTGAACAAGAATCATGTTCACCGTGGCTTAGGGTCGCCCCGGCTCAGATGGAGCCAGAGGGATGCCTGGACAGACGGGAACAAAGGTAAAACTAATGATTGAACATGTTTTACGACAAATATATTTAAGCATGACACACAATTATGAATTGTGCTCAAATAGATGGCAGAAAGTACAAAACATCAGCTTTGATTTTGTGTAGAGAAATTACTTTGGTTTCTTATTTATAAAATGTTAAAATTGTGTTTCCTGTCTGTGCTTCACAGGGTGACCGAGGGTTCGATGGACTCGCTGGTTTGCCTGGAGAAAAGGGTCACAGGGTAAGCACATTTGAAAATGTTTTTAAAAATTGTTTTGTTTTAAATTTTATAGTTATATTAAAAGTGTTCTTATGGGTTTTCATATTTTAAAATAATAGTATATATTCTTTTTATTCATTTTTATTTCAGTTTCACTTTGAGCTATTTAGTATGCCAAATTAAAACAAAATAAAATTAGCTGTTAGACAAAATTTTGTATTTTATTTTAGTTTATTTAGTGGTTTTAATTTTAGTTTCTGTTTTGGTTTTAATTAACTATAATGATCTTGCTCGGATTGGCCAGCCTCATAAAAGTATTTCAGGTGAAAGCAGGAATGCATGTCCAAATAAAACTTATTTTGCAGTGTATACAGGTTTATGAACATTTTTCAGCTATTATATATTTTTTTATTTTGTTTTATTTGCGAATTCACGCAGCAATCATGTAAAAAGGAGAGTGATCAATTCTACTGTATGAAATCTAATGAGTGTGTCATTGTTGTTGTTGTAGGGTGAGACGGGTCCTCAGGGGCCGCCGGGGCCTCCAGGAGAGGATGGAGAAAGAGTATGAGCTTCTTATCTTAATCCCTTCCTGTTTCCTTCATCATCAGTGTTATTGTTCTATTCCGAAATGAATCTTGACGTCATGATGATATAATTTCTTGTATCCCAGGGCGATGATGGAGAGGTTGGACCCCGTGGTCTGCCCGGAGAATCTGTGAGTTAAATGTCCTCCAGTATCCCAGCATGCTCTTTTATCCTCCATTATCCACTAGATCATAGTGTTATGTAAAATAAAAACATAAAAGTGAAAACACAGATCCATCACTCATTTTTTGAGGCGCCCACTGCCTTTGACTTATTATGGGTGTGAAGTGAAAGAAACATTCAAAGACAGAAAGTGACGTAGAGATTAGCCAATTAACCACTAGTTAAATAAGCAGTTTAAGGCTCTGTCCAGCAGGGGGTGCTCCATCTTCACCATTTAGATTGAGGCTGATTTCATCCGCTCTTTCATTATCAGTAGTATTTTCAGGTTTAAAAATAAAGCACATGAAGTGAAGAGTCATTCAGGTGGCAAAGACACATCTGTTTGATCTTGTTTCTAAACGCATTGTTTTATTTTGTTTAATTTTTAGTTTGTGTAAATAAGAAATAGACATTCCTCATGTTTAAAATATAACACATGAAGATGAGGAGTTATATAAGATGCATAGAAAATGTATTTTTTATTTATGTTGAGGTCACATGACCGGGCGAATGCTACACACTTTATGTCAGTAACGCCTCTATTATCAGACACTTCTCAGCTGAACACAGCTCTGTTTCTCTGTCAACCAGGGTCCTCGTGGTTTGTTGGGCCCCAAAGGTCCCCAGGGGCCCCCAGGACCTCCCGTGAGTACACTCTTAAGTCATTAACCTTCATGGTATTTATTTACTTGCAAATAAATAGATTAATTATTAATATTTTTTAAATGTAAGAATATGTAAATGCCTTAAATTTGTTTTGATTTATTTTAAACCTTCTTTTATCATTTTAGGGTGTGACTGGTATGGACGGACATCCTGGACCTAAAGGAAACATTGTATGTCTGACACGCACGCACTTTTGTACACACAAACTTGCTTCTGCACACACACACATTATTATGCTTCTGTTTTCACCATCAGGGTCCTCAAGGTGAGCCAGGACCTCCAGGACAACAAGGCAATCCCGGAGCCCAGGTATTCATCAAGCCATGCCCACTCTCAGACATTATCTAACCCACGCATCGTTGACTTCATTAACCAGTTAATATCCTCTAATCCTGTCCTCTTCCACAGGGACTTCCAGGTCCTCAGGGAGCGATCGGACCTCCAGGAGAGAAGGTGAGATTACATCAATAACAATAAGAAATGTTTCAGCATGTAACAATGATTTCTCAAGGATCATGTGACACTGAAGACTGATGCTTTTAAATTACATTTTAAAATATATTGAAGTAGAAAACAGTTATTTTAAAATTTTTTACTGTATTTTTTTTTATTAAATAAATGCAGATCTAATAAACATAATAGGCTTCTTTCAAGAAAAAAACATTTTTACAGATTATAAAGGTTTTCATTTGTAAATTCAAATTATTATTATTAGATATTTTATATATTTTGCTTTAAATATTGCAGATTGTAATAAAGAATAATACTTTTTTACTGTTTATTATTATTGTTGTTAGTAGATGTAAATAATATTTAAAAATATAGTATTAAAAAAAAGTTTAACTTCCTGTCAAAAAGCCTGTTATGTGACAAGAAAACCATAAATCAAGAAATTATATGATTTGAAAATGATGAAAATTGTATTAATTTTTACTTTTACTTACCTTTTGATATTTTTTTAAAGTCATTAAAGTAAAATACTTGAATGAATACAAAGCTTAAAAAAATCGAGCACATACTTTTTAAAGCATATTTTCATAATTCTGGACATTGATATTTGTCATTAACCCTTCAAAACACTGACCACTTTAACTTATCGATCGCTCTATTGGATGAGCTTCACTGTGTGTGTTGAAACAGGAAGTGTGTGCTGAGTGTTAATGGACTGGTTTTCCTCTTTTCAGGGTCCCACTGGAAAACCAGGCTTACCGGGAATGCCAGGAGCCGACGGACCTCCGGTGAGTCTTGGAAACACACACGCTTCACGTCTGATCATCTCAAGCAGCTGTATTGTTTGTGTATCAGGGAGATTTCATTGTATTAATAATTACAGTGCCTGGCAGCTCTTCACGGACACACATTGTTCTCGATGCCTATTCTATCCTCATTTGATGGTTTTATATCTAATTACTGCAGCATAACGTGTCATTTTATCACAAACACAGGGCCACCCAGGAAAAGAAGGGCCATCCGGAGAGAAAGGACATCTGGTATGTTCATCCTTCATTAATCTATAAGACGGCAAACAGACAGCAAATGTAGCTTCAGATGTGATCAATAACTCCATCGATAACTGATTGTGTTTTACAGGGACCTCCTGGTCCTCAGGGGCCGATCGGATATCCTGGGCCGCGAGGTGTAAAGGCAGGTGTTTTTTAACCATACTCATAACGATCTCTCATTGGTCAGAGGGTATTGTAGTTCTGTAGTAGTAAGAAAAGTCATTTTGCCTCTAGCTTTTTCCTCATCGTGAAACCCTGCCAGTGTTTCTGATATTTTCCTGAGGCACAATCATTTGAACTTTACAGCCATCTTCCACAATTTCCAAAACTTGCCTGCCTAGACAATATTTTAGGCATCAAAGACAACTTTTGAGATAAGTTCTTTTGGCCAGAATGAAAGGCAGTGCAGGTCATTCACTGGTGAGACACTTATGTCTAGTTTGAATGTAAGAGTTTATTATATTAGATTAGATTATTTTTTATATGTTATCTATTGTTAGAAGTCAGTCAGATTTTTTTTTTATGTGTTCTGACCCAATTTAAAGTTAAAAAGTGTTGGTAGTTAAACTGCTTTGTAACTGTACCAAATAAAAAAAGTCATTAGTTAGACGTTCTGAGCTACTGAAGTCATATGAAGATGAATTTGTGAATTAAAATGGGGGGAAAGGCTATTGGAAATTCAGCTGTCATCATTTAAAAAACTCAATTAATTAAAAAAAAAAAAATTTTACACAAAAAATATATTATATTATTATATTATATACAAAAAATATATTATTTTACACAATACACACACATATATATTATGTAAATAAAAACTTTTTGGTTGCAATTAGTGCTGTCAAATGATTAATCGCGATTGATCGCATCCAAAATAAAAGTTTTTCTTTACAATATATATGCGTTTATGCTGTGTTTGTTTATGATGTTTATATTGAAACACACGTACAGTATATATTTTGGAACGTATTTACATGTAAATGCATTTATAAATTATTTTCTTATATTTGATATTATATCTAAATATATTTAATATATAAACATAACATATTTTCATTAAATGTGTTTGTATTTATGTATACTTAATAAATATACACAGCACATACAAACATATTATGCAAAGAAAAACTTTTATTTCGGATGCGATTAATCGCGATTAATCATTTGACAGCACTAGATGCAATTTATCGTGATACATTACAGCACTAATACATTTTAATATATATTACATGCATTTCTTATGTATGTGTGCATATTTATGTATACATAGTACACACATATTATGTAAACAAACTTTAGTTTTGGCATTCACGATTAATAGATTCTAAAATATCATATTATGTTATATTGTTATGTAAACACAAACTTTTATTTGGTGCAATAATCGAGATTAATGGGTTTTAAAGCCCTGTTATATTATATTATTGTTAGAAAATCCAATTCCAGAATGCATTGTGAAGACAGCATTATCCAAAATGAAGATAAGATTGTATACCTATATTTCATGTCAAATGATCGCATATTCAATTATAATGCATTATTGTAATCCACTGTGAGTCAGGCTGCAGTCTACAATATACAGACAGCAGAGAGTAATGCAGCTTGCTGGGGTTTGAGAGCTTTTATCACCTTCATGGTTTCTAGTCAGTGTTCGTGAGACAGTGAGTCAATCGCAGGGGTTCGCTTTCTCAGATGTTTGAAGCTTAGATGGCCTCTGTTGATCTCTTTTCTTTTGCTCTTTCACTCTTTCTGTTTGCAGGGTGCTGATGGAGTCCGCGGGCTGAAAGGAAACAAGGGTGAAAAGGTAATTTCAGAGTGTGTTCGTGCAAGTGCGTCTGTATGGATACTGTTGTGTGTGCGCGCTGAGGGCTAATGCACTGCTCCTGTGTCATTAATGTTTCATTTCTGCCTCTGAATATGGAAACCGGTGTACTCCAAGATGCATTTTTGACCTTCCCACTTTGGTCATTAAAAAGTTGTATCCTGCGAGAGTGCAGCAGGAAAATACGATCAGGGCCCGGCAAATAGCAGAAATAGCAGTTGCCATGGAGATCCGTCCCTTCGCATTTGTCAAAAAAGGGGCATTATGTGCAAAAGGAAGTTTGCAACGCTCTCAGTGTCAAATCTTCATCTCTTTCCTTCCCAGGGAGAAGACGGATTTCCGGGATTTAAGGGAGATATGGGCATCAAAGGCGACAGGGTAAGAGACTTCGCAGGTTGAAGAGGTTATTTGTGTTTGGCTTTATCTCTGGAGAATTACAGGATTTGAATTCCCTTTTCGTTCTGGTCGATCTTTAATTCTCAGAGCATCACATAAATCACAGTGGGTCTATATTTAGTGGTGCATCTCTATTACTTTTGCTCATACTTGCCTCGGGAGTTGAACATATAAAGACATCCACTGAAAAAAGGACTCTAAGGGCCATAACCTGGGAATCCGTCCAGATTGAAATGTGTTAAAAACTCCTGAGCGATCACATATCCCCAGACAACACGCTCCAGAGTCTATCTCACAGATGTTTTTCACACAAAATGCTGAGAAACTCTGTCATTCAGGACTCCAGGAGTCGGTCGAAGGGCATGTATAATATTCGCCCAGTCTAATTGATCTGATTTTTTGGTGGTTTGAAGTCCGCTGACTCAGCCGTGGCGCTGGGTAAATGTCTGTAATGAGCAAACGCGCACCGCTCTAGGTTATTAGGGACCAATATACAAACGCTTCTGGATTTAAGTGGGTGGACATTGTCCCAAATTACCATTTACTCTTGTTAAATGCCACGCACGCACTTCACTAGTTCCCATGCTGCTCAAGTGCCAGTCTTAGCCTATTATATCTCTAAAGTGGCAAAAACCTCCAGCACACATTAACTGTACACACAAACTCGTTCCAGTATTACATTCAAGGATTGTTTATTCGATGTATTTTCTCCCTAAAAGCATCTTTTATTTTTTTTACGTTATTTAATTATTACATCAGTCAATGTTAATGTAAGTGCAAGTGAAGTGTTCTCTGGTAAGATAGGCTGACATACAGCTGTTTTTCTAGTTTCTGAGGGAAATGAGTCATATAAACCTAATGTATTCAGGGAGAGCTTGGTGCTGCTGGACCCAGAGGTGAAGACGGACCTGAGGGCCCCAAAGGAAGAGGCGGTCTACCTGGAGATCCTGGCCCTCTCGGGCCGAACGGAGAGAAGGTGAGTGTGCATCTATATATGCACGGTGAAGTTTGTCAGTGCTTTGTCACGACTGATAAGTTATGTTTCTTCTGTGTATTTTGGTTTCAGGGTAAGCTCGGTGTGCCCGGGTTGCCAGGTTATCCAGGAAGACAAGGCCCCAAGGTAAATAAACCTGATCTGCTTGCGATCACCCAGCATCCTCAATGGCGAGTGTGTGCATGTATTGATAGAAGGACAAGCTTGTGTGTGTGCGCGCATGCATTAGAGCAGGATTGGAAGGCAGACATGTTTGAACTTCTTGATCAAAGCTAAGTGGATTTACCCATAATGCCATCTGGTGTCAGCTTTCCGCTTGACCGTGACCCAGCATGCACTGCTGCAACAGCACTTTTCTTCTCTTCTCTTTTTATCCCTCTCTCCCTCCTCGCTTTGATGGACCTGTGAATTAATCTGTCTCTCTCTTTTCCTCTTTAAGGGTTCTCAAGGATTCCAGGGATTCCAGGGAACCAGTGGAGAGAAAGGCACTAGGGTGTGTAAAAAAAAAAGAGTTATCTTATTATATTGATGTGTTTTGAGTAGCGAAAAGATTCTCTCGCTGGTTTTCTCTCGGGTTTGTGGATTTTAACATAATGCAAAATATATAATATAACATGTCGAATATGACTGATGCAATATAAATCATTTCAATATTTAAGATATAGTTAGGATATTCAATACAATTCAATTCAGAAGATCTGTTTGGGGAATATTTAACTAAATCTAAAACTATTAAAAACATTTTAATTGAAATAAAGCTGAAGTTATGTAAATTATATTATTGGATAAAAAAAACGGTAAATTAACTGAAAAACTGAAACTATTAAAATAAAAAGGAAATAAGAAAGTAGCTCAAATATTAATATTTATAATAGTAATAATAAATGACAAAATAGCACGAACTTACTAAACCAAAGTTAAAATAAAAAAATATTTTATATTAAAATAACAATTAAAACTTAATACAAAAGCCTAAATGTAATACAAAGCATAAAAGAATGACTCAACATTACATGAAAATTGAACATGAAAATATACAAAAGGTAAAACTGAAATAATACTATAATGACTATAATGATGTTTTTTTTAAATGACAAAAACACCAACAAAGAATGTAATAAAAGCAATCATTTCAGCTTGTGTACACTATATAGGGATTTGTCTTAGTGTATGGAAGCTAACAGTCTCTTAGCTGTAGTGTGTGTGTTATCAGAGGCCCTATGGCCAAGAAAAGCTGGGAAAGGCCCTGAGTAAACGCCTAGCTCTCTGCACCAATGCTTTATTGGCTGTATATCATCACATTTAAGCTGAGAGCAGCAGCCGGCTGCCATTAGGAAGACAATGCAGTCTCCCATAAACACATTATAATCCAAAAACCTCTTATTCTCTCAAGCCATTAAACACACACACACACACACACACACACTCAGACTCAGACTGCATTCATTTGGTAATGCAAAACTTTCTTTGTTCCACCATAACTATATGCATGAAGTATTCATGAGATGGAGAAATGCTAATATAATCTACCGATAATCAAATGAATCACGATGTTTTACTAGGCTGAAAGAAATATTGTTTGTGGTTTTGTCGAAATTACACAATAATGACCATCATTTTTAATGACTGAATTGGCTGAAAGGTGCATTTGAACAGAAAGTGAAGGATAAGAATTTAAAAGCACACATTTATTTATTTATTTCTCCTAAATTTTAGTAAATGTTTTATTAAAACAAAAATAGTATTTAATTAATAATTGTGTATAGAGTGTAGTTTAATTGTTACATAATATTATTGTATTTATAATATTTGTATATTTTAATATTTTAAATATAACACATACCTTTTAAAATGAAGAATAATTGTTCACTTGATGGGCAGTTTAATTATTATATAATTAATAATTCACATTTTTATATATTTATTATATTGATAATTATTAAATGCACTATTTATTTATTATAGTTAATTTTAAATATTTTTATATTTATAAATAAATATAACAAATATCTTTTAAAAAATGTATTGCCTATGTTTCTTATTTTATTAGAATGTATTTCTTGTAATATATAAAAAAAAAAAAAAAGTAGGGAACTGACTTTTTTCTTTGTCTTCATTAATTGACGTTATGCTCTCTCACAAACAGGGAACAACAGGAAAATCAGGCCCCCGAGGACAGAGAGGACCCACGGTAAGAAAACATATTTTGGACAAAAGCAAATTATGTGTGCCCTTTTGTTGAATAGTTTGGGACTGATATCACACACTGCTTTCTCATACTTCTTGTGATCGTTTCTGTAGGGACCCCGTGGTGAAAGAGGGCCGAGGGGACCAACTGGTAAAGCAGGACCAAAGGTAAGAGACAGTCCTTTTTTCATCACTATTCTGCATTTGTAATGAAACAAGATGAAGACTTATTAAGGCAAATCCTCTTTTCAGGGTGTTCTGCATTAGTAAATAAATTAATATGACACAAACACAAAGAGAATCGTATCATGCATGCATTCAAGCGTCCACAAAAACAAGTGTTAGTGGAAAAGCACACCACACCCTGAGCTCTTTCATCATCGGTTGTGCTGTGAAAGCTAAACGTGTTGAGCAAATGGTGCTCTTATTACTTTTCAAATGCAAGGTTTGTCTCTACGCCTCAGCTGAAAGGAATCCAAATGCAACAGGGATTTTACCGATCTGCATTTCCTCTATCAGTCAAACAAATCTTTAATGGCACTCATTACCTCGGGCAATAAGCATAAGTTTTACGTTATTAATAATTAATCGCATTTGCGTGGACATTTATACAAACATTCTGAAATATTAAAATGTTCTGTTTGATTTCCCTTTTCTCATTCGCGTCTCCTTCACAGGGCACCTCAGGAAGTGACGGCCCCCCAGGACCACCCGGTGAACGGGTACAGTAAAAATAATAATCTAATCTTTACAAAGTATCGATTATTGCTTCAGAGAGAGAGATTTAACACTTGTTTTTCCTGCCTTACAGGGTCCGTTAGGATCAGCGGGGCCTACTGGATTCCCCGGCCCTAAGGGTCCACCTGTAAGAGATGTTAGCGCTATAGAAATAACTAAAGAAATCCTTCTTTCATCCCTCCTGATTTCTTCTCTCTCTTGTTTTTAGGGTCCTGCAGGAAAGGACGGGCTGCCCGGACACCCTGGTCAGAGAGGAGAGACTGTGAGTGGCGTCTGATATGAGCGCAAACACTTTTATTCACACGCTTATGCTAATAAACTCACTTGTATTTTCTTCTGGCAGGGTTTCCAAGGTAAAACTGGACCTCCCGGACCCCCAGGTGTAGTCGGACCTCAGGTAAATAGAGCACAGAATGCTGATGTTCAAAATTTCTAATTTATTCTAGATTAACAAAATAAATAGTGGCTCTAGTAAAATTCCAATAAAATGGGTTGGATGGAAAACCTGAGGGTTAATAATATCTTAAAAGGTTTTGTCCATTAAAAATAAATAATGTATATATATATATATATATATTTTTTTTTTTTTTAAGAAAAATCTGTTTTAGGACAGTTCATGATTTTTTTCCCCCCTAATTTGAATATCCATTTTTCATTTTTATTCTCAATATTAAAAATCGAAAATATAATTTCAATTCCTATTTTTTAAATATATTTATTTTCATTTTTTTTTTAAATAATGATGACAAAGGAATAAAAATAGTTGTAGTTTTTTCTATATTTAAAAGTTTTTTGTATTATTAAAATTACTAAAATAAAGTCAAAATAACGATTAAAATTAAAGATAAGCATTACATAAAAAAAGTTAGAAAAAAAGAAAAGGAAAAAATACTATTAGAACTTGAAATGAATTGAAATAAGTGTTTAAGCTAAATTATTAAAATTACTACAGCTGAAATAAAAATGATTTATGGTGAAAATAATGACAAATGACATAACAAAAGCACAGACAGATAACCAAATTACTAAAACTTTAACCAAACATTAATTCAGGATCAAAATATGTAACTTTTTGACCTGGACCAGCAAGAAACCACCTACAGTAGCAACCGCCCAGAGCTCCCTAGCAACCGCAAAGCAATACTCTGGCAACCGCTCACAACCAGCTAGCGAAGTGACAGGGAGTTTGGAGCGAGCAGGAGCCCCTCAGGAAATGTAAAAATCTGCTTTCCAGTGCTATGCTAATTCTGGCTGTTTTCAAGCATTTTTAAGTTGCTTCTACACTCTATTGTATCTTTAATGCTCTGGAGGCATTAGACGCGCTCCACTCGAGGCTGCATCTACCATCCACAGAAGAATAAAACATTATAAAGCATCTCGCTTAGAAAACAGCACGCCCCGGCCGCACACCCATCTGTTTTTCCAGCGTGGCTACCACAGGCAGAGGCCAGAGACTCGCGCTACATATTCATGAGGGCTGTCAGCAGCCATCAATCGTTCATTAGATTATCTTAAAGGTGTCCTAAGGTTGTCACCGGGGAATCATAATGGCTCCATTAGGTTACATATGGGCCGTTTGTTGTCCTGTCTGTGCTTTGTCTCCTGACATGCTTTTGTTTATGCGGTTAGATGTTGGCGCTGACTGGGGAATGAATTATTCATAAGCAATCATGATATTCTGCTTTTTATGCAAATGTTGAGGTGGGCACAGGTTTCGGCAGTGCCACACACACATATGGATGTTCAAGTACACATGCTCTGCCATGCAAATGGATGGATATAATCTGATTTTCTTTCTTTCGCTCTTCGTGTTGGATCATTTGCATATCCGCTGATCTTCTTTAAACACCTGTAGCATCTTTATTGATGTATGTTTTCCAGACTGCGTTCCTTGATTATACTGTGCAAACACACTTTTAAACTATAAAAAAAGAACTAGGAGTACATTGTGTTCAAGATGCATCGATTAAAGAGCGACCTTTATATATGACTTCGTAATAATGAATTATTTGTTTTGCTGTAGATGTAAAATGTTAGCATTTTAATGCATTTTATTTTGTTAAAGTAGCGCTTTACATAAATGAATCAACTGCAAACTTTGCAAATTGCTTTGCTGAGGTGAATTAAACCACTCTGCAAATTAAATTAGAATTGAATTGATTCACAGTGGAACTGATACAGTGACAATCCAAAGATTCATCTGCCTCACTTCAATATAAATAGATTTTATATTAAAGTTTGTATTTTAATGTTAAATATTATATTTAATAGCAATGTTAATTTTGTATTACTTTTAGTGCTTTTTATTAAAAATAAATAATAATTAATAAACTTGATAAGTAGCAAGTAATAAAAAAATTACTTATTATAGTTAAACTTATTATATTTCGTATTTATTTATTATAAATAAAAATGGAAAAATAAAGTCAAATAACAACCCAAAGATTCATCTACGCCACTTAATTATTAACATATTTGATATTAAATTTAGTATTTTAATATTAAGTACTCTCTTTAATGTTAATTTTAATGTTATAATAATTGTATTATCATTTATTATAAAAAAATAAATTAAAGAATAATAAATATACACATTTGTATTATTTCTTGTTACTTATTATATTTAAACTTATTATATTTGTTATTTATTATAAATAAATTTAAAAAAAATAAAGCTAAATATGTAGTTGTGTCTAAATGTTTTTTAGAAAAAAAAACATTTTTAAAAATGTATCTTTAAAGGCTTAACTAATATTTTCCCTCTCTTTTTACTTTTTAACTGTAATGTTTTAAAATATATTAATATTTATGCATTAAAAAAATAAAAAAAATAAACAAATATCTATCTATATATATATATATTTAAATATGCATGAATAAATCACATTAAAAAAAATTATTTGGCTGTTTTGAATGTGCAAATTTGTTTTGAATTGATTCACTAGGAATCATCAAGTGATTTGATTCATTTTCAACTTAAAGATGAATTAATTCCACTACCTTACCCATAATCCATCTCTCTCTCTGTTCAGGGACCAACAGGTGAGACAGGACCAATGGGAGAGCGAGGCCACCCTGGACCTCCAGGACCACCCGGTGAACAGGGTCTACCTGGATCTGCAGGAAAAGAAGGAGCGAAGGTGAACAAATTCAGGCCATACGCACTTCAACATAATATCAATAGCGTTTCATATACACAGATCCAGATACATTTATTTATTCGTCAATGCATATCTGGTCTTCCTAGGGAGATCCAGGTCCTGCAGGACCCACAGGTAAAGACGGACCTCCAGGACTCCGAGGGTTTCCAGGAGAGAGAGGCTTACCAGGCCCTGTGGTGAGTATCACGAATAAACCCCTAACCCCAAGCATTACACTCGGTGTAACTCGCCCTTAAATTCTGCACAGGCGAGCATCTCTCTTTCATGTTTGGAGCTTATAGTTTGTTGTTCAGAATAAATAGTGCATCCCTGTGTCACCTCTACCCATTAAACATGTCGTGCAGCAGCACATGAGTGTGTTTGTGTGCGCTCAGCACTTTTTCTGTGTGTGTGTGTTTGCAGGGGTCAGCAGGTTTGAAAGGGAGTGAAGGACCTCCTGGGCCTCCTGGACCCGCTGTAAGTAGACATGCTCTCTCTTTTTGTCCATCTCTTCTTCTGCTTTGTTACTCGCTTGTTTACCTTGTGCTCTCTTTCTCCTTTATCCTTTTGCTTCACACACTGGGTTTTCAGTGAGTACAGTGATTTAGTTTGTATGACATGGATGATTTTCAGTACCACCCTAGTGAAAAATAAATATGCTTAATGTATTTATTCATCCTAATCCATTTTCATGTACATATTCTTAATTAAATGCCCTGTTATTGTATTTTTAGCATACTAAACTAGTACACTTCAATTCTGCTAAATTAGAACAACTAATTGTGTAAAAGTAGTGCTGAAGTAAAGACATTCTTAGAATATTTGATTGTGCTAAAGTGGAACTACAGTACTGCAAGTATACTTTAAGTACACTTTGAATATTTTGTATTTATACAACCCCCATCAAAATTGAACTAACAGCACATTTGAGGCTTATTAAGAAATGTGCGTTGTTCACAAGTAGTACTCCAAGTTTTACTTTTTGTTTTTTTTTACTAAGGCAGACAAACATTAGGACTCGCCTGATTGAATTTATGTTTACTTTTTAATATGCAGTATGTGGTGGTTTTGACTTAATTCATGTTTTAAAGTGGATAATGCAGAAAGTGTAAAATACATTACCATTCAAAACAAGAAAAACGTGACAGCAAAGACATTTATAGTGTAACAAAAGATTACTATTGTAACTTAAAAAAAAAAATGTTCAATTTAACTAAGATTTTTAAAAAGAAATTATTGGCTTGTAAAATCAATATTATAAAATAAATATAAATATTGTATTTAAATAATATATTAAATATTTAAATGTAGAATAATAAAAATAATATAATTATATTTTATGCATAAATATATTTTAATTATTATTAAAATATTATGTGACAAATAGTAATAAATAAAGGGAAAAAGTTAGACTAGGGCACATTTCTAAATGATAGACGATTAAAGGTTTATCCTTTCAACTTTTCTCTTTCTTTTCATGCAGTCTTGAATATTCAGATTTACTGGTATCTTATATAAGCTTATATTGCAATATGTGTAATAATATAATCAGCAACTTGAAAACACAGCATTTATTTTCTGCATTAAAAATCTTATATGCATGCCAGCTGTCAACTTTTTTTTCCAAGAACAAATGCATAATTAATGAAACAGATCGTCAAGCTTTCATTAGCGACTGGCAGGCGTTGCAAGTATATCGGTTATGAAATGTAATTTTTTCACATATTCACAGGGTTCTCCTGGTGAACGTGGTCCTGCTGGCTCAGCTGGACCTACCGGCCTCCCGGGTCGACCCGGACCTCAAGGACCCCCGGGCCCCGCTGGAGAGAAAGGTGGACCTGTAAGTACTTCCTCAAACATGCTACATCTTTCTGAGCGGAGTCATATGATTAAGTTAACTGAGTATATCCTCTCATATATTAGGGTGAGAAAGGACCCCAAGGCCCTGCCGGTAGAGACGGTATTCAGGGACCTGTGGGACTTCCAGGCCCCGCCGGACCCATCGGACCCCCAGGAGAGGATGGTGATAAGGTACAGAAGAATAAGTGGTGAAATAAATGAATTAAAGACAGAGAGACGTAGGATTGAAATTGATGATCATGGATGAATTTGATGGGTTTGCTAGATGATTAAGTGAAAGTCATATCACACACACACACACAGATCAAATGACTAGAGGAATGGATGGACGGTTCAATATTTGCTCTGTGCACGGCCAATTATTTGAGAAATCAACAGAAGCTTTGATTATAAAAACTAGATTTTTAATTAATGTTGAATCACGATTAAACTTCATAAGTTAATGCATGTGTTTCCTGACATACCTAATTCTGTATTTGTGTATGGTTTGTGTTTATTAGAGGATCAAGCCGTTAGATTAGCAACATAGCAATGTCACATTCAAATAAGAAATATACGTGATACTGAAGTGATATTGCAGCACGGGGAATCCAATATGCAGTTAGTTTTATTGGAAATGATCTCATTTAACACTTAGGTAAACGTGTCAGGGAAATGACATCACCGTGACACTCTCGCGCACACACACACCTACACACACAGATTTAGGGTGTGTGTGACACCAGCATGTGTTAGCATTGGCAGTTTTAAGGTGTGAGTGATTTTTTGAAGGATGTACATGATGGCTCTGCTCTGTGTGACAGGTGCAAAGCCTTCTGGGATATATAGTCAGTGGAATAAATAACGGTGTTAGTTTCCTACAAACAACAAATGAGAAAAACAGACCAAAAAGTATAGTGGAGTATTATTGATTACCCTTGCCATACCGTGTTTTTTTAGGCATGTACAGTACTATGTTAATACCACATTTTATTTGTGACAAATACAATGAAAATATCCTTATGTTAGGTTGAGTGTCACGAAAATACCACATGAATATAAATGCAGTACTGTTCAGAAGTAAAAAATTCTGAAAGGTATTAAATTGATCAGATATTTATCATTTCACAAAATGATTCGAATCAGTTCTGTTCTTTTGAACTTTGTTAATTAAGAGTCCTAAAAAAATCATGATGTCTATAAAAATGAAGCAGCACAGCTCTTTTTACCCTTGATAAGAATAGAAATGTTTCCATTCTAAAATTCAGCAAATCAGAATATTAGAATGCAAGTTTAGCTTTGATCACAAAAAAAAGACATTTTAAAATACATTAAAATAGAAAATGGTTATTTAAAATGGCTAAAATATTTATTTTTTAAATATTATTTTAGATATCAGATATTTGCATAAATGCTATGTATTGTGACAGGGCGAGCTTGGAGAGCCGGGACAGAAGGGAAGCAAAGGTGACAAGGGCGAGCAGGTGAGTCACTCATGAATTTACTGTTTATATTCGCATTTGACTTGATTCTGAAAGCATCACTTATTCAACGAGTCTGTTTGGATTTGTCTGTTTGTTTGTGTCGTTCTCCCACATCGATCATTCGCTCTGTTATGACCACTGCGCCGTTATGAATATAGATGTTGTCTTTGTTATGAAAATCAATGAGTTGTGCTTGCATGCTTTCTTCTCATCTATATATTATTTCTCCTCTTTCTGTCGATCTTCAGGGTCCTCCAGGGCCCGTCGGTAGCCAAGGTCCTCCGGGTCAGCCGGGTCCACATGTGAGTATAATGAAGTCAGCCGTTTCTCACACAGCGTGTCTTGCTGTGGTGTAAGCGGTGTTAGTGATGTCACTTCCTCCCTGCAGGGTGCTGATGGAGAGCCAGGTCCCAGAGGTCAGCAAGGTTTGTTTGGGCAGAAGGGAGATGAAGGCTCCCGAGGCTTCCCAGGACCACCAGGACCCGTCGGCCTTCAGGTTAGTTTCTGAAAGAAAGAAATGAGCAAATAGTTTCTGCTTGATTAAAACACTGTTATTTTAATATCTTTGATGTGGCATCATAATTTTTTTGTTAATGTTAATTGCATCTATTAAAAACATTGATTTAGATTTTATCCTTATATTTACCACTCATATTTTTTTATTAATTTAATTTTTAGAATATTTTAGTAATTTGTCTTTTTTCATTATTTTATGAGTATATATATATATATATTATAGACTGGAGTAATGATAATGAAAATTCAGTTTTGCACCCGGAATAAATTAAAATGTTAAATATATTAAAAAAAACAAAACAGTTTTTTTTAATTGTAAAAAATATATTTATTTCACAATATAACCCTTTTTACTGTATTTTTGATTAAATAAATGCAGCCATTGTGAGCATAAAAGACTTCCAAGAACTTTTACAGACTTCTAAATGGAATTGTATGTGAATATGATATAATATGACGTACCATGATATCATCACCTGAAACCATTATTGCGCCACAATTTAATATATTTTTCAGTCAACATATTTATTCCAGATGGATAAACCCGGGTCTCTTGACTTCAGTTTGTGCAAAAGGCATTTAATGTAGACTGTAATGTTGTTTATGTAGATAAGACAGGACTGAACTGGTTAGTATGAGTTGCAGTTGGTTTTAACTAGTTGTGTTTGTGTGTAGGGTTTGCCCGGACCCCCGGGTGAGAAGGGAGAGACAGGTGACGTCGGACAGATGGTACACATCCACATCCTTACAGTCCTTTTCATTAAATGTAATTGTATTTTTTTCAATAGAAACTGAGCTTTGTTTCTGCGTTTTCTTGACTCTTCTCTTAGGGTCCACCTGGTCCTCCAGGCCCCAGAGGCCCCTCCGGACCCCCAGGAGCCGATGGACCACAGGGACCCCCGGGAGGAATTGGCAACCCAGGTGCCGTGGGAGAGAAGGTGATCAGCATCAGCCCAATGAGCAAAACACTATGGTTTCATTTTAATTAGAATCCTTAATGATCTGAGGGAGAATGTGCCGGCTATGATCCCAGTGTGTGTGCGTGTGTGTGTTCAGTCAGTTAAGGATGCGCCTCTCTCTCATGACTGAGGTTTTCCGTAGCTTCTCTCTAGAGTTAAAGCTCTGTATGTGTTTGCTTGTGACTGAGTTTAATTTTCAGACTGTAATTAAGCCATATCCTCAAAAAGTCAAAAAACAGTGTCCCTGGTGCTTGGTTTAAGCTTCATGCCCAGCAGCATTAGCCTAACCTGAGTTATGGTGACAGCTTTGTTCATTCTAATAAAAATGATTTAATTTAATTTAATGAGTAAGCTGGATTTAGTCATTCTATTTAGAGTGATTCACTTTAATAATAGTACATTTGTATATATAGTTTTATTTTATTTATATTTTAAGTGATTATACAACTAATACATGTATCAATAGCTTTGTTTATTTTAATAAATGTATAATATTGTAAAATAAATGTAAAATAATAATAATAAATTTATATCTAGTATAAAATAATAATTTTAAGTACTGACAATACAATTGCACGTATCAGTAGCTTTGTTCATTTTAATTAATTTATTGATCATAATAATAATACATTTGTATCTAGTATATAATGATGATGATATCTGATATAATAATACTGATTTAAAATAATGTAATTTTTTTAATAATTTTAATTAATCAATAGCTTTGCTATTTGTAATTAGAGTGATTTATTACTAATAAAAATAAATTATGTGTGTGTGTATATATATATAATTTTTTTTTTTTATTAATAATAATAATAATAATAATGATAATATAGCTAAAAATAAATTATGGTGTTTTTCAGACAAAAGATAAGTTATCCCATTATCACATTTGGGATTATGGCAAAATTCAACAAGTAACACCTTGCTTTACTTTGTGCTTTAGCTTCAGTGCAGGGATCTTGAGTTTTTCTCCTGAGTGTGTGTGTGTGTGTGTGTGTGTGTGTATTTTCGTGTATGTCTCAGCAGAGCGTGCGTTCGCATGACTGCACTCCATCACCTCAGCACCAGCCACTGTCAATATTATTTAATACGGCACTTCAGCACTATTGTTCTGCCTCGGAACCAAGGACCCGTTTCGGTTGTGCTTAGAGAGGAGTTTTGCCCAGAGAAATGACCCAGAAAAACACAGACGAGGGGAGGACTTAAAGAAAACAGATAAAGATGATAGAATGAGACCTGGAGACAAGGCTGTTTGCTGTTAGTCTGGAAGATTTACCTCAGCACTTCACTTGACAGACCTCTTATCCCACTACAGAGAGACAGAGATACCTAGGACACACGCACACACACACACACACACAAATGATGCCGTTCAGAAGGGCTGAGAGACTCTTAATCCCTCAATATGGCAGACATGCAGAAGTATCCACACACACACACTTAAACAGCCTATAAGAGCACAGAGAATAAGTCATAAACATGTTGTTTTCTTAGTGGTTTGCAAAGGGAGCATCACTGTTACCCCGTTTTGAATCAACAGCAGTTGATATTGGGATATTTAATTGTTCATGCTCATCTTACCTGGTTTCACCTATTGATTACTTTTGACATTATCAAATGCACCCTTAAAGTTAATCGAATAATAATAATTTAATAAAACTTTAAAAGCCTAATTGAATAACACTATGCTTATGGTTTATGAGTAAGTGCATTCTAATGTTATTTTTTTATAAAATACCATTGAATTTTAATTATGGTTATTTATTTACAAGTTTATCAGACAAAATAGTATACAGTTTTAATTATATTTGTGTCAAGACCAAACAACATGAAATAAAATGGTTTATTTGTTTATTTAGACTTTTAATTTTTGCCATTTATTTACTTTATTTGTTATTTTGGCACAATAGTATAGAAATTGAATTCCTAGTAAGAAATTAATGAATACAAAAAATAATGGATAAATAATAGATAATAAATATTAGAATTATAATTTTTTTTTTTTTACATTTTTACTTAGAATATTTATACATTTTGGTCATATATTTAATAATTTAAATTATTCTTTAGTAATTTAATTTCAATGTATTTATTTTAGTCATTTAATTTCAATGTATTTATTTTTTAATTATGGAGAATCAGTCATAATATTAATTGCATTACAATATTCTCACTGATATGCATTGTGGAAGGGACCCAAGTCATACAGTGTATAGAGGGCTATATATATGGGCTCTTATGACTCATGCTAAACAACAATGCTAAACAACCAAACAACTCTTGAACATAATGACAGCTGGCATCCCTCAATTCCTCAGAAAATGTCAAAGTCTAGTTCATTTTTCCAAAGTGTCATCGCTCCAATTCAGCAGTGTCTGGGTGCATATAATGATTTCCATTCTCGACTGATGTCTGATGAAACTGGTCATCGTCAAGGTTGTTTGTCTGAATATCGATGCTGCGCAGATTTTGATGCTAGAATGTGGCGTTCTGCAGAGGAAAGCAGATCTGCTGACGAGACAGTGAATAATGATGCTGACGTGCTCTTCTGTCTGCTGGACAAAATCTCTGCAGTGTTGAGGAGAAAACAGAGCCCGCCATGCTTTACTTACATCTCTTTCTCTGTTTTTCTGTAGGGAGACTCCGGAGAAGCAGGAGAACCAGGCCCACAGGGAGACGTCGGCCCTCCGGTACGGCAAAAAAACAAACTCACATACGCAAAACTCGAAAATATCAGAGAAAAAATGCTGAAAGTGTCAGAATAACATACCTTGTGTGTGTTTTAGGGTCCGAGAGGAGAGCGAGGAGAAAAGGGAGAGGCCGGACCCGCTGGTTCTGCTGGGCCCCCCGGACCAAAAGGACCACCCGGAGATGATGGTCCTAAAGGAAGCCCTGTACGTTCTTATCATTAATGCTTTATTTGGTGTCTGAAACATTCTCTTAAACAAAGCTTCCAAAAGGAGGTTTGTGCAACAGTGCCATAGAAGAACCATATTCAATCAGCAAATCTAATGCTCACTCTTTATGTTTATAAGACCGTGTTTCTGATCAAATATAGAAATGTTCAAATGTTCTGTTTTGTTTTTCAGGGTCCCAGTGGTTTCCCTGGTGATCCTGGTCCTCCTGGAGAGCCCGGTCCATCTGTAAGTACTAGTCATGCAAAGTGTAGTTATTACATAGCCATTTTCAGGTTGTTTCAGGACGTGACAATCTTTTACTTGCTCCGCAGGGTTTGGATGGAGCTCCTGGAGATAAGGGTGATGATGGAGAGGCCGGTCAGCCGGTGAGTATGATTTAAACACCATCATTTGACGTCTCTGCTGTCACCTGCTTACAAATGTGTGTTTTATAATGCTGTTTATTTGTGTTTATTCAGGGATCCCCTGGACCTACTGGTGAAACTGGCCCCACTGGACCTCCAGGAAAGAGAGTGAGTAATTCTTATAAACATACTTATATTTCAAAAATATTTCTCACCATCTATTAATATTAATGCAAATATGGCTCTCAATTTTCATTCTTTCTCTTCAGGGACCTCATGGACCTGCTGGACCTGAAGGAAGACAGGGAGAGAAGGGTGCTAAGGTAACATGCAGATGTTCACACAGTCCTACACACTTTCATTAGTGTTATTACAGTATAGCAAATCCATTACGGCAATGGTTTGAATGGTGTTGTGTCTCTGGTTCAGGGTGAATCTGGTCTCCTGGGTCCACCTGGTAAGACAGGTCCAGTTGGTCCTCAGGGAAGCCCTGGAAAGCCTGGTCCTGAGGGTCTGAGAGGTGTGCCTGGACCAGTGGTGAGTGCTAAAGGAGCATTATGTCCTAATGTCACATTATATGCCAAATATATTAAGTCAGTCTCACAAAGCCTGTATATAAGCTACCCAGGTCATATTTCACTACAGAATTTTTTTTTTATATATATGTGTATTATAGAATTTGGACTTTTTTTTATTGTAAGATTATAAAATAACATTCTTCTAAAATATGAAAAAGATAACTTCTTTGTTTGAAAAATTGACTTTTATTAAAAAAAAAAAAAAACTTCTAGAATATGACAAAAAATAACAAATTTTAAAACAAAATGTATTTCAAGAAATATTACTTTTTTAATTTCCTATTATTAATTTACTATTTTAGTCAATTTAATTACCTTTATTACTACTTTAAATTACTATTAGTATTTGTATTAGTACTACAACATAGTATTAATGAATGAAACAAAGTTTTATTATACGATCAATTAATTAGTACTGTAGCATTTATTTATTTTTAATGTTTTTTTTTATTTTAAGATCAATGAAGCAATTTTATGCAAATAAGAATATTGAAGCTGGTTTTAAGATAAAAAAAAGATAAAAACATTTTTTTAACATACAAATACCAATTAATATCTAAAAATGTGTTTATATATTATATAAATAAAATTATTTATATATTTGTAAATATATACTGTATGTGTCAATTGTAAAGTATACGTACACATCCTAGTATGTTAATTTAATAAAAATAAAAAAAAAATCTTTTGGTACCTTCATTTAATGTATATAATAGAATACTATAATAAACATAATACTATAATGAAAATTCAGACATAATACAATATATATATATATATGTTGAATATATGTTGAAATAAGAATATCACCCTTTCAGCTTCCAGAATATAACACTAGACTTCATATACAGTACTGTGTGAGGCAGTGAATTTGTGTTAATAAATGGATCCTGGATTTGATCCTGATGTAGGGAGAACAAGGACTGCCCGGTTCCCCTGGACCTGATGGACCTCCTGGACCAATGGTACTGACCTGATGTTCCTCTGAGAATGAGTTCATTACAGTCTTAAATGACAATCTACAGTCCTCACGCTTCTTATGTTTCTCTCTCAGGGTCCTCCTGGACTGCCTGGACTGAAGGGAGATACTGGTATTAAAGGTGAAAAGGTGAGAGAAGCAAATCCCTCTTTGATACTCTTAAATAAACCGCACTGTGACGCTGTCTAGGTAGGTAGGACTCTCTAGTGTTTGGAACACAGCTGTTCTTTACACGTCCACAACAGTCACTGAACTCTGGCCGGCGTTGCTGATTATGAAGGAGTATGTTCATTACGGATGTATTTAGTAAAACAAGCGGCTCGTTTCAGGGTCATCCTGGTCTCATTGGACTCATCGGACCTCCAGGAGAACAAGGAGAGAAGGGAGACAGAGGGTTGCCAGGTCCACAGGGAACCTCAGGACTTAAAGGAGACACTGTATGGAAACATGTTCACAATAAAAACCTAGTGTAAATCTTTAGTATTTTCATAAAACGGTCTTCATTTTTGGTGTCTTTTTTTAAAGGGTATTTCTGGACCTGCTGGACCTATCGGACCCCTTGGACCTCCTGGTCTGCCGGTACAATTTCTAATGTTTTTTTTTTAAATCCTTTATTATATATACTTTTATACATATGTTAGTTTTGGTTTCTAAGTATAACCTTTATTTTTTTTGAGTATGTTATAAATGTAATTCATAATTGTGATTCATACGCATGTTATACTTCTGTTCAGGGTCCTCCTGGTCCTAAAGGTGCTAAAGGATCATCTGTAAGTTCATGTTTTTATTTATCTATTCTTGTTTGCAGATTATTTATCGTCTTTAATTAGCCCTGATTTGCCTAAACCTACTTCTGGTTCTGTGTTTATAGGGTCAGACTGGACCCAAGGGAGAATCTGGAGTGCCAGGACCTCCCGGACCTCCAGTACGTAACTGCACTAAACCAAACTATAAGACAAACCAAAACTCAACACACAAGCAAGTCATTCCTCTGTGAGATAAGCACACACTTAAACAGATGATTCTGCAGTAGATGTTATGTAAGTGTAAATGAGCTCTATTATGTGGTGTAAAGCGAATCTGTTAAGGCTCCTCCGAGAGCTCCAGTGGATTTTGCTTCCTTGAGAAACCCTGATATTTCACATCTCCAGATTGTGTCGGTTGCTGAGTAACTCAGCCTTAGGACACAGAAGAGAAATGCAAGTGTTTAGTTAATGTCAGTGCAAAGGTCTAATTGTTTAGATGGATAATCCTAGATGCAGTTATTTTTCAGCTCTCTTACACTAGTTTTTATTACTGAGCTTATTTATGCCACTTTTATTTATAGAGTGAAACATACAACAAGAAACAATTAGACGCATTGAGAATGTAGTGCCTAACAACCACTCATGACACCCTAGCAACCACTTGAAAAATCATAGCAATTGTCTGAATTTTGTTAAGGCCAAAATTTCCAACTGTGTGACAATTGAAATTTCAAAAATAAAAGGTTATCTTAGCAATTGCCTAACAACCACTCTGAACATGCTATCAACACCTTAGCAACCCCCTTAAAGACTCCAGACAGCCACTCAGAACACCTTGGCAACTGCTTACTAGCACACTATTATTCCTAGTGGGCTTTACTCTTATTTTCCAATTATACAATAACAGCCTAGCAACTGCTTAATAACATCCTAACAACCACCCGAAACATTCTGTCAACACCCTAGCAACCACAGCTATTTAGAAAGCCTCAGCAACTGCTTAACGACACCCTAACAACCACCAAAAACATCCTATCTACACCCGAGCATCTACCTAAAATTACCAAACATCCTTTCAGAACATCTTAGCGCCTCCCTAACAACACCCTAGTAACCACCCAAAGATAGTGAGAAATGTAAAACAGCCAAGCTAGGCTTACATTTTCACACTAACCTGTGCTCTAAATAATGCACTTTATGTGAATATGAATGTGTTTTTCTTGCCTAGGGTCCGCCTGGTGATGTCATCCACCCTCTGCCCATCCACGCCAGCCCCAAACGAAAAAAGAGGAACATTGATGCCAGCCAGATGATGGATGATGCTGCAGACGCCAACTACAAAGACTATGAGGACGGCATGGAGGAGATATTCGGCTCTCTGAACTCACTCAAACTGGAGATTGAACAGATGAAACACCCGCTGGGCACAGAGAGTAACCCCGCCCGCACCTGCAAAGACCTGCAGCTGTGCCACCCAGATTTCCCAGATGGTGTGTATCACACACACACATTTCCAAGTGTGTTAATGACTCTTTTAAACAAAGCATGAGGAAAAACAACAACAGAGAGAGACAGAGGGTACCCACGACGCTAATGAAAATAACATAAAGAGAAGCCCTAGCAACCACCCAGAACACTCTAGATACAGCCATCAAATAAGCTTAGTTACCAAACCACATCCTAGCAACCGCTCAGCCAAGCACCACTCATGTTTTCCAACAGCAGCCTTCTAGCAAACACCAAGAACATTCTTGTAGCCACTCAGAACACAGTTAGCAACTACCTAACAACACCCTAGTAACCATCCAAACATTTAGGAGGCGAGTTTTGGGGCGGTAATGGCCTGGCAACCACTTTACAATGCACTACCCAAAATGTTCACGCAACAAATGTACATGAAGATGTAGATAACTCTTTCTACGGTTACACATATTAGTTGTTAATTAGCATGCATATTACTAGATTATTATTTATAAAAGTGCAAAATCATCCCTAATCCTGCACAAAAGCTACATTTAACTACCTTACTTATTAATAAGCAGCAAATGAAGAATTTACTGAGGGAAAATTCATAGTTTATAGTTAACAAGTGATACCTATTCTAAAGTGCTTCCATAACATAAAATAAACCTAGCAATATGTAAGGGATAATGTGCAGGCAGCCGGTAGTTATCGCAGAAATAAGCCCAGAAAGTGTGATCAGGACCCGACACGAAGCGGAGGGTCTTGTTTCACGCTGAACTGGCTTATTTCGCGATAACTACAGGCTTTCTGTACATTATCCCGCTTATTACACGGCTACTTGACACATAAGGAAAAAACTGGACATGAATATGAATTTGAAACATTTATTTAAATGGACATTTTCATCCTTCCGCGAAACGATATAGTACCACGTGACTAACATTCAAATGTTAGTAAGTCGATTTATAACATCTACATATGAATATATAATAACGAATGTATTTTAGTTATTTACAAGTATTAAATTGCGCCTTATGTTGTCCAGTGTTTGTCACAAGATGGCGCCAATGGTAATCTTTGTTGGCGCGGAGGGATTTTAAACATACAAGTAGTACCAGCTATGCGTTATTACTTTGGAGCGGTTATGCTGCGTTCACACCGGACGCGAATGAAGCGTCAAGCGCAAGTGATTTACATGTTAAGTCAATGCAAAGACGCGATTAGACATCCTGCGGTGTGATTCGAGCGAAGCGCTCAAGTTGAAAAATCTGAACTTTGGCGAAAAAATTCGCGCCGCGTTAACGAATCAGGAGCTTGCACTGGTAGTGACGTGATTACTAGCAAGCGGAGGCAGGATTCCATACTATGGAGGACAAAATCATCTTGGCTGTATGTGGAGGAGCTGTACGAATCATCTTCGTACTTTAATAGAAACAAGAATGAAAAGGAAATAAATACTGGATTCATTAAACCAAAGTTTGCCTTTTAGATACACACAAAACATATTTTACCTCATGTCTAACCACCACAGAGACTGGGAGCGCCTGGCCGAAGCCCCTCCCATGACGTGAATGAAGCGAGTAAACTCAAAATGTTCAAACGCGCGATTTATTTACGCAATTCGTATCCGGTGTGAACGTACCTTTATTATTTGAAAAGAACGAACCTGCAAACGTCTCAACTGACCAATCAGAATCAAGCATTCTATAGATCCGTGTAATAAAGATGTAATAACAACATTTATTTCATAACAAAAAATTATGTAATGCCTTGCTTTTTCCGACTCTTTGTAACCCTAAAGAATTATCTTCATTTCACAGGTTTAATTGAAAATATAGTGACATACACAATTCATTGAGATTAATGATTAAGTGCCAAATCACATGATTAAAATAACCTGATCCTCAGCCCTCCATTAAACGAGTCATGTCTGAAAATATCAGCGATACACAAAGCTCACGATGACCCTCGTTTCTTTGTTTTCAGGTGAATACTGGATTGATCCGAACCAGGGCTGCTCCAGAGACTCTTTCAAAGTGTACTGTAACTTCACAGCAGGTGGAGAGAGCTGCATCTTCCCCGATAAAAAGAGTGAAGGGGTAAGAAATGTTCTCCTGACAGCCACAAAGCGGAACACTTGGGGACGGCTTCCCACAAATCCACATCAAGATGTCAAACATGCTTTGATGTCAGAATAACTGAGCACAGCACCACTTTAAAAAACATCACATGGCAAAATTAAGACTAGATTCATCTCACGGTTAGTAGTGTACGGATTCCTGAAATACCTCTAGAGAGAAATGTTCAGCTTAACACGCAGAGAGGGATACAGGTACAGACTGCTCAATATGTCACACTGTCTTAAGGTCACATCTGATTTAGAGGGGTTTTTTCCACTGGAAATCTATGGGAAGACATTCCCTGCGACCTGCACTTTCTTTCGCATCAGGCCGAACCAGGTCTACACCAGCTGTTCAAGACTAGCCAGAAGCAGCATTCGTGAATATAATGAGGGTTCTTGTATGCTAGTTGTTAAGGATGTTTGTGTATTAGATTCTGCACACAAGTGTGACGAGTTATTTGCCTTAGTGAGTCTCGGAAGCGTCACTGATGGAGAATCACTCAGTGGGGTGTGAAGGTGACTCTCAGCACTAACTTCAGTTCTTCCACAGGTTACTCTTCACACCAGCAGATGCAGACAACAACAACAATAAAACCCTCCTCAGGCTTATTCTCACCTCAAATATTTAACAGGGCAAGCTTTAAATTCAAAGCAACCCTTGCATCGCGTCAAACGGCTCCGGATGCAAAAAAAGAACTGTTGTTTGTTTCAAATTATATTTAATTATGTTAAATTGATGCTTTACATTTTGTAAGCCTTTTTAGTATCCATAGTGACTTAATTGCTCAGAAAAAAAAGTATTATTAAGTATTATACACTACCGCTCAAAGGTTTGGGATTTGCAATGTTTTTAAAAGAGTCTCTTATGCTCATCAAGACTGCATTTATTTGATAAAAAACACAGAAATAAAAAACAATAACACTGCAAAATATACATACAATATATATAATAATGGCTTTTAAAATATAATTCATTCCTCTAATGCAAAGCTGAATTTTCATCAGCTGTTACTCTGGTATTTAGTGTCATATGATCCTTCTGAAATCATTTGAATATGCTGTAGAATGATCAATGCCGTGACGAAATCTGTTATACCTTTTATTTATATTAAATTAAACACATCACTGGTAAAGTATTATTTTTGTTTTTTAAGCAACTTTTGAACAGTAGTGTATTATGATAGAAAAGCTTTCTATTATAATTAAATAGAAATTTTATTGATCAAAGAATCCTGAAAAAATAGTATCACAGGTTACAAAAAATATTACACTGATAATAATCTGCATATTAAAATGATTTCTGAAGGATCAAGGACTCTGAAGGAGTAATGCACTGAAAATTCAGCTTTGTATCACAATAATTAAAATGATTTTTAAAATATATTCACATAAAAAACTGTTATTTTCAATTGTTGACAATATTATTATTTTTTTTATATTTTCGATCAAATAAATGCAGCCTTGAGCAAAACTTTAAAAACCAAAATGATTTCAAACGTTTGAGGAGCAGTGTATATTTATTTAAAATTCTATTTGATTCTAATAATGTATCAGATAAACCCAAGACATCCGTCTTTATGTACACGGCTATTCAAAAAAATCTTTCTTATGTGAAAGCCTCTGCCTCAAGACAGATTAACAAGCACAAAATAATTCCCACAGGCTACCTGTTACTGTACTTCCTGTCTGTCTGTCTTCAGTATTGACTCCAGCTGACTCTCTCTCTCTCAGGCCAGACTCACCTCTTGGGTGAAGGAGAATCCAGGGTCGTGGTTCAGTGAATTCAAACGTGGTAAACTGGTAAGAGTGACTCCTCTTTCTTGTCCTCCTGAAATAGTCTCCTATTTTACAGAGCAAAATGGCTCGCTGGCCCAAAGACAGTCCAGGCACATGGTATAGTCGCTACAAGAGAGGGTCTATGGTAAGTAGGAGTGCATGAGAGAACGGGCCGGTACCGAGGGTCTGTGGATCCTCAGTGTTTCCGGACCATCGGTCTCTTGGCAGCCCGTGCTTCTGCATGCTTCTCGGATCCCTTCATGGCCGAGCATGCTCATCATCAGAACGGCAGCGAAAGTGTGTTTGCTCAGACTTATGGGTAATCGGAGGACTGTGGGTGGAGACGTCAGTCAGTGATTGGCATAAACCTGACTTACCCTAGAATTTGTGGATTTGTTGATGTGAAAGGTCTGACTGATGGAATCTAGCCCGTCTTCTGTTTCCTGTGAGCTGAGGAAATCACCTTGAAGTGACTGAGTCTGTGAACACACAACTGTCGCTCTGCTCCAAATGCTAATGAGATGCAAAAGGTGTAGCAAACTGCTTGATTTAAGATACCTTGTTATAGAATTGCATGCATCCTTTGCAGAGACGATGATCACATTGTGTTAAGTGAAAAGCTGGTTGTTTGGTTTTTTTTTTGCAGTATTGAAAAGGTGTGATGGAAATGAGATAAATCATAAAAATACACTATTTAACAATGCACGTAGATTATAAAGTCAAGAACATGTCAACATCAAGCTGCATTGGAATAAAAATGTAAATAACATTTTTTAGTCCACATCAGTGTTGCCAGGTTTGCCGTTGTCCCACAGAATTGGCCTACTTTAACGCTCTTTCATATATTGTATAAGTATATACAAATTTAACATAAGCTGCTTTATAAGGTGGACATTCACTAGTGTTTGGAACAGAGCCTTTGTGTCCGTTGCGGATCTCAGTCACTCAGCTTCTGGGTTCAGTCTCTCTTGCCATTCAGCTGTGATCATGAGGTAATGTGGTAATGGGCAGGTGTTTATTGTGGGTCGCATGCATGCATGCAAAGTCAATGCATATGAGAGGTGTGTGAGAGGACCTCCTAATCGTAAGTATATAATGATGTGTGTGTGCATGGAGCATGCGCTTGCTCTCTCAGTCAGTCCCGTATGTGTGTGTCTGTGGATCAGAGGAGATGGAGTTTTCTTCTAAACATGGGTTGGTATATTCAAGAATGAAAACAAAACATTTGCATATTTCCGTAATGCAAATGTTGCATCACACCACAAGGGGAGAATTTGCATATAAACCAGTACAACTCATTTGAATATATTAGTGGTATTTTTCAGTGGAGTCTGTAAGAAAATAAGTTTATCTTCCATGTTTGAATGGGTAAATGAATTTTGGTGTTTAATACATGCAGAGCAGATCTGTACTGGGAAAAGAGTTTCCTGCTCTTGCCTGACTGATGAAACAAGAGTGTTTACACATGATAGACACAGATCAATGTTTAACTGCATAGAAACTTGAGGTGATTTTTCTTTTCTTTTTTTATCAAAAGTGACACAAAAATGTATTACTTATAAATGTTTTATTTTATTTTTATTTTTTTTTATCGGGTAATGTATCTTATTTCTGTAACATTTTGGTAATTAGTATTATTATTTTCTAATGCTTCACCAGAAATATTCCTCAAACAAGGATAGTTTTTTTGGTCATTGTGAAGTTTTCAAACCCAATCTAAAATTATAGTGATCAAAGTAGCGTAGGGTCGGAGGGGTGTGATGTGTAGTTTTCAGCAGAACCTCTAGGGGGCAGAAAACCTCTTTTCGGCAGTTATCTTTAGCGCACCGCTGTCTGATTATCTGCGCAGCTCTCGTACGTGGACGCGGAGGGCAATCCGATCGGAGTGGTGCAGATGACCTTCCTGCGTTTACTCAGTGCCACGGCTCGGCAGAACCTGACCTACAACTGTTACCAGTCTGTGGCTTGGCACGACCAGGACCTGGACTCTTATGATAAAGCCATCCGCTTCCTGGGCTCCAACGATGAGGAGATGTCTTACGATAACAACCCGTACATCAGAGCCGCCGTCGATGGATGCGCGGTAAGAGCGGAGATACTACTATACGGTTTCAACCATAAAAATTTGTGCTGTCACAATTAATCACATCCAGAATTAAGGTTTTATTTACATAACATACGTGTGTGTACTGTGTATATTTATTATGTGTATATAAGCACACACATGTATGCATATATTTACGAAAAATGTATATTAAATATACTTATAAATAAATTATTTAAATATTACATAAGTAAATATTATCAAAATATATCACTCATTATGTAAACAAAAATCTTTATTTTGTATGTGATTCATTTTTAATAAAAGTTGTCAGACAATTAATCCCAATTAATCACATCCAAAATAAAAGTCCTTGTTTGCATAATATATGCGCGCGCTGTGTGTATTTATTATGTATATATATATATATATAAATACACAAACATGCATGTATGCATTTAATATTTATTAAGTTTTATATATAATATAAATTACATTAATGTAAATTTGTAGGAAATATATACTGTATTTGCTTGAACACACACATATTTTACTGTATGTACACAAAAACTTTTGTTTTGGTTGTGATTAATCGTTTGACAGCACTAATAATATAATAATAATATTACGCGTTTCTGAATTGAGAAGTTGTTTTTAGAAAGCTTGAACTGAAAACTCTCACTTTCCTTCCTCCCGCAGTTGAAAAAGGGTTATGAAAAGACTATTCTTGAGATCAACACACCGAAAGTGGAGCAGGTACCATTTGTTGACATTATGTTCAACGATTTTGGCGGACAGACGCAGAAGTTCGGCTTTGAGGTCGGACCGGCCTGCTTCATCGGCTAAGACTGCTCAGCGAGCACACAACAAAACATATTCATTTTCTCCGAAAACAAAACACAAGAAAGAAATAGGACGACTTATTTGTAAAGTTTTGTGTTTCCAAACAAACCCAACAGATACCAAAGTAAGGATAAAAGAAATTTGAAGAAAGAATGGATGTCCAAACAATGGGTTCTTATAACAGAGCAACCTTTTTAACCTCGTGTGTACCTTCTGCATCACATGCAAGTTTTGAAACTGGATGAGGTCATCACCCACTCCATGCTCATCCCACTCTTCGCCCCTCCCACAGGCTGTATAGACAGATTAGATCCATCCTTTAATTTCCCTCCTGTTCTTGGACTCATAGCTTTACGCACGTCCGGTTTCGTACGAGAAATCTTTTCCGTTGGTGTGTTTGCTTGGGTTTTATGTTGTTCTTCTGTCTGCTTCTAAGCTTTGTTTTTTTGTGCATACTTGTCTTCCATTCCCTGGAATGGTGATTATATATATAAATATATATAAATATTTTTTTCTATGTTTGTAAGTACTTTCTGTATATTTTTTTTTTTCTGGTGAAGTGTTTTTTTTTTTGGTTCTGGCTTCAAAACATGCATGTGAACCCATTGAGCGATAAGGACAGAGCTGCTGGTTATTGGAAAAAATGCTTTTATATAAAAACAAAAATAAAAATACCCCCCCAAATAAGAGCCTGAGGAAATTTCCAGTGAATCTGAAGAAGAGAAAGTAAAGGAAATGATTAAAATACGACAAAAAAATCAACTGCAACAGCAACCAAATGTCTTATTCCAGATGTGAACAACGTCTTTTTGTAATTTAAACCACAAAATGACAATAAAAGTACGAAACAGCCGTAATGTGAGCATTAATTTGCTACCTGTCATGCTGAAGTGGCTTCCGTGGGTCTGTGAGACCGTGACCCACGTGTATGAGGGGAATCTTTGATCTGTCGTTCATGAATCTGTGCTTCCCTGTATCAGAAGAGCACACCATCACACTGAGGAAACACAATATCGGTAAACTAGGTGCTATTTCCTTCTGTCTGTGGTGCTAAAAATATATACCTTTTTCCTGTACTTGTTTGTTGTAATGAAAACGGCTCCATGCGGTGATGCCCAAGCGCTTCCACGTCTTCTGTCAAAGCCCTAGCTTTGCTTCCCGAGGTGGGGGAGTATTTTTATGCATGCCGTAAAAACATATTCATTTGTAGATGAGAACACGTTTTTCTTCTGTTATCATTCCTCGCTGCGTTTGACAACGTCCGGATGGTTCTACCGAGATCACTTGCGGTCTTCCAAAGGCTTTAGCTCGCACTTTACATCACAACGTTCGTATCACAGTGGCGCCCAATGGCTGTTGTGATTGAGGTAACGCGCGCCCATCGCGGACCCTGTAATGTAAAGCGTTGCTCTAGTCAGCAGAAGCCAGAGCCTCAAAGTTTTAGCATTTAAAGAGAGAATTAGCTTGGGACCTTTTCATTAGATCTTTTTGGAGGGTTCTGTGAATATTTTAACCAAAACGCTTCGAGGAATGAATAGTTAAGCTTCAGCGTTCCTTCCAAAGAGATTTCTCTTCATTGAAGAGACTTGAAGACCAAGAATCAGATTGCCTTGTGTGATTACTCAAAAATGTTGTGCATCGCTAGCGTATATTCCTTCACCTGTCAGAATTTGTTTGTCATTGACTAGAGCCATCTTGTTATCCATCATCTTATCACCTCTTTTGCCACTACTAGGCATTTTCCCGCACTCTCTTGTTCTGCTTTTTGACCACTAGACCTGCTACTGCAAGACCTTGCTCAAATTATTTGAATAAATATGACTTGAACTGTTTTTTTAAAGAGGATTCAACATGGAACATGCGGTTTTGACACAATTTTATCAGTACGAAACAAATTTCAACCGATTCTTCTGTATATTTCAAAACCAGCAGTGATGCTGCCAATAAAGTTTATTCTGTTTTGTTTTTGTAATGTTTGTTTGTTTGTTTGTTTTTGCGGTCGTGTCAAACCTGTGTACGAGAAGATAGAAGAGATATTGGTTTCGTGTCAATAAATTCAGGTTTACTGTGTCCACCCACCCTTGTATGTCTTTTGAAGCATTAAAACTTTCCTGTATGCATGAAAATGTTAAGCTTTCTCTTCATGTTTCTTCCCACAGCCATATTTCTTTTTTTTTTAACAGCCGTATGATACATCCTCTCAGTGCTCCGATGAAAACAGGCCTGTCCTTCATTGTGAAATGGAAAGAGAGCGATGTTTGTTGTAACTCTCTACCAAAGCCCATGTTCCTTTGTAGTATATTTATTGTATTATTTAAAAATAATAAATGTTAATTGATACCAGTAGTGTTCTTGATATCTGATAAATACATATCTGATATCAGATATACATCTTTATATCTGATAACTGTTACCGCTGTGATACATTATGTAGAGCTGCCGAAGAGGAGACTGTGAAATTAATTTTTAAGGTTCTCTCACTGAAAACGTATTTCTTAACGTATGAGATATTTAAACAAACCACAAAGGGACTTACTTTAAGCTGGAATGATGCTTGTGTGGTATTATTTTGGTGAGTATTTTGACATGAACAAACCTGATGGCCGTGTTCTGCAGCGTGACAATGGAACTAGGAAATCTGACCGCCTGTAAAAAAAAGAAATATATTTCATTGATTAGACAGATATGTATTAATTTAAATTGTAGTTTTACATTGTGAAACACAATCTTCTCAGAGGTTTGGACACCACCATTGAAGAACAACCCAAGGATGTAAAAACTGCAAAGGAGAAAAAACAAAAGTTTAAGTATAGCTGCAATGCATCTAAATAAATCAATTCGGGTTTAATTGGGACATTTTCCCCAGTCATTTCAAATTTAAATGTTTTTTCTGAAGTAGGATTTAAAAATACCCTTTGGAATATAGAAATGAAGCTTAAAAAAAAAATATATATATATATATATATATTTATTATTATTATTTTATAT
>JAUMHQ010000085.1:2712526-2727027 GCA_032361165.1 Enteromius paludinosus
CTACATACCTTCTATGTACATATCAGAGAACAATTTAAAATATTCTCTCAATGCATTCTATGGCACCTTTAACCATTATTTTTTTTATAAGTACAAAATTTAAAAAGAATAACTAAAATGACAAATTGTTAAATAATTAATAACTTGCTATATATACAGGATACACTCACCGGCCACTTTATTAGGCACACCTGTCCAACTGCTCGTTTACGCAATTACTGACCAGCCAATCGCATGGTGGCAACTCAATGCATGTACTGTAGGCATGCTGACATGGTCAAGCCGAACCACTGCAGTTCAAACCGAGCTTCAGAATAGGGAAAGTTATTTAAAAAAGAGATCGAATTAATAATAGTTGTTAAATGTTTTGTTCATGCTACCGAAGAACAAAGTTAATAGCATTGCAGCTTTTGTCTAGTTTGTCCTCAACACTGCTGATGCCTGGTCTGAACTCCAATGCTAGTGTCTGAACAGCCTTGTGGATGTAATCAGGCCTGGGTTTTGTTTGTTATACAGACTCTGCCCTGTGTGTGGGAGTGTTTGTTCACTTGTGTGTTGATGTTTGTATATTGATCTCCGTATTGATCTGTTTATTGTGAGTGATAAGCTCTGGGATGAGTGTGTGTGTGTGTATGTGTATGTGTGAGGTGAGGGCTGAGATTAGTTTTAATAGGCAGGACTGATCTTCTCTAAAAGGTCAGGACTCAAAACACAGCACACACTTGATGCAATTATTCACTTTTTTCGTTCTCTTTCACGAGCGAGGGAACATTTTGTCCTCTTACACAATGTTTCTTCTGTTCCTCATTCTGTCCGTTCTCCAGGAGACGATATTTGTGTCCTTTTGCGGCTCGTTTAAAATGCAGATGTTAACACTAAGTAGGTCACCCCATCTCAAGATGTCAGTCAAACCATAATTAGAGATATTTTTAAATCTGAGGAAGTAAATTAAGCCCCTGACAGACACCGCTGAATCCGTAATAGATCTCTATAGGGAAAACCCTTCCCACTTGCACAAAAAACGTTTGATCTCTAGCACTGACGTAACCACATCAGATTAGAGAGAGACCAAAAGTAATCATTTAAAGTGATAGATAATAAAAAAAATGAACACATTTTCATGTCATCACAAAACTCTATGTCTTTCATTCTTCTGTGGAACAAACAAAATGTAAAAAAAAGAGACATGCTGAAATCATATATATTATATACCAGCATACATTACTTTTTTTTAAATATATTCACATATAATTTAGAATTTAAATAATATTTTACAGTATTTCCCTGTATTTTTGACCCAACAAAAATATAAAAAAAAAACAATCTTCCCAACCCCAAACTGTTAAAGTGCCCCTATTAAAGATTTTTGTAAATGAGCTTCCATGCAGCATGCAACACAACTGATTGAAAACATCCTGCACAGTTTTAAATCCGAAAGAGCGGCATTTAAAAAGTTATTGTATCTCAAAAGAAAGAGTCAACTCTGAATCATTGAAACAAGTCGTTTTGTAAAACAAATCCCAAACGAAAACTCATACTTTCGCGCTTTTGGAGCGTTCATTTCACTCAAAAGTACAGATTTCTGTACAAGGACACTCTTGATAAGCAACACTGACTGTCACATCAACAGCACAGTCTATGTTAGCTGAACTTGTGAACTACAAAAATCATGCACAATTAGACAAGCGTGCCTATGAATACAGCAAACATCATGTAAGCTCAGGATTTTGAAGCAGATTCTTGCCTCTGGTCAAAGCAGAGAATTAATGTTCAGAACTCTATGAGAAGCATCAGAGTGGCACAGTTTGTGGGTGGTTATGTGTGTCTTTATCTGTGTGACCAATTCCGGATGGCATCAAAACGTCCAAGTTACATAATGTCTGGCAGCTACAGTCCAAGCAAATCACAGTGAGTCTGAATAAGAATGAGAGAGAGGAGCAGAAAGCCTATACACAATTCAGTATGTTAAACAGAGCATGCAACACACATGCACACACACAACTTAATGACGTTATATAAAGCCTTCACTTCCAGGCATGGACACATAAACACATAGATGTGAGCGAAAATGGAGCACGCATTTGTGCCACCTTTATTTCACTCCATTAAAGAATCCTATATGCAGTTTCTCAGCTTGATCAATGCTCTGAACACGGCGTGCAAAAACACACACGCGTAAAGATGTTTTATGAGTGCTAATGTTCATAAAACAGCCGGCTGAGATGAAACCAATTAGGTTGTGTTCCCATGAGAATCATTCCCAGCTAGGAGATCGCCCCATACACGAGGAGAGTCGCATAAATATAAAAGCACCCAGACAAGCTCTGTTCCCTGTCTCTAGTTTTCTGCCAGGACAGAATAAACTGCAGCAGCGCAGGAAGATCTGAGCTTTTCTGTACACAGTTCATATTGACATTTCTGCAGGGAAAAATCAGTTTTAGTAAATCTTTCACCGCCACAGAAAGAGATCATTACAGGTGTTCTGTAGCACGGTGAGGTGAAAACGGATAAAATAGTAAAAGCATTCCGGTTAACACCCCAATTTATACCATTAAAGCGGGCTCCAAAGTCATGCTTTCTAGCATTATACCTGCTCTAAATGTTCAATGGCGTGAATAAAACTGCACAAGGGTGTTTTAATGAATAAGGTAATGATGTCTAGTCAAACCCAACCCCTCTGTGACATGAGGTTGCATTCACACTCCATGAATTGCTAATGAACTTCAGCTGGCCTTTAAAAGCAGAACCTAGATCTCCGTGCACCTCCCTGCTAATATAAAAGTGATTAAAGTAATAGTTCATCCAAAAAGGAAGATTTGCTGAACATTTACTCACCCTCAGGCCATCCAAGATTTAGTTTGTTTTGGAGAAATGTATCATTACATCACTTGCTCGCCAGTGGATTCAATATAGTTGCTGATCCTTCGGTTTATGATGATCATCATTTTTTTGAGCCGGTAGATCCGGAAACTTCCATAACTCATTAAGGACATGCACTAGGGGTTTCCTTACCATAGTACATCTAAAACAGGTATTGCCATAAAAACTCATCTTTGGCAGGGAAGCTTTGTAACCTTATTGACAATATATCGTGTAAATGCTGGGGTATTTTGGCGCCACGATATTGCGCCATTGAATCACCCGCGAAACCCAACGGTTAGCTTGTCAGTGATCTACGGCTCTGTTCAAAAGCTGGCGCTGCATTTAAAAACCGCTGACGGAGATTTACCGCTAATCAAAGAACCGGCTTTACTGACGAGATGCTCATAATATATCGTTCGATATATTGGAGGAAGCGTTATAAGTAGTCAGTGCAAATGCTTTAACGATTCTTTTGTTTCTTACAAGTGTTTTACAAGACAATAATGATGGACTGGATTATTGTGATGCTTTTATCATGTCTTTGGACTCTCTTTCTGACGGCCCCCATTCACTGCAGAGGATCTATTGGTGAGCAAATGATGTATTGCTAAATTTCTCCAAATCTGATGAAGAAACAAACTAGATTTTGTATGTCCTAAAGGGGGAAGACATGGTCAGCAAGCAATGTTTGGGTGAACTAACTCTTTAAAGCTTCACACTGAATCACTGATAATTCCTGTGAAAGTCTAGAAACCGCACTGGATATATTTGACCAGAGTTTCTAATGCAATATAAGGACAGTGATTTTCTTGGCTCCTATTTGAGTCTAGAAAGGCTCATCCGATGCAAGGTCAATGGGTTCCTTTTAGTCCACTAATAAGCAAAATCTTTTTAAAAGATACTAGAGGGACATTATAAAACATTTCTGTGGAAGAACTAATCATCATATTAATGTGTTCAGCATAAAATCTTTAAATGAGGCACTTTGTAGCATGCAAACTAGAGATTCAATCCATCTGTAAAATAATAATCAGTACTTACTGCTTTTGGACAGTATTTTCAAGATACATGAATTCAAGAGCACTGAGTCTTCTTCAGTCAACAAGACCATTATTTCTCCTATGGCGTTCAATGTACCCATCTGATTCCTCACCTTAAATTTATGGATACACTGTGTATCAATGAAATGTTAATTTTCTCATTGCACAACTCATAGCAATAACCCAGCAAGCAGGCGTGTTGCTCGGCAACAGAACCTGTTATAAATGTTTTAATTAATATAATAACTATCCTGCCAAATGTTTGAATGGTGACGTCACCCAACATTTTGGCAAACCGGATAACCAGGCTTGTCTAATTGAAAACATTTAGTATTACAAAGTATTAAAACTTCCTATGCAAACGATGGGGAAAGCAAAATTGCACGTACAAAATAATCTGAACTACATAAATATACAATGCCATAAACACATCAATACATGTTTTTCATGTTGGTCACAATGCTGTGAGTTTATTTAAGACAGAGATGTTAGAAAAGCACCTGCTATGATTTTATTAATAAGCATGGACACTCATTTCTAAACCAAACTGAATCATTAATTCTTCTACTGAATCAGAGTCTTCTCATAATTATATTAAACCCTGTGCTGCTGATACAAATCATGTTAATATTTAATTATATTTTAAAAAAACGTACTGTATTATATACATGGTTGTTAGTCTGAATGTTTTATACGGGCTGAACACATTACTCGACATTTCTGCAGTGAAATAAAGGCATATAAATTTCTCATAATAGCTTCCACACACCAATCAATAATGCATAGGAATGGAATAATGCTGCTATTGATCAGATAAATCTTGCAAACTGACCACAAACTTTCTCCACACACACACAAATAAAGAGTGGCCCCAATTTTCGATACTTAAAATGTCTGAATGTTATTGCAAAGATGATAAAACATCAATTCAAGTGGCATCTTGACGAATGGTGCAGCATCTTTTCTCAGGAATGACTTTTAGAGGAACAGTGTCTCTTACACCCTAAACTTCTTTTATGTTAAAAGGTTTGCTTTAAAAGTGTTGTGTGCTCACTTTCTTCAAAATAAAGGTCAATCTGAGTTATACAGTATATTACATAAACTCAAAACGATTGATTTTGCCAAAAATCATTAGGTTATAAAGATCATGCTCCATTAAGCAGCAAGTTTCCTACTTTAAATCTATCAAACTTTGAAAGCGATTTTCTCAATATTTAGATTTTCAAATAATTGTATCTCGGCCAAATATGATCCTGTCCTAAAAAAAACTATTCATAAAGGAAAAGCTTATTTATTCATCTTTCAGGTTATGCATCAAAAATGGGCTCTTATGAATGGTTTTGCGGTCCAGAGTCACATGTGTTTGGAAACCGAGCTACAAGAACTTCCAGATAAAATTATGTTTAAAATTTCCTTCATTATAAACACTTTATATTTGCATATAAAGTGTCCTTACACGTGGATTAAACTGTTTTGACGCCGCGCAAGATTCGACCAATTAGCTCAGCCCCGCTCTTCCTCCTCTCGCTCATCCCCGTTGAATTTCCCACGCGCACTGTATGTCACATCCGGTTCCAGCACCCAGGACAGCTCGCGCTCGCGCTCCCCAATCTCTCTGCCTCACACATCGAGATACACACAAAGTTTGGGGCGAACCAGACCTCCCCGCGAGACGTTAGACCGCCGGAGCCGCTCATCTAACGGGAACGGGAGCCTGCAGGGAGGCAGAGAGACGACGCTCCGCGCGCGAGATGCCCAGAGTCGGCTGCGCGAGACCGACTGCTGTTTCTCTGTCATTCCGTTGCTGAGAAGAGAGAGAGAGAGAAAGAGAGAGCAAGCAGCGAGAGACCGGGGACAGAGGAGCGAGGAGAGAGCACCGAAAGAGCGGGTCTTAACGAGGCGCCGGACCGGATCTGCATGCGAGAGCGAGACCGAGCGAGCGGAGGCGCGAGATGCAGCGCATCAACAAGCTCTTGAGTCTCATCGTGCTGGTGCTGATGGGCACGGAACTCACGCAAGTAGGTCTATCGCCATCTTTACCTCCCACACACACACACACACACACACTCTCTCTCTCTCTTTTACACACATACACTCACATCTAACACAGATCCGACTGCGGTGAATTAGCCGAATTAATGGGCAGAAGAGATTAACGAATGGGATTACAAGCCCAGAGATATGAAGAGTCCACGCTCATACTCAATGACAGCTCACAGCAAACAGGAGAAACAATCAACGCACGGCCAAGTTGCACGAAAAGCGTGCTATTTACATACTTACACCTCATGGATTAAAGCAAACATTCATGTTACTGTCTATTCAACGCTCATGTATTGTTTAGTCTGACTTTGCATTCTTTGTTTGGGGCTACAATTCTATAAGCGTAGAGATAACAATAGTGAAAATAAGCTTTGGTAATACTTTATTTTGTTACACATTACGTGTACTTGCTATCACGATAACAACAGATAATGCATAATTATATGCAAGTAACCCTAAGCCTAAAACATAATCCTAACCCTAACCATAGATCATAAGTAAATGTATTCATTTAATATTGCTCATGACTTAATAATTATATAATTACACTGTAACAAGGACACCTTAAAATAAAGTTTAACCTAAGCTTTTTATATGTTCTTCTAATGGAATCAACTCCCATCCAGGAGACATTAAGGCATGCACTTTTCAGAAACGTGACCAAATGCTTGGGGTCAGTTTGAGCATGGATATTGAACATTTGCAGAAATACACAAAATAAATTGTGTTTTATGCTGAATTTACTTACATGTATTGATTCTTTCTGAGACCTACATTAAGTTTTAAGTGGGTTATAACAAGCTCACATATATAACTAGCACAAGTCAATGAATGGCAAGCTGATATAAGTATGGTTTTGAGCTACTGAAGGCCTTGTGAGACCCTTAACAGAAATTGAGAAGTGCTAAGTAATATTAATGCACTTCACATTTTGTAGAGCTGTAATTGCACATTGCTATTATTAGCACTGCTAATTACATGAAAGAGAGTAGGAATAATTCGAAAAAGTACACTTTAGGGCCTAATTGTGATTATTTCTCAAAAAGAGAGGGAAAGAATAGAGAAATAACTCAAATTGGGGCCGACAAGTCACCACCTGTCGTAACGGTTTCTATATACCTTGGGACATATGCCATATTTAATTATGCATGCATGAAAATATGTTAGATGTATAGTGTTTAACGGGTTAAACTGTACTTCTGTCTTTATTTTAATTGTTCACCTAATGCAACACTGAAATGAGACACACAAAAACTCAGGGGCTGTGATAATTAAACATGCCAAAACAATACAACCTGTAAGTGTCCTTTACTTACTTATTAAATAAATACATATTCAATAAATATGGCGCATACCCCCCACCAGCCCCCCTGGTGAAACAGAGACTAATATGGTAAAGTGTTACAAAAAGAAACTAGAGCTTTGCACTAGAGAATTGAAGAGCATTTGGCTGCTTTTACTAACATTACCCAGTGCGCAGTGTTCTTGGCTCCTGCATATGCAAACAGAGCTCTTCACGCTTCAGTTACTACTTTAACCAGCATCTCACTGTAGCATGTATTTTCATATTGATCAGAAAGGATGAGCATGTGAACCGTACAGCCTGTGTAAATGTTGCATTAGGCTCGCAGCAGGGGCAGCATGCTTACTCGGCATGTGCGCGCAAGTAAATCTCAAACTGACTCTGCCAAACCCATCAATTACCACCGCGTGGCTCTGTTCATCTTCTCATCTCAGAGATTTACGGCCCATTGAATCGGTGACAATTTGGCATTTTCCTCAGCTTTAGCCCGGTTTGAGAAGAAGACCTCGCAATATATAAACAAACGCATCAAATGCATGCAAGTATTAGAGGAAAGGCATGTCATATATAATCATATCATATCAAAAAAATCGTAACTGGAAAAGGATAACAACAGCATTCTGGGATTTAATTTGGCTACTGTTGGTGTTAAATGAAACACATGAAGTACCTTAGGAGCACAGGTGTGGGAAAATGCATGTCGGGACAAAGTCATCTGCTTGTCTCTCACAAATGCAGTGATCTAGTTTCAAACTCAGGAAATTGTCATTGTTTGATAATTGCGGAAATTGTGGAAATTGAGTTCGCTTTCAATTTGTGTGTGTTTTAGGAGGAGATGAGATGAGTCACAGGGCCCATTTTCTTTTCTGAGCATAGCCTACATGCTTTATTACTGGATTTAACTTGAAAAATAAAGGATATGTTGAGAAATTATGGATTAATCTAAAAAAAAGTCTACTTGAGTTCCTCAAAGAGCTCTAGCTCTTTGGAAAACCAGTTATGTACTGTAGGTGCTTTAATGGATCATGAACCAAAGCACTTACCTTGAATACTCATGATGTAACTTCAATATCTTCCTAAGAACATTCTTAAAAATAAAGGTTCTTTATTGGCATCTGTGGTTCCTTGAAGAACTTTCATGGACCACTTCCAAGAAACGGCTTTGAAAATAGAACTGTTCACTGAAAGATCCTTTGGGGAATCAAAGTGGTCCTTTATTGGCATTGATGGATCCATGAATACTGTAGCCTTTATCATCCACTGAACATTTCCACTGCAAAAAAAGATATTAAAATATCTTTCACACCAAGGGGAAATGTTTTATTTTAAGAACTGATTACTGGAAGGTTATGTGGAGAACCAAAATAGTTTTTAATGACATCACGACAAACAGAAACCCCACTTGGAAAATCTTTTTAAGAGTGAAAGATTAACACTAAAGAAAACACATTCAAATAATGGCACTTTACTGGCATTGATGGTTCTATTAAGAGCCTTAAGTAATCAATCCATTCCACAAAGGGTTTGTAAAAGTGGAAAAAGGTCATTTTAAAAATGCTTTTCACACTAAGAACAAAATGGTTCTTTGCTGAAATGTTCTTTGAGGAACCAAAAATGGTTCTTCTATGGCGTCCCTGCAAAAACACGCTTTTGGAATCTTTATTTTTAAGAGCATATCAAGTGTTTTTTTCTTGTCAAGTTGAGGGGTAAACACGACATGCTGAACACCATCCACAAAACCTCTCCTAAAATAGAAATGCTCATCACAGAACACCCCTAAACACACACAAAGCACTGCTTGAAGCACAGCAGCTACTAAACACAACCCACAAAACATCTCCTTAAAGGAAACTCCACTCACCGAACACCACTAAGAGAAAAAGCCCATAACACCACCCACAGAACAGCTGATGGATCTCATACTACAGATTTGCTAAACACCTCCATCATTTCACCCACTCACTATCAACTAGTTCCCAACCTGAAACAGTTTGACAGAATGAGGTCTAAACTGATCTCATTTGAAAATCAGTAACATAATTTAGGTCAGAATGCAAGCTGGAACATAATATTTCCCCCTGTCCAAGTTATGCGCCAACCATCGATTGGATTCAAATTGATCCACCCAGCAGTTTTTCTAGAGGGCCTGATAGATCCAAGCTACTTAGGGGTCACAAGATGACCCCTTGCTGTGTGATCATGCAAAGTACCACAGATTAGAATGTGTCTGACAGGGACTTTCAGATACAGTACATGTATATGCAGGATAGAGATGAGCATCAGATCATCCTATCCAGGAGCATCATGCACCACTTAAAGTCCTAGGAGACATAAGACCAAAAAACTGTCCTCATTTCTAATAAATGGATAGCTCTTTATTTGTATGTTAGACATGTCCCACCCAAATGTCCTGTTTTCAACAGAAAAAGTGAACACTGGAAAGCAAACTACATTATCAGATGACTTCACAACTAAGCTTGATTTGAATTGTCTGTATTGAAATTGGTCTTGTGACAATACGCATACTTTTCAGAATGATGTGCAACAAGTATACCTGTAGTTGAACTTTTAGTAATATTTATATATTTGTATTTTCCTAAAGAAAAGTTTAACATTTTATTTTTTGTATTTTAAAATAATATAGAAGAACTTGAACTTTAAGTCATAATTTCTATACATACACACATACATATTTATCTAATAAATACAGTACATTATTATTAAATTATTTAATTAAATTGTTTTTTTTTTACTGTTTATTTAATTTGAAATTAATAATATGAATTAAAATAAATTATTTGTATTTGACATTTAGCTAATTCTGACAGGGCACGTGCACGTTTAGTTTCAGTTGGCATGATGCTTCTTTTCCTAGCGGTGCTTAGGCTGTCTTTTCAATTTGTGATAATGTCCTAATCGTATTTCAGTATGTAGCCCAAGTCCAAATGTAGAATCCATTCAAACTTCCATTAACGAGAAACAGTGAGAGAGAGAGAGAGAGAGAGAGAGAGAGAGAGAGAAAGGATAATGTCTCCTTCTCCCCCAGCTATAGAATGAATGAGATTAGTTCTTGATTACCACGGTACAGATACGCGTCTTCTATGGTCTTATCACCTTCATGGAGATAAAGGTCATCCCTACGCTCTAACAGAAGAGAATAATCTAGCCTGTGGATGAGAAGAATTATCATATTAGTAATGGCTCTGCCTTTAATCGATTGTGTCTGGTTTTGAGCATGAAAGGGAGATAAAAGGAAAGAGCAAACACAAGCTGTTGTTCATATGATGGCATTTCGCCAGCAGTGACACTCATTGTTTCTTTCTAACAACCCATAAATCACGTGCACACACGTTTTTTGAAATCTCCAATCGATAGCAAGATAGATCTATCATCAGCATGCGCTCAATCTTTATACTTGTGTTGTCCATCATATAATACTGTAGCATCTGAACTGTGAAAGGGCAAGTGCGTGTGTTTACTGTTTTGTAAAGAAAGAAAGAGGCAATCAGAGACCCAGGACAGTGAATGATTCGAAAAAAGTGTATTTATTTTTTAACAATCAGAAATATGATAACCAGCGACCAGGATATTATAGATCATTTAGGTCAACCACCTTAGTGAGTGAGAAAATATTAGCACCCATATCATCAATACATCTAACACATCAATAAACAGCCTAAATAACAAACCAGCCAAAATACTAGCAACCATTCAGAACATCCTAGAACAGGGTTTCTCAAATCTTACCCTGGAGGTCCAATGCACTGCAGAGTTTAGCTCTAAAATATCTGTGCATGTTTATTAGTGTATTAAGGATCATTAGAAAATCACAGGTAGGTGAGTTTTTTCAGGTTTGGATCTAAACTCTGCAGTTCATTGGACCTCCAGATTTGAGAAACCCTGCCCTAGAAACCTTGTAACAAAACATTACCAACCTCTAAAGTATATATTAGGAACATAGCAACACCCTAGCAACCAAATAGTAACAAATTACACTTTTGCCCTGGCAACCACCACAATCACCCTAGCAAACAAATACCGAAATACAAACTACTTCTCAAGCAACACAAACTAGCAGCTGTACAGCAAGCAACTGTTCTGCAAAAAGTACACTTGAATAGCATAGCAGCTCCCTGGCAACCACCCAAAACACCCCAGCAATCCAACTGCAACACACAAACAACCATGCAAAACACCCTAGCAACTGCAAGGCAGTTGTATGTGACTTTTTTTCAGATGAAGTTATATTAAAAATGGTCCAGACCCCTCCAAGCCTTCGAATGGGTATAAACATGGCTTGAATAAAGTCCTCCTGTAGTGAATTTGTACAATAAATATCCATATTTCAAACTTCTCTCATGTCTGCTGTCTGTGGAACCCGAAGCAGTTCCGGAGGAGGACATGAGACGTGATTAGTGATGAATGCAGAGAAAGAACAAAACACCAGTCATAAATCAGAAGCACAAACTGAGGATTTGTAAAGAAAAATTTAGGAGGATTCCAAGATAAGCCAAGAGGAGACTTGTTTTCCTTTCCTTTGAAACTACATTTCTCAGAGGTGCACGCACGGTGCAAACATCCACTGGGAGCGCTTGAGGTTTCAACAGACAGCAGACGTGAGAGAAAAGTGCTTATTAAGTTTGAAATATGGATATTTATCATACAAATACACCACAGGAGGACTTTATTCACCCCCCAGAGCCGCGTGAGGGACGTTTTATTACGAATACACGCACATTATTTCACATTCTTTCCGAAGTTTAACAGCTATCACGCATTTAAACACATTCAAAGGCTTGGATCTGGACAGTTTTTATTTTAACACCCATTGAATTCGTCTGAAAGGATACTTCAAAGGTGAGTTTTTTGGGTGAACTATCCCTTTAACAATCCCTAAGTGCACTTTACAATCAGCAATGGCCTTGCCATGATGTACTCAGAACCAGTGTTGCCAACTTTTTTCAATGGAAAGTAGCTAAAGCCAGCTTGAAAACTTGCTAGATGATTTCTCATGTGAATTTGCATATTCATTACTTAAGCGCATCATATTATTTTGCTTCTCTGTGGTCACATAATATATTTTAATGCACCCAAATTCTCAATATAACTGTTTTCATTGATATATTTAGCTTAATGGTTTGTGTTGTCTAAACTGAATTAATATGAAATAGTGACTGAAATGTAGCCCATTATTAGGCCTACTTAACTAGCTCTACCTAACAAGATGTTAATCTGGATTAAAATCTAGACGACGTGATTTTGGCTATATTTGCATGTAAAATAGAGCTAGAAGCAACATAGTTTCTATTTTAACTGAAAACTCTCAGCCGCTCACTGAACAGAACAGATGCAGAGAGAGGTGTGCTGGCGCTGAGAAAACGAGCTCGAGCGTGCGCAGCAGTACCAAACACTCACTGAGGCTTGTCCAAGAAGTCGCTAGATTTGTCACTAGTCGCTTTTTTGGAACAATGCCGCCAAGGGGGTCTGAAAAGTCGCTAAATCTAGCAACTAAGTCGATAAATTAGCAACACTTCTCAGAACACCCTAATTAAATAGCAACTGTGCTAAGGATTTAATCGTGGATTTTTTGCATGCGCATTTCGTCAGTAAAGCTGGTTCTTTGTTTAGCGGTAAATCTCAATCAGCTCTTTTTCAAATGAGCGCCAGTTGATACACAGAGCCGTAGATCACTGATGAGCTATGCAGTATCGCGTTCAAAATGAATCGCTTCCGAAAAACAGCTGATTGAGCTTTACAGACGAAACGCGCATGTATAAATCGACGATTAAAGCCCTATAATGCACACTTTATCAGCATAGCAATGCCCTGGCCTACCCAGAACACCCTAACAACCAAATAACAACATCCAACAAAAAACCTAGCAACAGTAAGTATGCTTTAAAAATCCTAGCAATGGCCCTGGCAAATACCCAGAACATCCTGGCAACCGCATAGCAACTAGCTTGATACTAAAGTAGACTTTAGTACCACCCTGGCAACCGCCCAAGACACCCTTGAAACTCGCCTGAAATTTGCACAGCCAAGCACCACTCATTTTCTTCAAGGAAATGTAAAAACCTACCATCTGTTTGCACACACACACACACACCGCTCTGCTTCCTTTTACCAAAATATAAAAACCAAATTTTCCAAAATCGCAAAATAAATGACTGTGTTTTGAAGCAGTCGTGTTTCAGCTGCCGACGGATATTGTGTACACTACCGCTGAAAACAGCAAGAAGAGCAGACTGCTTGGAGAGGCAGAGGAGGAGGAGCAGGGGTAGGGAAGAGTAAGTGTTCAAACAGCAGGGCTCCGTTCCAAACACCTCTGCAGTACCACGGGCACCACGAGGCAGACCATTTGAAGTTCTGCAGAAGAAAACTTCTAAAAACATGGACTTTACTTCTTCCTCCTCTTCCTCTCTACTCTGCTGAACCATTGGGGAGGTCTCCAGCACAGACCGATTGATAAATCACTGATATCGCATTGGACTATGTTTTTTTTTACACCCAGCCTCAAGCTGAAGGCTTTACAGTAGACCATTACAGATGAGTTACTGCTGCCACAGACTCCTTCTGTCCAACAGCTCAGATGTTTTCTGCTGGTACATTCTGAACCAATCGTCATCCAGCGCTCCTGATCTCCAGGATATTATCGTTTTGCTGGGGGCTGCAGAAATCGCACAGCCTACACATGAATTATTAAAAGATGATAAAAAGCTGAAAGAACAGTGATAAAGGGAATCCCAGCGTGAGATTACGCTTTTCCTGCTCTCACGTTGATGAAAGTAAAATTGATCGCAGTTGCCTTAGAGAACAAAGCTGTAAAAAATTCAGATCAGATATTTACTACATATCTTGTTTTAGAATTAATAGCAATATGCACCTGACCAAACAGATCAGTGCTTTTCTTAAACAGGTCCATGTGTTTGTACAGATTTAAAGAAGCTGAAAAATTATATTCACCCTTTCTGAGTGCCAGAGTTTATACGACTCTATAACATGCAATTGTGAGTTATAAAGTCAGAATTATTAGATATAAACTTGCAGTCGTAAGAATATAATAATTGTTTTCACAGTATTGGGCTTTATAACTCAACAATTCTGACATTTTCTCACAATTGTGAGTTTATATATCAAAATTAATTTAACTTGAACTCTAAAAATTGCATGATTTACAGTGGGTACGGAAAGTATTCAGACCCCCTTGAATTTTTCACTCTTTGTTATATTGCAGCCATTTGCTAAAATCA
>JAUMHQ010000085.1:2727670-2749651 GCA_032361165.1 Enteromius paludinosus
ATGATTCTCATTTGCTCTGACATGCATTGTGAGCTGTAAGGTCTTATATAGACAGGTGTGTGGCTTTCCTAATCAAGGCCAATCAGTCTAATCAAACACAGCTGGACTCAAATGAAGGTGTAGAACAATCTCAAGGATGATCAGAAGAAATGGACAGCACCTGAGTTAAATATATGAGTGTCACAGCACTACTTGTGTACTTTATCATTGTAGAGTGGTTGTGTCCACACACACTCCCAACACACATTTCAGTCCAGACAGCTTGTAAAAGTGCATGGGGCACCGGATGACCTCTTTAAACCCAATTGAGCATCTCTGGAGAGGCCTAAAAATGTCTGTCCACCAACGTTTATCACGCACTGTAATGTGTACAGAGGACTGGCTAATAAACTCTGTAAAGTTCCTGGTGTTGCATAAATTAATCAGCATAGACGTTTGGCATTAAGTTTAATTGTTTGATTCATTAGCCAAAAACTGCTTTATTGAAAAGTATTATTTAGAACAGCTTTTTAATTAAAAAAATTGTCAGCTTTTATCAAAAGCCAGAAAGAAATCTAGGTTTGAAAGTAGTATTTAATTAACCCAGTTAAGTTTAGAGAGAATTAACGAGACCTAATGTTCCACCAAAATTGCAAAACATCCTCCCAAGGCCGCTAATCTGTAGATAAGTGTCTATTTGCTGTTACAAGTCCGAGGCCGTGACACAAGGTCAGCCCAACATTGAGTGCGTTCTGAAAGTCTGTGCTGCGCTATTCTTATGCAAAACGCAGTCCTACCATGTGCGCTGATATTTTAATCATTAATCTCTGAAATAAACAAGCCGATGTGATTCTGGTTACATTGTTCATTGGCACACAGGCTGAGGGATCTCAAGGCCAAACAAATTCAAGCCCAGAGTGATCCGAGCTGAAGTGACCTTCTATTTCTATGGCTCTATCATTCATTCACTCCATCTCTCTTTTATGTCTTTCTCCATCTCCTCTCACAATGCAACCATAGTGCAGGTTGGCAACCATGTTCCTTATAGAGATGACCTAAATAAGAAAATGTATCATCCCTCACGTTGGTCCAACCTCTGATTTCTTCTACGTTTGGCAGAATGACTGAGCTGCTCACTTCCGTTACCAACGAAAGCTGAACTGTAAAAATGAGTGAAAACACATTAAATAAATATATACAAATGAGAATTTGCAGTAAAAAGGTACTTACCCTCAGGCAATCCACAATGTAAATGAGTTGGTTTCTTTTAAGAGAAATGTAGCATTGCATCACTTGCTCTGCAGTGAATGGGTGCCGTCAGAAAAAGATTCCAAACAGCTGATAAAAACATCATAATGATTTGTACGTAATTCACATCATTAAAGACCTCCATATATGTGCTAATGAAGAAACAAGCTTGGCCTGAGGGTATATTTTCAGCAAATTCTTATTTTTGTGAACTTTTCCTTTAAAAAAAATTAGTTAGTTCAAGTTGTGCATTAAATTTCAAGTCACACCGTAGCTTTGTGAAAGGAACAGCCTGCAATTTCTGTCCTAACATTTCAAACTTGACTGACAGCTTTGGTCACCATTTACTTAAACTGGAAGGAAAGGAACACCTTGGACACTCTGTTATAAATAACTGTTTGTGCTCCACGGAACACCATACAAGTTTAAGGACATGAGGATGAGTAAATGATGGCAGAACTAGTTCTTTAAGGCCAGTACAGAAAGATCGGATCATTGTGGATCCACAAGCAAACCAAAAAGTGTGCTCGGGTTTGTATGTAATAGACAGTGACAGGCCCAGAAAGAATATCTGCCCTAGATTCAGTGTTTTAGATGTTTTCTGTGTGATGTTTTATTAAAGTGAGGTTGGATATGCTGACAGAGACACAACTGGATGCCTGACACTCCCCGAATATCTCTCTCGCTCAAAGGTCAGTCTACGTAAGGTGCAGTGCCTTTGCAGTGCCATATTCATGTTTTTTTTCCTTCCAAAATAGCTTTTTTACCTTGGACATAATCAGGATCATTTATGGGTGCTATATGATCTCATTCAATTTTCAGTAATATGGTCACATGCTTTCTATATTTTTGTTTTTTAAACTTGATTTCCCTATTCAGTAAAATGTAACTCATATTGCAAACGACTGTAAAAAAAAAAAAATTCTTAAATCAGTTTTAAAAATTTCCCACTGTCTTTTTAAAAACCTACCCTGAGAACTATTCACTGGGAAGAAGTGTGACACTAATATGACACGGTTTCCCCCACTATATTTATATAATGTGGTTATTTTTGGTACCAGGATTCATGCACATCTAACTATGACGTGTTTTGCACTTTTTACTGTGTCACGACTACTCACTGACAGGTCTGTGAATAATAGGTGTTAAACAAGTGATGCATGAGACTGCACTACTCATTCTGTCATAGTGCCAGATAGTGGTCGAGTGTAATTGTATCACAGTACCGCTGATCACAACACGGGGGCGCTCGAGTCATTCTAATGCTAACTGAATTAACGCGCTTACGGCGCTGAACGTGTAGGATGCATGCAAGGCGGGTCCTTTCCGGAACCCTCATATAATCAATCTACACATGTGCATGTCAGATATTTACATTTGTTTAAGGTCGCAATAAAGTGATTCCAAGAAAACATGCCACTTATGTTTCCATTTATTTTCCATTTATTTTATGTCCTTTTGACATCTTGTGAATCCTTTAATGGTCCTATTTATGGAAGGGACTTATGACAGGGTGCTTGTTAAAATAACCATTTAGCTGTGTGCATTTAAGGTTAAACAACTTTTCAGTAACAAGTGACATTATAAGTCAGAAAACACCAAGTCAGTAACGTTACGTTGTTTGCGTTTTTTATGTTTCTTGTTTTCAGTTCAGAAGAGAACAGAAAAACTATTCATATATTACACTTTTAATAAAAAAATAAAAAAAGCTTATTCAAAAAAGGTTTTCTTTAGTATTGTTTAGCACCATAGAAAAAACTTTGATTGCCCGAAAAGACCCTTAAATTAAATTACTGACCCAAAATCTGACGCCTCTCAAAGTGCATTTATAACATGCACAGTGGTGACATTTAAAAAAATATTACTATAGAGCCCGCGGGAGAAATGTGTCGTTATTCACTCGCGTTGACCCGGACTGGGGCCTGACTTTGGGATTCTGGCTTTACAACCGTCCTGGGCGCGTGGCTATGACAATATCACGCCATTAACGCGATCCGTTGCCAAGTGCAAATCCCCAATGGCGCGTCTCGTGAGCACAGGGGCGCTTGACGCGTTCGCGCATTCCCTTATATAGGAACGCGTGGCACCGCCTCCTTTCTCATCCACGGAGAGCAGTCGGTGTGTGCAGTTGTAATCCATCCTGAGTAATTCACTTGCGTGGGGAAGGCGGACCAATAAGGGCGTGAACGCACACAAAAGAGGCACGGATAACGGAAAAGACACCAGACGGGAGCAGCGCGCGAAGACGAGGGTCACAACCGCTTAGTTTTGATCACTTTAACAACACCGGACTCCATTCAATCACTGGCATACATCAAGATGAGCACCATGAGACCGTCCGAGCCTGGACCGTCAGAGCAGATGATGCGGATGATGGTGATGCACGAGGCGCTCACGGGCAGCGATGCTCGCCGTTACGGTTCCCCGGTGGCTTGTGTAGAATGAGAGTTTGGGTCAGTGCGCAGAGATGTCGGTGCCTTTGCTGAAGATCGGTGTGGTGCTCAGCACCATGGCAATGATCACCAACTGGATGTCCCAGACACTGCCATCACTAGTGGGGCTCAACACCACCAAACTGACCGCGGCGCAGGGCGGCTATCCCGACCGGAGTATAGGAGTAAGTCTCGGGTTATTTCCCCTGAAAATTCATACAAAAAGTTCAAATTTTATACATGTAAAAAATATTTTCCTCTAGCACGTAACTGCTCTAAAGCAGCGCGTCGCTTCCACATTTAAAGCGCTTCTGTATACAATTCATTTGCATTCCGTTCCATTCATTCTTTAAAATGTTCCCATGCAGGAACGTGCATGCGCGCCTCCTTGCCCTTTCTCGGTTTCAAAAAGTGGCGTTCACGGACCTGCTGATTGTGATGTCATGGAATTTCGAGCGCTCGGATCATTAATATTACGATTCGTAAAAATGGCTTTCTAATTAGATCTAATGCAACTTTTTTATTTGAAAAAACCAAAATAGACAGCAGAAGCATTTTATCGTGATCTTACTACAATGAGCATGGGAAAGCGCACTGAAAGAAGCAAAGTCTAACACATAAACGGCGTTTTAACATAAAATACGCATGCACGTATTTTGAGGGGGTTGTGTTAAAAAAGAATAAGCAATGGGAAACATAGGCACCAAATACACTGTAGATGTAATGCGTTTGTGCAGCTCTTTCGTGGTTCGGTCTTTTTCACTTTCATTGACAATTTTAATATTAATATTGCTTTGAATAACAACAAAAAATAATGGGGTTTACCACGGGCCAGATGAAAAATGTAACATAACATGAAAAGACCGCGAAGCAGACAGAATCTGTAGTGTTCCGCTGGTGTTTGGGATTCTCCAGACCTGCATCAGCAATCCTCCATCTGTCTCTCACTCTCACCAACTTCAGACAGACTGTGATGGGATCTGTAACTCTACAGCAGCTCAAGAATGACACAGCTGAGCAGGATAGCAGTCAAATAGACTACAACACTGTGCGCGTGAATGAGGCTTATGAAAAGCCGCTGCGTTTTGATTGGTGGGTGGGGAAGTGGGCGTGGTCTGTCGTGGCACCAGCAGATGGGGTTTTGCGTAATCTCGTGTGGGGTGTTTGTAATGCCAATAAGTCTGGGATTATAAATGAAACTATGAACTTTAGATGTTGTAATGTTTCTCTCTGTCAGGTTTTACCCGCTAACCCAGAGGAGTCCTGGCAGGTGTACAGCTCGGCTCAGGACAGCGAGGGCAGGTGTGTGTGCACGGTCGTCGCACCTCAGCAGACCATGTGCTCAAGAGACGCCCGCACCAAACAACTCCGCCAGCTTCTGGAGAAGGTGACCTCCTGACCCATAATGCTCTATTGGTTTACCCTTGGGCATCTCGTTACAGTACCTATGTCAAGTTGCCACAGACACACAATCTATGACAACCAGAGCTTTCCTCCAGAGATCAAAGTGACCTAGAGGCATGAGCCTAACAACAATATTATTCACATACAAACACTCAGAGTTAATGAGTTCCTCTGGAACACGTCTGGCGCAAAGGCAAACAGCCTTTCCTCAGAAAGACAATGATGCAACTCCTCGGACACATCAGATCATTAGCAGACGTGGAATAGCCGCAGAACTCGCTATAGGCCGCTAGATTCTTTATATACTGATGTTTAGAGTCAATATATATTTAGACGTTTCTTCAAAATCAGATCTTTTTAAGCTTAGTGGAAGTAAATATATCTATATGGTCTTATATTAAGAAAAAAAATGATATGAAATTTGTTTACTTACAAAACCCCTTAATCTCTGGTACTTGTGTGTGTTTGTTTTTAGGTGCAAAACATGACGCAATCAATCCAAGTATTGGACCAGCGGACCCAGAGGGACCTGCAGTACGTTGTGAAGATGGAAGATCAGCTCCGTGGCCTGGAGACCAAATTCAGACAGGTGGAGGAGAACCACAAACAAAACATCGCCAAGCAATACAAGGTAAACACGCTATTAAATGCAAGCATTGCACACATTTCACATGAAGGCACACATCGTTCCAAACATTCGCGCACAAACACTGCAGACTGCATGCACACCTATAAATGCTTGTGTGAGTTTTGCGAAATGTGCAGACCTGTCTGATTCGATACAAACAATTGGTTAACTTTCGCAACGTTTGTATTTTTCCCAAATTAAATAATTACGAAAAAAAAAAAATAAATAAAATATGAAAATATTTAAAATAAGGGATCTGCACATTTTTGTTTTTTCTCTATAATGTACCAATCAAAGCATCCCATGACACACACACTATACCACCTGACACATGCATGGACTGTAACTTTGATTGCACTCTGTAACACAAGCGTGAGTGTGTGAGTGCATGAGGTGTGTGTGTGTGTGTGTGTGTGTGTGTGTGTGACTGTGAGAGCACGTGAATGTGTTAGCTAGGTTAGTGAGTTAGCTCCCTGTGCTGAGTGTGTTGTTTCTTGCTTGCAGGGCTAACTATAAAGACATGATAGGAGAGCCAGAGGCCAGAAGAGGCAGGTCTAACCCACGATTGGCTGAAATGGGCGTCAATCACGCTGTTTATGTCACGATTCTCATATTCTATTCGACATTAGCTGTAAGAAACACTTTTCCCCCTCCCTTATCCAACCACCAATCAGATCTCCTCCTGCATGCTACTCTAAAGAATTGTTACGTTTTATTTAGTTTCATTGCTATATTGCTATTATTATTATTATTACTATTACTACCATTATTATTCTCATCTTTGCTAGTATTGCTTAAGTTTTATTATTATTATTACTCTTATTATTTGTCACTATGAGTCTTTGGTTTTTGAAGTAATATGCGTTTTTGAAGTAAAGAATTTAATCTTAACATCACATTGTTGTATGTGAGTTGTAATTTCAGCATGTGTCCCTTTCTGCTGTTGCATTCTAAACGACAACTAATAAAGTCTTTTCCCAATTGTTTACCGTGTTCAGAGCGCTTGATTTCGTCGATAAATGTTTGTAGATATACTATTTTTTTTTTTTTACGAATATGAGTAGTTTTACTGCATCTTGGCCTCTGGTCTCTCACTGGCTCTACAAGCACACACACACGCACACAAACACAAACTGCTAAAAATAAACATTTTTATTGGTTTATTTTAGCACTTCAGCAAGGAATCCTCTTATTAAAAAACATCAGGGTTCTTGAGGTGCTATATGCAAATTTAAGTTTTTTTACATTTGAAGTTCTTGATATTAGCATCATTTGTAACGAAAGTGTATTTTTAAGCATCAGCACATACACCTTTGCCTTGTGAAAAATAAGTACACATTTTAATTTACTGAAGAATACACTTAAGTGTGAATTAATTGTGATGTTTTCAGACACTCGCTGTAATTGCATGTTATTTAGAATTAAATTAAACTATTTGATTATTTTAATATATAATTTAATATATTTTAATATATAATTAGTGTGATTTTAGGACTTAAGTACGTTGTTATGTACTTGAATATAATATATATTTCAAATTGTCTTTAAAATATGATTAAAGTGTACTGCTGGATGCACAGATAGGCATCTATGGTACAGTATATTAAAATCATATTGTTTACTGGTCCTTTTTTAATGATGAAATTGTGATTTTGTACATATACAAAATATCTCTAAACATAACAGTAAATAAGACACTAGTTAAAATTATAACCAAGTACTTGTACATTTACTTTAGTATGTTAGTCAACATCAAGTGTATTCCACAAAAATAAACAATAACTTGTACGTACTTAAGTATAATTTTTAATCTGACATTATTACAAATTACACAAAGTGTATTTTACACAAGTTTTTTAAACATCTGTAAGCATTATGTGCAAGTAGTATTTAAAAACTATACTTTTAAGATGTTAAGTACAATACAGGTTCCATTAATGCAATTGCACACTTGCAGTTTTTCACAAGGCTTTTAAAGTAGAACTGATTTTTTTTTGCCCTAGCAAGGTTCTTAAAAATGGTTTATCCAGCAAAAATTTAACTGACCTGCACAAAACCCAGACCTGAACATAGAAGACCTTTGCAACCTTTTCGATCATCCAACATTGATTCCTGACCCTACTGCAGCTCAGGAGCAGATCTCTGCATCCTCGTTCCAGCATCTAAACTTTCACAGAAGATTAAAAATTGTTATGGAAACAAAACAACGATTCATGCGCAGAACCTGATTTTGCAGAGCTTAACATGTCCCTACTGTAGGTGAACATCTTTGTTGACCCTGGAACAACATTGTGATTAGCCAATCAGATTTGAAGAACCAGTTTACAGTTTTTGTGAAGTTTAGCTTCACAATCAGTGTTTGGTGCTTGTACATCAGTGTCATTCATCTATCATTAGATCTGATTTAGGCATTACTCATGGACAAGGTCACGTTTAGGTGTAGAGAGATGGTCATTTTTGGATTAAAATGTTGTTCCAGGGTCAACAAAACATGTTGAACTAAGCAAAATCAGGACGTGCCGATTGGCACACTCATTCACACCATAAACAATAGTCACATAACGATTAGACGACTATAACGATTAGAGTCCACACCGACGCATGATGACCTTCGGTTTATTATAACCATTGCACTCTTTAAAGTCAGGTGAATTCTGATTGGCTGTCAATCTATTATTTTTGCCGTTATTATTATAAATGACATGTGTCCTCTTTTAAATTGAAGGATTATTATAGTTTTATCCTCATATTTTCTGTTTTACAACCCTTCAACCATTTATTTCAAGAGCATCCAGATGAACAAACAGTCTATACACAACAGCATTCAACACCTAGATTGTTCAAATCAGCATAGGCAGGTTCAGATATGTTTCAGATCTTACAGCAGGCAAGACTTTCCAACGTTTTCACGTTACATACTTACAGGCCATAAAGGCAAAAATGGCGGAGCTGCGTCCGCTGATTCCCGTACTGGAGGAGTACAAAGCGGACGCGAGGCTGGTTCAGCAGTTTAAGGAGGAGGTGCAGAACTTGACGTCCAGCCTCAGCCTCCTTCAGCAGGAGATGGGAGCCTACGACTATGACGACCTGCACTCCCGCGTGGTTAGTCTCGAGGAGCGGCTACGCGCTTGTATGCAGAAGCTCGGTAAGACACCGCAAAAGACGCATTTATCTTTCTTAAAGTTTGCCCAAGACATGATTCAGGCTCAACATCACTTGTATTCCAGGTTCAATATAAGCTCAATTTGTGGCATAATGTTGACCCAAAAATGTTGTATATGTTACTCCGGTTATTTAGGGGAAGAAATATGGCAAATAAGTAAATGGAGCCAATTTGTAAACACACAAAAACCTCACTGTTTCGACATTACAGCCGCAAGATGTACACCATATGCACTGCCAGACTTAGCTACTCCCCAGGGGCGGAGTGGGGCACTAAAATTCACCGAGAAAAGTCATTGGTCCATCCCATTTTAATAAGTCCCCCCCCTACACATCTCTCTCCATGATGGTAACAGTTAAACTTTTTTATAACAGGGCGGCAAATGAACCAAACCCACCCAAACTAACTTGAACATAAACACACATAACATCATTAATACAAAAACCCAACTGTCTTGCTTAAATGACACAAAAATAAGTAAACTCTAAAGAAATACCCATCATGCACCCAGCACTGACTGCCGGGGGGGCTCATTTATTTTAAGACTTGACCTGCAATCGGTTCATTGGATAAATGCATTCCTCATTCCCAAGATGCTTTGCTCTATTCTACATTAGATATATAGATAGATAGATAATAGATACTATATTGATCCCTAAGGGGATTTCAAGAACAAACAAACAAATCAATAATTTTTTTTTTATTTGTGACTATGAATGTTCTGCAGGATAACCTAACCATGACAAAGATACACAGCGTGAGCAACTGATATAAATTTTGGTTGGACATTATCTAGGAGGAGTTAGTGGGAATATGTGGTCACTTTTCAGTGAGAAATGAGTAACGCAAATAATTCTGATAAGCTCAGACCGGTCGCGCCGCTTAATTTCTGCTCCGCTGTGTAAATCCTTCGGCCGGCCCACCGATTGCCACTCCGCCCCTGCTACTCACAGACTAAACATGTCACAAATAGATATACCAACTCAAGTAGACACTGGACTTCCAACATGAAAGTCATGAGCATGAACCCAGCATGTGTCACGAACATCTAATGGTTAATCAAGGGTGCGTTGTTAATAACTTTTAGCAGCGTTTTTGAAAATAAAGGTTCTTAGCAGCATCTCAGGTTTACAGAACGTTCTGATCAATAAATATTTTGGCCAGTTCCAGATTTTCTGTGTGGGTCTATGGAGAATAAAAAAAAGTTCTTGTCACATATAGTTCTTAACATGAGTGTTTTGGCTCCTGGGTTCTCTAAAGCACCACATGATGGCTTTTAAAAGCACATAAAATAACCAAATCTCTATTAGCATCCATGGTTCCACAAGAACCTTTAACATCAACGAAAGCCTTCTATTTCAGGTTCTTTATAGAGGAAACGGATCTTCACATTGAGAAAAATGGAACGGTTCACTGATAGGAAACCGGTTCTTCTATATCACATCACTGCAAAAACTTGTTTGGGACCTTGATTTTTAAGAGTGAACTAAAGAATGATGTAAAAAGATTGGGTACAAATTAAGGCACTGATTATGAGAGAACTAAAGTCAAAATCATAATCTGAACTCACATCTCTGACTCACTCTAATCTGCAGTTTCCCAATGAAGAAGAACAATTTTAAACAAGATCTTTTCTTGATGAAAAGGAGACCACTGCTCCTGCCTCTCAGATGTATGACACAAGCCCAGTATTCTCCAGTGTCTCTTCTGGAGTTTTCAGAGGAGATCTCAACGTCTCAAACTGTGCGATTTGACCAAAACTCAGTAATCAAAAGTCAGAGAATGCTGTATTTTTCACCCATTTCTACCAAGATCAAATGATCTGAGCTGCTCTCCACATTAATTTTACAGCTCTGTACTCTCAGTGTACGTCAACTATTCTTTCATTTGAGTCTGTTTTTATTTTAGCAGAAACATCTGATGTAGACAGAGCTTAAATGAAGCATTACTGAGATCTCAGTTCAAGTCTCTTGAGCTGTAAAAATTAATGTAAAATTATGCATTCTCCATCACAGCCTCCATTTCCCAGCATCCATGCACACACACACACACACCAGCATCTTTTCTCCGGTGTGTATCATCTTTCTTTATCCTTCACAAAGAGTTTCTGGAAGAGATATCTGGGCCAGTTTCACTGGACAATCAATACAGCTTTAAAACAACTGATTGATCTCTCCTTTCTCACACACACGCTTCACCTTCTGATGAATATGAAACATTTACAAGAAAACCATATGAATTTCACATACTGTATACCCATGCACATTTCATCCCATGTGTGACAGGAACCAGTTCGTACTTTATCGAAAAGAGATGCATTACTATTACTGTTCTAAGCAGTCATATTTACAGCAAAAATCACATTTTCATCAGAAATGTAAAAATGTATTTCACTTGTACAAACATAAACCCTTAAATCACATGAGATTAAACAAGAAAACATGAATTTAACATGTTCTCACATGCGCTCACACGTGAAATTCATTTCTGAGTTTTTCACTCAGAAATTGCTAGTACTGTAAACTTAAATAATAAAAAAAAGAAAGGGAAGGGCAAGGAACTGCAATTAAACATGAAACAGAGGTACAGAAAGACTGAAATCCTATTCTCTCGCAAAACATATTCTAATAATCCATATTTACTTTTTACAGTGTATATTGACAAAAATGAATCGGTTATCTCATATATTACATCGTGTGAGAGGGTTGTGTGTTTTTCTGCAGTGAGAGAGAATCAGGGCATTTGTCTAAAGATAGTAGCGTAATAATTTAGTCCTGTATCTCCCCCCAGACAACTGATTGCAGCTCAGCGTGTTAATCTCAATCGTGTGTGTGTGTGTGTGTGTTGAATAAGCAGGAAAACACACACACACCACAGTTATGACTCACTATCACCACAGGAAGTCAAAAAACATAGTTTGTGATATTCATCTTACAATTTATCTGTATATTATATTCTCTCTGCCTGTCACACACGGTAAGAACATTGGTATGTTTTCCTCTATTATCAATGCCAACTTTTTCTCTCTCTCTCTCTTCGTCAAGAAAGCTCATAATGAAGCTCAGCGTGACTCTATTAAAGTCATTTAATCATAACCTCCACACCAATATATAAGATTACCACAGTAATTATGACTAAATCAGACTCATCATAACATTACAGCATTAAATCTCTAAACTCATTAAACTTGTGTGTGTCTGTGTGACAACAGGCTTCTCGTAAGAAAGTGTATGTGTGTGTGTGAGGTGCAATTAAATATACGTGTGTGTACTGTAACTGAATATGTGTGTTGTGCATCCTGCAGCGTGTGGTAAGCTGACCGGCATTAGTGATGCAATCACTATTAAAACATCCGGGTCTCGATTCGGATCCTGGATGACGGACCCTCTTGCCCCTGAAGGAGACACTAGGGTGAGTGAAAACACAAATACATATTTCTATTTATATATATTGTAAAATGGTATTTATTCCTATGATGCAAATCTGCATTTTCAGCATCATTACTCCAGTCTTCAGTGTCACATGATCCTTCAGAAATCATTCTAATTTGCTGCTCAAGAAACTTCAGTGTTTAAAACGGCTGCTTGATATTTTTGTGTAAACCATTTTTAAGATTCTCTGATGGATGTAAATTTTAAAAGAAGCGCTTTTATCCAAAATAGAAAACTTTGGAATATCATAAATGTCACTTTTAATCAATTTAATGTGCATTCCTTACATTTCTGCAAATTCCTTCTGTGGGACAAACAGGATTCATTTCTGAGATTCATTAACATTCAGGTAGTGGAGGCTAGCTGGTTATTTTATGCCGGCAGTAAAAACCCACAAGCACATAGCTGCCGGCAACCGCTTTATAACCATGTTGCTTTATAACCATAAGAAAAACAAACCTCAAGGCTGAGCCTTCATACACAAATGCAAATATACATGCTTGAGGAAAACCACGTCCTATATTCGTGCACAGAGAAACGTTCAAACGCAAAATGAAGTTCCTAGCCCTCATGCCATTTCTGAAAACACATTGAAATATCAGTCGATCATCAGGATCTGTAGAAATCTCACAGTCGCTGTGTGGCACATTAGTTCATTTTAGGGATGCTCATTTTAACCGTTTAACCGTTAACCGACCGATTTTGACCGATTAATACAATCAAACGGTTTAAAAGGTCATTTTATTGATTTATTTATTTCAGTATTTTACATACTCATATAAAATCGCATTTTATTGGCCACATTCACACAGCAGCAGAATACAGTAGTTAAATACAGGGAGTGAGAACCGCGTTCTGTAACGAAACTCACCGGGAAATTTTCAGGACTCGCGACCGCGTTCGCGGAACACACGCGCTGTGTGAATGGAACAGGAACGCGCGCTCTGCTGCACAAACGCGCTTCTAGCGGGTGTTACGTGTTTTAATGTGTGTTTTGGGTAACTTCTAGTGATGGAGAAATGAGCTGCTTGTCATCAGAAAGTTTCATTAGATCTCGTCAGTTTTCCGCCGGAGCCGCTCTCGTCAGTTTTGTGTTCTGCACGCGATTCAAATGCTCCGCTTTCCGCGCAAAGCTGCTGTTGGATAAAGAAGGTTTGATGAAAGAACTTGCGCCTCGATTGGACTCCTGTCATGTCAGAAAGTGGCAAGACTTAGTTTTGTGGACGTTGCCATCTTCGATATTAATATTATTATTTTTAACGGGTCACAGGCGCTTATCCTTTCAATTAAATTCTCATTTAAAATAATGTCAGTTAACCGGTTAAAAATCGGTTAACGAGCGTCGGTTGTCGGTTACGAGAAATAACCGAAATGAGCATCCCTAGTTCATTTAGTTAAAAATGACCCATTATAAACATTAAAGCATTGCATTTTATTAGAGCCCAACCGATATATCGGCAGGCCGATATTATCGGCCGATATCGGTATCAGCATTTACAATGGCCGATAAATGAATATTTCAAAAATAAAATAAAAATGGAAAAAACACCCTTACTGGTAATTTTATGTGTTTTTGTTCAAAGGACATTAAAGTTTCATATCTAAAGTTTCAGTTTTTATTCATTTTATTTATCAGAACTTTGATGTTCCTCTGTTCTGTTGTGACAGTGAAAGAAACAAGTTTCTTTATAAAATGCATCATCATATTATGTCAGTTAAAACTCATAAATAGCTACAAATAACTAATGTTAGGGAAATCTGTTGATGTTTTGTTGCACTTTTCTAAAATAAAAAATAAATAAATAAATAAAATATCGACCGATATATTGGAATATCGGATTTTATATATCGGATCAAATATTTGTTTCGGTATCGGCCTTCAAAATCCTTCATCGGTCGGGCTCTATATTTTATTCTTCATTTTGTTAGCAGCTTTACACTGTTTATCCTTCCAACAACATTTACTGTGAGTTTTGAATTACTTGACTCATTTGAATCACTCATTCGACTTTACTTTTATGCGGTTTATTATTCAATACTTATGAACGGTTTGCGAATCAGCTGGAATGAGATAAACTATTCGTAAGAATCATTTGCTTGCAAGTTTGCGTTATTTATCATTCAAACAATATTTGCACTGGAACAAAAGAATCAAATAAGAACAATGATTCGTTTGCGAGTTTCCTTTTACACCGTTTATCATTTCAGACACATTTATAAACAGTTTATCAATCACTGCAAAAAACAACAATTCACTTGGACATCCATGGAGTTGAAGTCAGGTCTCTAACACTAAGCGAGGCCGAATCATTTTCCATTCATCCAGATGTGAAGTGCTCCGGTGGGGCTCGTAATGGAGGCCACCGAGGGGCCTGTGATAACGGTTAAGAAACAGCATACAGTGGAGGATGAATGAGGGCAGCTGGAAATGAGTGTGAGACGCTCCTGATAAGCCGTGTGTATAAGCCCGTGCTTAGCCTAATCGTTTCCTAGACGTTTGTGGTGATATAACATTTAACCTATCTGTCCGTCAGATGTGGTTTAAGATCTGGGCCGGTTACCTAACGTTATATTATCGAACCCACACGGGTTGATCTATGAGGTATCAGCACTGCATCCGTGGGCCAGGATCTTAACCCCAGGCTGCAAGCCACTGTTCCTGTAATAAATGTCCAGCACGCGGCTTTGCATTAAAGTGTGGCTAAATGACAAATTGGCAATTAGCAGTTGGCATCCCAGAGCTGCATATGCTTTAACTGCTGTGTTTGTGAGAAGTTTCTCAGCAAGCAGCTTTCCAGTTCTCTCTGATGAGAACAAAACTTTGAGCTGAATGATGACAGAGTTATTATAGCTTAAACAAATTGAATTTAGGCATCAAAGCGATGTACTGTTTGAAATGATAAAGATTTGCTGAAGACTGCATTAAAAAAATGTAATCTAAATGTAATAATCTAAATGTAAATTAATACAATGGGTAAATGTGATCAGCTATGATGATGTGGAAATAAACCAAAGGAAAAGGCTATACAACGGAGTCACACGTCAATTGCGTCAAATGCGAATAGTCCGCTACAGTATTTTCATGTGCAATGCACTCCAATGAATGTACGCTCACCTACCAACAATTTTCCAGTGTACAGCAGAACATATTCCAATACAACAGCAAAAAAATATTAGGTCCTATTGCTAACTCTCATTCTAGACCTATGATTTAGAAACAACACACTTACAATTACGAACCCAGAAAGCCGTTAAAGTGATGCCTTGTGCAGGCTAGTCCCTTCCAACCCCATAAACGCAGCAGAGCAATTATAAATCAGGCTGCTGAACATATAACCTTCATTCACACCCACAGCTCCCCCCTCCCTCTTATTCTGTTTTTCTCACACTTTGGGTTGGAGGCTCTTGTTCTCAAAGATTGATGAGACCGTAGGCTGTATGTGTGAGACAGACAGAGCGTGGAGAGAGAGAGCCGTGTGTGTGTGTGTGTGGGAGTGAACAATAAGCAATATCTCAGAGCGGTTTTTGGCTCTTCAAAGATAAAAAGCTTTGGTAGAGCAGCGTGTTGCTATCAGAGATACCAGGCAGAGATGGAGCAGCATTCAAGCTATGCGTGAGCATTACGTTAAAGCCGAACAAACACCCTGTGACCGACCAGAATATGACCAAGTATTAATGCTGCGTTCTATATTCTGATCATATTCCTATTTGATTTTTAACTTCTGACCGTAAAGGTATTTTGTAGCCTGCACACAGAAATTACAATAGCAATGTTGCTATAGCTCTACGGATCATATTTATTCTGCATGTCTATTATTAGCATAGAGGATTATTTACCATGTTTTACGCACTCGTCTCTGCAAAGGAGTTTTATTGACATCTGACTCACTTAAAACTTATTTTCATATAAACATCACATTTCAGATTTCATAATGAATATCCTTTTTTTCCCTGTTTACTATTAAACTGGGGTGCCTAATACCTTTATATTTTTAATCTTTAAGGACATGAATTTGATCAAAGGTGACAGGGAAGACATAATGATCTCTATTTTAAATAAATGCTATTCTTTTGATCCTCCTATACATTAAAGCAGGGTTATTGTAGTAAACTGAAACTAACAATATGAAGTTAAAACAAGAAAAATATGAAGTTGCACAATCAAGTTAATAATACAATGTTTTCTAAAGGATCATGTCACATTTAAGACTGGAGTAATGATGCTGAAAATTCAGCTGTGCACCAAAGGAATACATTATATTGTTTAAATATATTTCAAATTGAAAACACTTATATTAAATGATAATAATATTTCACAATATTACTGTTTCATTGCATTCCTTTTATCAAATAATTTTGAGCATAAGAGACTTCTTCAAACATTTGCACATCAACAACCAAGTTTTTCTGTCCAGATCCTGGCTCAAAAAACTTCGGTTTGGAGGGAAAAAATGTTTGATGGTGTTATTTTGGTGTTGGCCAAAGGATGAGCTCACTCAGCTGATTCTTGGCACTTCCTTCTACTTTTGGGGATTTTATAGTTGACACTTCTGCCCAGGACTCCCTCAATGAGAGTATTACCACACTGCTCTGTGTAAAGCTGCTTTAAAACAGCTCATATTTTGAAGAATGCTGTTAAAACACTGCAAAATCTAATCAAATGTTATTGTTGGAGCCTTACAGTGAACAAATGTGGGTTTCAAAAGAGATAAAGGTTGTGCGGTATGTTCAAACGTGCAGAACGAGTGAGTTTGTATGTTGATGTATACAGTAGATGTTGTTTACTGCCTCATGCCTCCTATAGAGAGCACACAGACGCCCCGCTGGGCCGCGAGGCTCTGGAATATTCCATAAGCGTGACTGCTCTACCTTTCCATTCGCTCACCGAGAGACAGAAGCCCCAGCCATGCTGGGAATTCTCCATGGAGAGTCGCATTTATCCGGAATGATCTGGAATTATCCCCATAGGGTTCGTAATGCCTGGCACACAGCAACTTCCTGGCTGTCAGTTTTCACCGCCTGCGTTCTGCCACAGCCAGAGAAGGATAGACACCTTCAATCTGGAATTTAATTAAGACCTCGCTGAACATGTCCTGCTGTGCTCACAAATTCATGCCAGAACAAAAAAAAATCTAATGCAAGCACAGACAAAATGAAGAATAACTTGACCTACTTTCATTGATCGTTGAAAGAAAGTATTTTAACCTTCTGTACTCCACTTTTGATTCTGTGAATGTCAAGCCAGAATTCTGTCCATCTTACTATCCATCCATCTAGATATCTACAGTAGATCGCCTTTATACGGAATGATCTGGAATTATCCCCATAGGGTTCATAATGCCTGGCACACAGCAATTTCCTGGCTGTCAGTTTTCACCAGGGAAGGATGAACACCTTCAGTCTAGATAGATAGATAGATAGCACACATCGATCGACCGATGGTTTGCTAGATAGATAGACATATGGAGAGATGGATGGATGACTTTGATAGATAGATAGATAGATCTGTCCATCCATCCAACAGTCCATCTATTCTTTCATCAATCTGCCCATCAATCCATCATCCATCCACCCACGGCCTATCTATTCATCTATCCATAATCCATCAACCGTCCATCCATCCATCCATCTATGTACACACTTCCCGTTTTTTTAAGCGACAAAATTTTCAAATAAGACTGTGTAAAGCAAACATTCAAGATTCAAAACGAATCTGAATTTCAGTTCAAGTTCCTGTTTTCTACCTCCTATTTAAAAATGGTGCACAACCCTGAAGAACATCTTAAAAAGATTGCGTTCAACATACATTCTGACAAACATCTGCTGCGTATTGCGTAAACATCCGACAAGGAATGTTTCGGCAGATATACTCTAGCTGAGCAAATGCTAAAAACCGACATCCTCCAGATGAAAACTGATGCACATCTGCTCAACACACAGGGACATGTCTCATTAACTCAGTTCCTTGTATTAAGTCATATAATTAATCAGTTACTCTCTCACTTCTGTTCAGGTGTGGTACATGGACGGCTATCATAACAACCGTTTTGTGCGGGAGTACAAATCTATGGCAGACTTCATGTCGTCGGATAACTTCACGTCTCACCGCCTGCCGCACCCTTGGTCCGGGACAGGTCAGGTGGTCTACAATGGCTCCATCTATTTCAACAAGTTCCAGAGCAACATGATCATCAAGTTTGACTTCAAGACATCCACCATAAGTAAATCTCAGCGTCTGGACAACGCGGGTTACAGTAACACCTACCACTACGCCTGGGGCGGACACTCCGACATCGACCTCATGGTGGACGAGGGTGGGCTCTGGGCCGTCTACGCCACCAATCAGAACGCGGGGAACATCGTCATCAGCAAGCTCCACCCCCTGACCCTGCATATAATCCAGAGCTGGACGACCAATCACCCGAGACGCAGTGCCGGGGAGTCGTTTATGATTTGCGGGACGCTGTACGTGACCAACGGCTACTCGGGAGGGACCAAAGTCTACTACGCCTACCACACCAACTCCTCCACGTACGAGTACATCGATATCGTTTTGCAGAACAAGTACTCGCATATCTCCATGCTGGACTACAACCCACGAGATCGTGCGCTGTACGCCTGGAATAACGGACATCAAGTCCTGTACAACGTTACGCTTTTCCACGTCATTCGCTCGGAGCAACTGTAACCCCTGAGGATTTGGGTGAAGACAATCTTTAGGAATGTTCTTCAACAGATTGTTATATATATAAAAAAAAATGCTATGCTAAATGAAAATTGAACCTGAACAATAGACGTGTGAATGGAAAATAGAACACAAAATCATGAACAGATGCCAAAAAAATGAAATTAACGAAGCCTCGCCTTTCTTTTTTTACAAAAGGACTTTACTTTCTAGGACACAGTCAGATCAGATGGTTTCCAGTAGCACTTAAAAGACATTTCTCCATGCTTTTCCCGCGCACTGACATGTAGGGAACGTTGGGATTAGTTACGGACTAGTAGCCCACACTCAACCTCATAAACTGAGCGTGTGCAGGAAAACCGATGGTGCTTCACTTGGCAAACTAACACGGACGGCTTACCAGTCTGTGCAATATCCTAAGTCCAACTTGTGTGCTTTGCAAAGCTCATTTCTTTAGGTAATATGAAAAAATGTGATTGGCTGAAGGCGTCGACTGTTGTTAGCTCGTTCAAAGGACTCTTGTGAGATTTTACTTGAACTTGCCTGTGATTAAGTTCTTGTGACGTGGACCATATCATGGTATTTTATAGCGACCTACATGTATGTAGCACCTGAGAACAGACCAAAGCGTGCTATTAAAGTCAACATGAAATCGCACATTCCCCATCTTAATATGCGTAATTACCGTAACTTTCTCCGCCTCTCAAACGACCTTCATTTTTGGAGGACATCCTCAAGAGCTCTTATTTGAATATTTAGCGGAGGAGTCAGTTCCCAAAAGGATAAACTCAAGCCTTGTCGAATTTCCTGATAACACAGAAACATCATTTCATGTTGACTTTAAACCTTCTCTGGTGAGTTTATCACCCTTCAGGCTATGATACACACATTGTTGTGCTTGTAAATGGATGTCAGCTGCATCTGCATCGTGATTGCTACGATACGCCAACTCCGCGTAACAGATGTGCCGGTTTAACTAGCAGATGGTTCAGGTACAATCTTACTCCGATTTAGTCTCCGTGCTGGTGTATTCTTGTAAAATGATTCTTTAGTTTTGCATGAGCAGTTTCTACATGCGCAGGTGTGCTCAAAGGAATGTTTACCTGTGTGACGCTGTACATGACTGATTTGGGGTCAGGGATGGTGGGGGGAGGGAGGTTTGGTTTGGTTAAAGTCTCTAAGAAACCTGGGAATTTAAAAAAAAAAACATGCTTGTTTCTATCTGGTTTGTTTCGAGTGGCTTGTTTCTTAACGCCCATTCTTGATTTTTGTAGATTTACAGTTTGATGTTTTTTGTAATTTACAGTAGTACCGTCTGCTTGATGATGCTTCAGTGTCTTTGTTTTAGTTCAATGGCGTTAGAAAGCCACATTTCTGTCACGAAAACGATTGATATCAGAATGTAAAATGTCACTTCGGAGGACATCTAAAATATGAATATGAAACTATAACATCATTGAGCAGTCTAATATATAATATACTCATTTTATCAAGGCTCATACTGTCTTATGAAGCTAATTAGCTGTGAAGCTAATTCCAGCTTTCATTGTTTTTGCGCTTAGCTGGATGTGTGTTGTACCCGCAATACGATGATTCTTATCAATAAAAGAGGATTTATGTCCTGATGTCATCATTCGGGATTGATCTCTGACATGTTTCATGGTGAGGTCAAGGTTTCATCCTAAATGTTGAAAGAAAGTAGAACAAAAACTGGCTATGGTTATTTTTGCTGTACAAGACTTCTTGATGAACTAGATGTTAGTTAGACAAGCTGCGTTATACATGTGGAGGATAGGGTGAATTACAGTTCACGAATGGATTCTGCATTAAACTGCTACAATAAAGTTATCATGGTGTCCAGTTAGATAACATGACTGATCAAAGATTATTGCTTTCCGTTTCCCATTTTTAAGCCCTGTCTGAAAAATATTCTAATGGTTATTACTGTTATTGTACAGTACATACCACAGTCCAGCAGGAATAAAATATTTTTTACAAAGTTGCATTTATTTGCAATTTCAAAAAATATAATAAAAAATTAGTGCTGATAATAAAACATCACAACAACAACCTACTGTACTTATGAGCCCACACGGGCATAATGTAGCAATGGCTAGCTCAACTAAAACAATGCTGAGCATTGCTAGTTTTTGTCCTGCATGTTGAAGGGCTCCAATTACATTCAAATTATATACTTTGCATATATTGTCTTACCTAATGTAGTTGTAGTCTACACCAGGGGTTCCCAAACTTTTCAGCTCGCAACCCCCAAAATAACCGTGCCAGTGACTCATGACCCCCACTATCCTCAGAAGTGGTTGAAATGTACAAATGTTGTGCACAACGGTGCACATTGGTCGATATTAACCAACGCTACATTTAAAAAAGAACAAATATCCTAAGCATGAAGAGATGAAAATTACCTACAGTACACGGTACATACTACGGTAAGTGTTATCTGCTGCTACTGATGCTATTGATTAATCGTAATCACCTTAGGGGTCACGATCAAATGGAAAGAAATTTGAAAGGATGATGGCATTTGAATTTGCATGTTTGTTTGTTTTTTAAATGTAACTATTAACAAATTTTTTTATCTATTGTTTGTTATACTTTAGATAAAATATGTTATTTATAATAGTTAAAAAAAATTGATTTCTTGGAAATCCTCTCGCGACCCCCTCTCAATGTCTCACTCTGGTCTACACAAATCACAGTAGTGCCATCTACCTGGACAGGGAGCTAAGAATTACATGATGCTAAACATGCTAAGCTAGTTTTATAAGGGCAAAAAGGCAAGAGTGAACATCGTTTTGACTTTTTACTGTATTTTTAAGTTTAATATTACTGAAGGTTTGTGGAGTGTAATGAAAGGAACAGATACTAACACTGAAGACACATTACATATATGTACAGTGAGGTCAAGAAGTATTGGATCACCCTGTGATTTTGCAAGTTCTCTTACTTAGAAATCATGGAGGGGTCTACAATTTTCAGCATAGGTGCATTTC
>JAUMHQ010000085.1:2781305-2792410 GCA_032361165.1 Enteromius paludinosus
TGAACTACTTCAGTTGTGTGTAATGAATCTAAAATATATGAAAGTCTAATGTTTATCAGTACATTACATAAAATAATGAACTTTATCACAATATGCTAATTTTTTTAAAAGGACCTGTATATAATATAGGGATGATGTGTTATATGATTAAATTGATAGTTAGGACATTTATAATATAAAGAACATATGAGGTGTTTATTTGCAAAAACAGATAACTTAATTTCTTGACATTTTCAAACATCGTATTTTTTATCATCTTATGTTTTTATTGTGTTTTATAGTGTTAGTTAGCTGTTTTTTTTTACCTAATCACACTAACCCAACTGCAGTTCGACTGAGATTAATTGAAATGAATTGCAATTGGTTAAAAACAGAGTTATCCATTTTTGCAAATAAATTGCATTGTAAAATACATGCAAATAGAAACAGCCATTCACAATATTATTGTTTCTACTGTACCTTTGTTCAAATAAATGCAGCCTTGGTGATCTTACTGTACGAATATAAAAACGCAATTCATTGTGTGATATTTAATTGATTCACTGCAAATCTTTTCCCTCCATTTTAGCCCTCACATCAAATATGGCAGCGATGACATTAATCACATTGGTTGTGAGAAAATAATTATTAAGTTAATGGCATCAACGCACCACTGAAGTCCATTCGAGAGCAGTGTTGAGTATTTAGACAGTCATGATTCTTTAGCTGTACTGTATGACTTCAGACTTCAACTTTTAATGTGCATCTGGAAGCTAGAAACACTTTGGACAAACATGAGGCTGAGCAAAATGACACAAGACTCACACGGGCTCGATCAGATGCTGAAATATGCAGTGCATTGTGAGAATAATGATTAAATACACTCTGCACCTCACATATTCCTCTTACACAATCACGCCTGCCAATATTCTAATCACTCGTATTAATTTTCTGGGTTTGATTAAAGAAGGTGTGTGATGAAACTGCCCTCATTAGAGATGAGTGACTGTGCCAAATGTCTCTGGAGCTCCTGCAGTGTGATCTATTAGTGCGGTACGTCCGTGCAAAACAACACACAGACACACACACACTCTCGATCACTTTTTCTTACACACATACATATGCAGGCAGTGCTATATAAAGCTCCTATATTAGCTCTTATCATGTAGGCTTTTAAACTCTTAAGTGTCCTTTATATCCTTGGAGATGAGATTAATGGACAGGAAATGCAGGAAATGTGTGTGTGTGTGGTCATTTCAGACACTGATGGTTTCAATAACTGCTCTACATACAGTACGCTGACCTGCTTCTGCTTCTTTTGTGTGTTTAAGCAGGTAATGCTGTGAGAGAAGCATCTCATCTCATTGCACAGAGTTTCCGTCCCTTTAGACCGCGAGTTGAGCTTAAGCGGCTGGAAAGCGATTTAGCTTTTACTTGGGTCAGCAGCACCCAACAGACTCAATTACTGTAGGTGTGAATCATGTTGTTGTTCTCAATGCTTTGCTGCCTCTAGTGGAAGGTCTAAATATGGCCGTGCACCTCAGTTGCAGTTGAGTATGTTTTATTAAGGAGGGCTGTATTACCAGTAAAAGCTATCCGCTAGCAATCCCATTCATCTGGCACAACACAGCACCATGGGACTCGACTGATGGCACAATGAGAACACGCACAGCCCCAAAGCCTTTACTGACTATCCTGAGCTGAGACATCAAAGACAACAGAAAGGAGAAATAGAAATCCATTTCACACTTAGGAGAACCTCTCCAAAATATAAAGAATAAAAAATCCGTCACTGGTACTATATACTATAACACTACAACATATAATAATATAAATAATATAAATGGCTGGCATTCAGCTGCTGACATGAAACCATTAATTTTTACTGAATTATTAAAAATAGCTGGTATTTTGTAATACAATTAAATACTACTCAAACAATATAAATATAAATTAGAATAAACCTAAATAGCTGACAGTTTATAATACTAATTGCTGACATAATACCACTGATTGTGTGAATGAACAAAAATGGCTTGTATTTTTAATACAAAGAATTAGCTGGCATTTACTAGCATGTACTATACTATATGCACAGAATATTAGGGAATAAATGTTTATAGAAAAATAAATTGTGGCCTTTTGTAACACAATAAAGCTTTTTAATAAATATAGGTTGCTGACATTTTATATAAACTGTTATAACACATAAAATTATGGAAATAATAAAAAAATTTTAAATGATGAATATAATCTGACATACCAGCAGGTGTTATGGCCCCTTTAATTATTAATCAGAAGTTAAATCAATATATTTTTTGTTTATGGAACATACTTCTAGAATGCTCTCTATATATTTCCAGCCTTTTATAACTTAAAATGCCATTTGATTATTTCAAGTTCATTAAAATGCATGCATACACAGCTGGAATTGATTTTACAGCAGTGGCTTGTGTGTATTATAAACTGGCTGCTACTGTAAACTACCATTAGCATTCGTTGCTTTGAGAGCGACCATATTTATATGGTGACAGCCTATGCTTTTACATTATACTGCATTAAATGTATTTCAGATGACTTCATCAGTAGCTGTGGATGTAGTCAGCGGCTGTTTTCTTTCCATCCGTTTAGTGCTACACTAATGGTGTAAACCCTCATCTACTGATCAATACTGAGAGAAAAACACTCTCTGCCCTCATGAGGGTTAAATTACAACACAATTCAACTAATCCTGGGGGCACAAACACATCACAGACAGATATTTGTGTGTGTGTGTGTGTGTGTGTGAGAGAGAGAGAGAGAGCTGAAGTGAATATTTCGAAAGGATGACGCTATTATGTCATTCAGCTGCTGATCTGCAGACCGTTAATCGTCTCGATGGCTCTTTTAAGAAGCTGCTGTTCGGCGGCAGCGACACATTGGTTGAGCGATGTGGGACACCAAAGCATCTGACTTATCTGCCTAAACTAATTCTGAGGAGATTTATGAATAGATGACATCAAACAGCCAGCATCTGTGTTTGTGGTTACGCTTTGCTGCACGGCAAGTGGTTTGGTGATTGGTGGAATGAATAAAATAGGCATCTGATGAAGTGCTTTAAAAGGAGAAAATAATTCATAAATGTCAAATTAGCATTAGGACTCAATTTCTGCTTAGAAATTACAATTACTACAGTCACTATTGCATTAGAGTCACCACATTTTGAACAATTCATATTTGCATAAGAGAAAATAAATAAAATAAAAAATAATATAAAATCCAATAATGCCAAAGCCAATAAAATAAAACATAAGAACATTTAAGTATTTAAATATAAATATATAAATATATATCAATATGTAATGCAATAAAATATTTGTACAATTATATAAATTGCAAAAAAAATAAAAATAGCTACTGCATTATCATCTAATACAACAGAATATTAATGAATACAAATATGAATATAAAAATTACACAGAGAAATAATTATTTTAAATAAAATTTGGCAAGGATTTATTTATTGAATATTTATTACATTTGTCCAATACTATAAAACATAAATACATTTATTTAAATGTAAATTCAGCATAATTCTGTAACACAATAAAATATTAGTAAAAAAATTATATAAATAGCTAAAAATATTATAGTCACTACATATTTGTAAGGTTAATATTTGCATGGCTAACGCTAACTGAAATTTGTTTTTGTTCATTAAACATGAAGCGGTATTTTGAAAGACTATTTAAAAACTGTTAAAAATTACAAGGTACCTTCATACACAAAAAACTGGGTTTAATCATTGACAGCCTGGACGTAGACAATGTAATGTTAAATCTAAATACGTAATTATACGCCTATCTATATTGTAAAATGATTCTATCATTGTCTTCTGTCATGTTCCTCCAAACACACTTTAACATAAAACTATTAAAACCAAGAGCAAAACCAGGTTAAAAACAAGATCTGAGGTCAAAAATCAGTCCTCCCCGCCAGCTGGTCCAATAACCCTCAACTAATCAGACTAGCACTGCTGTACAATACCCAATCAATGCTTATACACTCACAGACTGGACACAGTCATTGTAATTATGGGTTTAAATATAATTATAGACCTATGTATTCTGAAGCAAGTGATGTTTTCGACACACTGCAACATAAAGCTGTTAAAATCAAGACCGAAATTAAAACCAAATCTGCCCGCTGCCTCTAAAACATACAACACCCAGCAAACCACTGGATTTAGAGCGCACCTGAACAAAACCCAATAACAACAAGTCAATTCATAAAAGATGGAAAAATCTGAAAACTGAAGTAATTATTACAGAAATACATCACTACATTGAAATGTTCTTCTCAAAATAATAATAATAATAAAAATAAAATATAATAATTGTTAAAAGTGGTAAAAAATTAAAGTCCTAATATAACATATAACTCAAAAGTCAACAGATCATGACAGACTCTGTTTAAATCTGTTTAATAAAGAATTTGATCGATTTAAATAATAATAGCTTCCAATTTACTGTCACACATGTCTTTTCAGTCTTTTATTGTTGTTAATTCACTACATAACTAATGAGGATTTATGTAGATAGTCACTAATTATGCGCGCGTTTGACTGCTACACGTTTTTACTGATTTACACGTGAGAGTTGGCTTTTACGAGGAGTGAAACACGGCTAGAAAGGGGGCATAAAGTATTTCTATTAACAGCGCAGCCCTTAAATAATATCTTACAGCGAACACTGTGATGAAGACACCCGCTGGTGAAGACGTCTAACAGCAAATGGCTTCTTGGATCGGTAATCTACTGCTTTTCCTGCAGGTCCCGGATGTGCGCTCTGTCGTATTCGAACCACTGCATTGTCAGAAGTTTGTAAAGCGAAATAACCGAAAGTTGCCTGACGAATATTATCGCTGGAATTATTAAACAAACTGAATATTTGGAAAATGAACTTTGTGAGGTGAATATTGATTACTGAATTTTAACCATGAAAATGTTTGCGAAATGTTCCCGTTTGAAATATTCACTAAGTAAATACACAACTAGGGCTGGACGATTTGGCCTAAAATTGCGATAATTGAACATCTTAACTCGATTACGATTAATCACTGACAAATCTTGTACAGTACATATGCTCACATATTACAAGTGAGAGATTTTTGAACGAAGGGAGCATTACTTGATTTTAAAATAATTGAAGGAAACATGCATCTACTATCTGTGATTATTTATTAAACATCAATGTTGAACAACTGAAATTAAACCACACATTGCCTAAAACTAACAGTCACTTCGTTCTTATAAAAAAATAAATAAATAAATAACAAAATTAATTATTTTCAATGTTTTTCTTATTAAAAGTAGAAAATAAGCAGTGTTTCTTCTAAATAAAATATATCCTGTAAATAATATTTTAAACAGTACATTTCTTGCATCTTCTGTAAACAAATATTTGAATGTGTATCAATGTAAACAACAGATTGTTGTAATGAAAATAGAACTCTTTTACTCTTCTTACTTCTTACTAAGAAACACGAGCATGTTAAACTTTTCAGGTTACGTCTTGTACATGTCTGGCAGAGCATGAAAAATGTGATCGCGACGGCACAGTGTATCTTCTGTTGAGAGTTTTAACGAGGTGTTTAAACCCGCTTCGCTTCACTGTAGCCAAGGGAGTCATATCTTTTGCGATGTACAGAGACTGGAAGCGCCTGGCAGAAGCCCCTCCCATGACGTGAATTCGCGTTTGCAGTGATGTGAATTTCATGCGCGAATGAAGCGAGTAAACTTAAAATGTTCAAGCGTCCAACTACGCGTGAATAGTGAGATTTATTTGCGCAAGTCGCATCTGGTGTGAACGTAGGTAACGTGACGGAGCGGGTCATGTGACTCCACACGCTGTAGTGTTTTTAAAGGGAAAGTATTCAAAATAATCGACCTGGAAATATTTGATCGATTATAGGTTCTGAATGTCGATTTCGATTACTTTTCCATTAATTGCCCAGCCCTATACACAACCATATTAAAATGCAGCGCATAAAAATGCAAGCCATGAAAATACAATGCATTAAAATGCAAGCACTGTTAACTGCTATGCTTTTGTTTTTGATTTGTGGAATTCGACAAGCTTTTTATGTCAAATACTTTAGGCAGGATTTTTGTTGCATAAATAATAATTTACTACATACTTACTATGTGGGTATGGTCATATTTAGTGTTGGCTAAGGGTACTTGCTTATACTTCTGTGTAATGTATTGTTATCACAATAGTAAGGACATGTAAGGTGCATCCATGACACCTTCAAATAAAGTGCTACCAAAAAAGCCAATCAAGAATTTCTGAAAATCAAAACATTTTTATAGGACACAATTTTTGTTCAGCTTTTAATAAATAATTATTTTAATCAGTCAATTAGATTAATTAGACATGTTTTTAAACATTTAAATAATATCTGGATATTCATAAACCAAAATCTCTTGATTTAATCATACCGAGGACTTTGAAACAGTAAGTAGAGAAAGCAATTCATCAGGAGTCAAAGAAACATTAGCAGAGGAACGGACAAAACAAAGATTTACAGACTGATGCAGCATCCTACAGTACATGCAGGTCAAACCATCTCAGGATTTCTTCCACCACTGACCCTGCTCACCCAAGAGCACAATTTGTTTTTCAAATTCAATCTCCAGGACTGATGGGCCAGAATCAATTTGGGAAATTTCTCTGAAACAGGATGACACTGAAAAGGTTAAATGGGTCCAAAGCATTTTAAGTTCAACCACTTTCTTCTGCACTGCACTTGCAAACTGCATGCATTCACGCAAATATAAAGAACTGAGCTAAAACAAACTTTTAAACTTTGTTGGTTATGTAACATTTGGAAAAGCACATGCAGCATGCGCATAATATTTCAGATAACTGCCAATTCGAGCTGACAAAATAGCATTCCAAAAAAAAAAAAACCCCAAAAAACTGTATGATCAAATCTGGATGTAAACATGTACAGGCAATATAAAATATTAATAGATTTGAGTCACCTGGGCAAACAGAGAGCAAATAAATAAATTGTAACAAAAAATGTATGCAATCCATAAATGACAAAATAAATGCATGTAGTTATTAATAAAGAAATAAATGCATGCATTAATTAATTAATAAATGCATTAATGCAATTAATGAATGAATGCATAAATAAATGAACAAAAAAATAAATGCATGCATTAATACACTTATGAACGGATAAATAAATGCAAAGCAAGAATGGCCTGTAATAAAACATGCAATTAACAACTCAAGAATACTATTTGGCTCTCCTTGAACTCTTGCAGGACATTTTTTTAATAAATTAACTATCAGAAATAAATCAATAAAAGCAAAGAATAAATGAACAAAATGTATAAATAAATAAATAAATGCATTAATAAATATATTTTTGATATTAAATTTGATTTAATTTGGGGTGACATATCGTGCTGGAAATATTTGCAAGGCGGCATCATAGTGCGATCAATGCATCAGGAAAATAAATCAATGGTGAAAAGAGCAATAAACACAGGGAGTTTAAAGATTCTGCAGAGAGGCGTTTCTGCAGGGTTTTGGCTCTCTCCTGCATTTATATTAATGAGTTTGGAGTGTAGTTGGAATTGGCTTCATCCTCTGGCCTCTCTGCAGGACTCGCAGATTAAATCACTGCTCTTAGCAGATGACCTGCTGCTCCTGCAGCCGACAGCACGAGAGCCGGCGGCATTCTGCCTTTTATTACGTATAAGAAAAAGAGTGGCAGATTACAAAGACCTGCACTTACACCCCTGATCATATTTCGCAGCTACATATAACACTGGACAAATAAGAAGATCAATCTTATGGAAATCTTTCCAATTTTACTTCATAATGAGTAAAGCAAAATGATGTTTTATTGATAACATACGATATACATAATCTACAGAAAATATTTAAAATGTAGTTCATATTTTTTAAATATATGAAAATATTTTTAAGATTTAAAAATATATATTTAAAAAATCTGCAGATTTAATGCAAAAATACTATGTGTGTTTACACAAAGATGCATGCACAATAAATATTGTATATATGTTTTATCAATTGAAAATATGCATATAAATATTTCTGCATTTAAATTTTTGGTTGAAATGCAACATGGTCTTGACAGGTTTTTAAAGATTCACTCAAGAGCTTTTTTTTTAATCATTGTTAATTGCATTGCATTGTCTGTGTGCATTATTTCACTGCCTTTTTTGCATCCACCATAACATTAAAACCCCTATAGATTCTTTGCAGTACAGCACTTTAAACAACAAAAATATCATTGATTGTTGTGCAGGAAGGAAAGGTTGCAAGTGAGATCAAATAAATCAAGAGATGGTAAACAGGAAGATAACAGGACAGATGATCTGACCATATTGATCTTTCCTGGCCAGATACGAACACACACAAAATGAGCAGAGATTAACAGTAGGCCTGAGGGCCAAGAAAGGGCCCTGAAAAGCCAGTGTGTGTGTGTGTGTTTGAATTGATCTCAGAAACCACAGAGCTAAGTGGATGTCAGAGTGAAGCAGCCTCACACACTGATTATATGGAGGTCAGTATTGGAAACAGGCCTTTAAAGCATCCTATCAATCAGCTCTATTACAGTAAATGCATAATTGGTCAGGCAGTGATTAGTGGAGATTAGTTTGAGGAAAACTGAGGTTAAAATGAAGACAAACGACACTGAAGAACCCAAACGAACATATATTGAGTCTCTTAGCGTCACCTGTCACCACACACAAACTGAAAAAAAGATTTGTAGTTGATGTTTAATAAGATTGGATTGGATGAGGTACAATTGAAGCTGTTGCTTGAGGCTGATGAACTACATTTCTTGGAGTTATTATTATTTAATACAATTATTTATTGGACATTTCATCTATTATGTGTGTTTATCTTAAACTACCATAAAGCACAGCCCCAACTTTCATGCTTTCAAGTTATACTTTGCCTGAAGTCATCTGCTCTGATTGTCTTTTGGACATTTCTCATGCAATATTCTGACTATTTCAATCCGATTTTCAGTGTTAAATAACATTGTGAGAATTAAAACCTGTGTGGAATTTAGACTCTAGCCTATGGAGTAATACTGTAAGTAAAATGTTTAATTTGCACACTAATTGGCCAGATAGTGATGTGCTTAGTTGAAATATTGAAATATCACACACACATTATATATTATATATAAATATATTAGGGCTGCCCCCAAATAGTCGACTAAACATAAAAAAATAAAATCACGTGAAATTACGCAATCAGGGGCTGCGCAGTCAGTGTATGACATCGAAGCAACGAGAGATCAACGTGCCTCGCGGTACACCAAAGCGCACTTGTGGGAGAGGTGTCTGGCTGATCCTAATAATTATGTCAGGAAAAAAGTCCACAGTGTCGGATCTGGCAGAAAGTTTATCTACAGAAGCTGCACCAGAAAGTGATCATGACAGCATTAGCCCTGCAGAGGAGGGTGAGCCCGAACCGAAAAAGGAAAAGCAGGCCGAGTTATCCATGTTGATGACCATTGATGAGGAGGAGCATGCAGAAGAGAAGGATGAGCTAAAAATGTACTTGGCAGATAAAACAAAGGTTGATTCGGGACCATTGGCATGGTGGCAAAAAAAGATTGATATCCAACGATTGCTAAAGCAGCTAAACGCTTCAACTGTATCCCTTCCACATCCACTCCATCAGAGCGCATCTTTTTTTAAAGGCCGGCTTCATGTGAACAAGTCGAGAAGCTCCCTTCTTCCCAACAATATGGACAAGCTGGTGCTCCTCTCAAATAATATGAAAAAAATGTAATCGAATTTATAGCTTAGGTAAGAATGCTTAATTTCCTTTTTGTAGTGTTTCTGTTTGCTATCCGTTAGGCTATTAAAAAAACTAAATGGGTATTTTTATAACAGGTAGACTATACAAATAAATAAATACATATTAGTTTTATTTATTCGTTTTCATATAAGGCAGAAGTTGTTTTTTATTCTTAGAAAAATTAGTCTGATGTTTGCAAAATGTTGTTTCAAGTCAAGACTCATCCGTCGTCTTAATGGCAGTTTGCGGCTTTGCTCTGATATTGTTGATTTGTATTAGTGCTCTTTAAATTATTTGTTCCACATTTTGTCTTAAATATAGTTGTTCGAAACAATTTAATCAAATACTTGGGCTGTTAATTTGTTTAGTTTTGGCGTTGTGCGATGTGCCATGTGCATTTATTAAATTGTTCGTTTTTGTCAATTTTTCTTTTGAACAATATAAAAATTATATCAATTTTCCACTGTTCATTTTCTGTTTATACCAAACAGAGTTTTGCTACAGTATTTATTTGTTTTTTCTGCCTTGTTTTGTACTAGGCCTAAGTTACTAATGCGTTTATTTGATTTATTTTAAAGATAAATTTTAGTTTATTTTATTCAAAACAGTTTTTTTGTTTGTTTGTTTGTTTTACATGTTAATAAATTATTAAAATGCACAGGCAGTCTGATTGCTGTTTTTATGTTATAATTAGCCTATAACATTTTGGCCACTGATTTTTGTATCCGTAAGCGCTGTTTACTTTAAAACAGAATAGTAAAGTGTTTAAACGCTTAATTTTCACCTTGAACACACGTCATATGGAAGTGTTAAACTTCAACTTGAACTGTACCTTTCCTTGTATATACACAAGTTATTATATTAATAACATAAATGAGCGATTATTCGACTAATTGCTAAAATGCAGGAGTGTTAGTCGGCTAGGAATCTTTAGTCGGGAGCAGCTCTAATATATATATATATATATATATATATATATATATTAGGGCTGCACCGAAATGAAATGCTTGGCCGAAGGTCAAAGGCCGAATACCGAACGCAAGGTTTTTCGAATTTTTTTCCATTTATTTTGCCAATTTTTTCACCATTACAATAATTAAATAGTACAAATTTGCTTTTTACTATTTTGTGTTGCTTTTCAGGGAAATAAATCAAATACAATTTCAAAATATTTATTTAAAAAAATTTTTACATTCCAGGAGATATTATAAAAACAAAGCACAATATAACTTAAAATAAATAAATTAGTAAAATAAAAAAATATTTTTATTTGGCCATCTT
>JAUMHQ010000085.1:2860436-2871491 GCA_032361165.1 Enteromius paludinosus
GTTATGTCCATGTACTGAACTGTTATTATTCAACTATGCCAAGGTCAATTCAGTTTTCCATTCTATGGCACCTTTAAGTACTTTTACTCGTCTATAAATCACTCAATGGCCTAGGACCCAAATACATTGCATATATGCTCACTGAATATAAACCTAACAGACCACTCAGATCATTAGGCTCGAATCAATTAGAAATACCAAGGGTTCACACAAAACCAGGGAAATCAGTAGCTACATTTAAATCTAGACTCAAAACTAATTTGTTTAGCTGTGCATTTACTGAATGAGCACTGTGCTTCGTCCGCACTGATTGCATTCTGTTTTTTAACTGTAAACTTATTTTAAATCAATTTGTGATTATTGTTTTTATGATTGTTTCTACTTCCTTTTTTTTGTGATTATTGCTCTTATGATTATTCTACTTGGTTTATTGTAAAGCACTTTGAATTACCTCCGTGTATGAAATGTGCTATATAAATAAACTTGCCTTGCCTCAGAAGAGTTGATGTCTGTCTGACGGCTGAGCAGAGGTGAGCTTGACCTGGTGAGCTGTGCAAAGAAGGAAAGAGTGAGAAATAAATGTTGATGTTCTGCAGGACTAAAGCTACAGACTACAACATCATCTCATGGAGCATTTATCTTCCTAAAGGAGTATACTGATAACAGTTACAATAATAATATTCTGTAATAACTTGAGCCTTTTTATCTCTCAGTTGGTTTTTGTTGCTGTTGTTGTTTTACAAGCAAATAAAAAGTCTGAACTGTGAGATAAAGTCAATTTTTTTTCCTGTTTTATTTTATCTCGCAGCAAAAAAGGGCTTTCACAGATTCCAGATTTACAGACTTTGTACATTCCCTCACCAACTTGATGTAAAACGCTGTGTGCTGGACACTTGTTGTTTTTTTTCTTCACCATTCAATCAACCATAACTAAAACCAGCGTCGTGGAAAGAAATGCATAGGCTATGTAATAATCCCAATACACACTGATTTCATAGCACATTTTTAGTCCGTTCTGCGGTACTGTGTCTTTAAGTGATTTCTGTAGGTAAGTCGGAAGGCAAAAGCGGTGCACGAGACGGCTGCGCGCGCCCGCTCCCGTATGTGGACACTCCAAATAATGTGTTAAGAATTATAAAAGCTGGGTCTGTAACGCTGGAAGATAAACGCAACAGCTGTTCATCAGTCACAAGGTGAGCTTCATCCCGTTATCAGTCGCTTGCATGCAGCTGGCTGTTACTTCTGTGAGGTTTTTCGCTCTAGAGACAGTACAAAGAGGGTTTTGCAAAATGAACCGGCGAGAAGTGAAGAGGCCCCTTGAGCGTCTGAACGTTTACATCTCCGGGCGAACTTTAGCTTTCCTCCTTTCCTTTTTTTGCTACAATTTAAGGGGCCGGTTCATTAAATGTCACATTTAAACGGGCGACCTCCGAACTTCCCCGGAACGGACCCGCTTTTGACACGAAACGGGTGTAAACACGGCCGGAGACACCGTGGCCGGCTGGCGGAAGACGCTGGTTCCTCTACGGTGTCTCTTAGCTCCGCTCCCCGGTTTAGAGTGCAGGCGGAGCCGCGAGCTGAGTGCAGGGACAGCCCGGTGCGCCGGTGAGACGGAGCTCTGACGGCGGGTTGCAAAAGCACAAAAACAATACAAGTTTCTCGCAGTGAAGTGCAAAGGAGATACAATGTCTCTATTCGGCGGGAGATTCATTGTGGCATCATAGCTTAGGGAGTTATTTTGTCGTAACTTGCGGGAGTTTATTGTCTGAGGAGATGAAGCGGTTGAAGGCGGCGAAGGGGCCTCGGCTACGGCACCGCTTGGGTATCGATGCATGTAGCCTATGCACCCCAAAATTAGCAATAGAAAACAATATGAATATAACAATCCTGATTCCTCTTAACGATTCAGATTCGTTAACGGTTCCGTTGATGATTCTTTAAGTACTTTGGATGGATATAGCATTTTAAATTAATGTAGTTTTTGTTCATTATTCTCCCCAGGTGATCATATCTTTCAGCAAACGTAACAAAGCAGAAATTAATGTTTACACGGATTTTTCTAGTCTAAATCATTCCAATAATTAATTCTAACTGTATATAAGATAAAAACGATTAACTATTAAAATAAATGTTTAGAATTAAATTTATTTACAAAACGCAACTGAATCAAAACTCATATTTTTGTCATATAGACAAAGCAGACAGTAAATACACTTAGCCTTAACATAAAACACTGCCTGTTCTTGGCTAATTAGAAGTATTTAAAAGTAATAATTTACAGTTCAGCGACTCATTCATTCAGCAAAGGCTCCGAATCGCAACTGATTCACTAAAGATTCAGTCTATAAGAGTCATTCGTTCGAAGCTCGTACCACTGCAGTCAAAAATGTTGATTCAGTGAAAAGAACCGGTTCTTAAGAGTCATTCGTTCGAGAATCGAACTTGTTGTGTTGTTTGTTCTTGATTCACCCTAAACAACCGGCTCATTAAGGTTCAGTCATTAATTTGGGATTCGAAAGTCGCTGTTTGTTCGTGAATGATAGTTACGTTGTCAAAAAACACACACAGTTACAAATATTGGCGGGTTTATATCTCGTGCCACTGAAACACCATCCTACGCATCTTAAACTTAAAGTTGCAGAACATAAAATTTTAATAGGCCAATATTGTTAATAAATAGCTAATAAACTATTGGCTAAATATTTTATTAGTATTAGCCACACCACCAAGTAAAAGATTTAAATATATGGTTAGCTGCATTTTTTTAATGTGCATTCAGCATTGTTTTTCTCTGCTGTCTCTGACCCAGTCATGACCCATATTTGAGTTGTGGGCCTACTCATTTGCCCTGGAGGTTAGGGAGCCCAACCATAATTTTAAAACCATGCTCTGTAAAATGTTGTGACAGTGCTGCCTGCAATAGGGGAGACTGGGGGACGATGTAACATCTGTTTGCTTTAATGTAAGTAACGCTGTTTTTTTTACAATCAGTCTTTTAAATAATTTGTCAAAAAAAAGTGCTAACTAATTGTTAAATGTGAGCTTACACACTTACAAGGTTGTTACAACCCTCACTGTATGAACTTTTATTATACATATACATATAGTTTTAATGAGAATCTGCTGATGATAACAGTTCTGTCACAAAAATAATCTATTAGTGATGCAAGCTAATGAATTTTTTTATGGCAGTGATGTAATTTTTAAAATGTCAACTCTTCCTGGTCTCACCTACCTTTTATATAATATATATATATTTTTGTATGTATCCTTATCAATTTAAATGATTTTGTAATCACTCTGCTAAACACTGCTTGTGTTGTTGTTTAATTGAATTAAATCTTATGAATGTTGTTAAAATAGCAAATTCAGCATGTTTTTTTTTTCCATTATAGAATGTAAACAAGATCACCGGTGGAGCTTCCCCATGCACCTACATTCCTTCCATTCCGACCTTCTAGAATGTTCCTGAAGACGGTTCCTCCGGTGGTGGCTATTCATTCGGAATGGAGGTCCAATAAGAGCTGCAGCCTGCCTCTCTTTTTCAATGACAGCGCCTCCGACGGCGAACTTGCCTCTGTTAGCGGCACCCCCATCCCACAGAAGATCCAGATGATTATAGAGAGCCTCCACAGCACCCAGTCTTCGGACATGAGCGAGAACATGCAGACTGAGAAGGCTGCTCATTCCAGCCATGAGGCTGGCTACAAAGGTCAAATGCGACTCATGGACACTTCCGCAAGATCCCGGCGAACGGGGGCAGATACTAAGCCACTGACCATCAGATCTGATACTGGCGACGATTCGGACAGTGACGATTCTGTGGACCGAGGCATTGAGGAGGCCATTCAGGAGTATTTGAAGGAGAAGGTGGACCACAAGCGCAAAGGGGATCCGATGGCAAGTTCGCCCCCAGCGCCCAAGCTTCAGCGGAGGGAACCAGCTGTCCCGGATGCTGCTAAACAACACACACATTCCATTAGTGGTAAGGTGCTAACTGCTAGCAATTACATACAGAGAGCCTTTAGTGGGACGCAGCCCCTAAAGAAGAAAGTCAAGAAGAAGAAGCTAAGCAAAGAAAATCCCTTTAAGAAAGCAGACACAAGTAAAGGTTTGCCTGTAAAAAGTCTTCCTCCACCCAGAGCTAAGAAAGGATCTACCTCGTCTTCAGAGATGGACCGATCTCCACCTCGACTTGTCATTAAAGAGGAAGAGGAATTGCTCGATTCAAGCAGCGATGATGGAATTGAGGAGGAGATTCAGAGATTCCAGCAAGAGCAAAAAGAAAAACAGGAAGGCGAAAAAGATGCCCTTAGTTGTTCACAAGAAAGGGAGGACTCGGAATCGAGCAGCGACGAAGGTATTGAGGAAGCCATCCGCCGCTTCCAGGAAGAAAAACACAAGCAGAAGAAAAAGAAAAGCCCTCTCAAACCTGCCCAACTTGTTCTTGCGCAGCATAGCAAACCAGCCGTCGCTTCTCCCGAATGCATGAGCACTCAGCATCTTAAAGCACTGTCCAAGAAAAGCAAGAAGAGGTTGACAACCAAGAAGTCTAATCCCCCTACACCACTGGGTGTAAGCCACTTTTTGAACAAGTGCACATCCCAGGGCTCTAAAGTCAAAGGGTGTGCACCGCCCCCTTCGAACTCAAAACAAACCCACACTGAACATCAGATCCATTCCAGCCTGAAGGTCAACACCGCTGAGCTGATGTGTGCTGAAGCCATTCTTGACATCTCCAAAACCGTCATGCCCGAGGTGTTTGAGTCCAACTTAAGCATTGTTAACAGAAATTTGCTTCAGATGCCAGCATTCCCCACTGCTGCACCACCTGCAGATAAAAGCGACGAAAGCTCTGTTGACAGTGAGGACGGGATTGAACAAGAGATAAGGAAATTTTTGGAGCATAAAGCAAAGATGAACAAAGAGCTTCCGACAGCGGCCGGTGCATCTCCGCCAGCTTCAGAAGATCCCAGCGCAAGCAAAGAGCTGAAGAAAAAGATGAAGGAAACTCAGCCGAATAAAGCGGTGAGGCTCTCCCTGTCGAAAAAACGCAAGTTCAAAGATGAACAAAGCAAACTTTCTAGAGATGGTGACTTGCTTTTGAATATTAAAGAGGAGCTTCCAGGGACAACTCTGAATCATAGTGACTCCACGAGACCAGAGCTTTCAACCACTCCCACTGTGACATCCAATTTAAGTAGTCTAACCAACTTAAACTCCCCACCTCGCAAGGGTACGGATAGTAGTGTACTCAAAAACATAGCTTCCACTCACAGTATGTCCAGTCCAAAGATTGGCTCTGAGAGATATGACAGCAGTGACAAAAGCAGCTCTCTGGACAGTGATGAGGATCTAGACGCTGCAATTAAAGACTTGCTTAAAACAAAGAAAAAAGTCAAAAAGAAAGTAAGGGACATGAAGGCCAGAAAAAGCGCCAGGCCTTCCGAGGCATCATCTTTGGACGCTACGAAAAAACCTAAACCTTTTACAGACCTGAAGAGTATCCCACCTTCCAAGCTACTTAAGTCTGGCATCTTGAAAGGTGGCAAAGAAACACTGAACATTCAGACTAAAAACGACAAGGGTCATAAAAGCAAAGCAGTTAAAGGCAAAGCAGAAGTCCAGAACGCCAAACAATCTAAAAGCCCTGCACAAGCCGACAAGGTGACCGGGGATGGTGGGATTCCTAAGACTCAAGGTGTGGACGTATCTTGTTCCAGCGTGCATGCTGAAGACGACGACAGCTCTGTGGACAGCGACGATAGCATTGAGCAAGAGATCAGGAGATTTCTAGCCGAAAGAGCCAAGGAGTCTACACCTCTCGCCACAAATATCAAACAGGAGGAAGACGTAGACTCCTCGACTTCACCTGTAGAGTCTGAAACTCCAGTTTCTGTTTCAACGTCAACCTCTGGTAGACTCTTCAAAAGTGAAACGCTAGCAGAATCCATAGGCGCACCTGCGAGATCCGCCGATGCACCTGCAGAACCCAACAAGGGACCAGTCCTGACGCTTGGCAGCTCTTCCATTATGGGTTTTAGGAAGGCCGAAGAGCAAATATTTGTGATCTCGTCCCCAAGAGATCCAAGGAACGGCAGCTCCCAGATAGGAAAGGACACTCTGACAAGTCATGCCTTTACTACGCCCCCTGTGAGCTCAGAGGCGCCCCAATTAACCGGTCATCAACACCAGAATCTATTCCTGATGAGACCCATTAACAGCAGCATGAGTGACGTCAAGGAACTTGACGTTAATGATCTCGCCGTCAGCCGCCAGAGGGTACCGTCAGCCACTAGGATACCTTTAAAGGATGTCATTAGTTCTCTTTGTCCTTCGCCTATCTCGAAACCTCAGATTAGTTCTTCTGCTGTCACCGCTGGTGATGTCTCGACCTCGGTGCCCCCTAGGGGGAGGACAGAGGGACTTTACTTGCATAACCGCCTTAAAAGGGACCGACAGCTCTCTGATAGACCACACTTATCCCATGCCACCTCACACCTGTGCCAGCCCTCACCTGTACTGCAGCCCCACCAGGGCGGCAGCGCAATCCAGGTACAACAGGACACAACGCCCTTAGCAAAGACAAGCCAGATTGAGCTGACCGAGTCCAGCCAAGGTTTAGGAGAAAGACAAAGGGAGGGAGGAAGTGTTAGCAAGGAAGAGAAAGAGCAGGAAGACGAGGAAGAGAAATGTGTTGATGAGACAGACGTAGAGTCAGATGAGGAAAGGAAAGATCAGAAGACAAAAGACAGGAAGATGCAGCCCCATAATCAGTGAGTACCTACCTGTCCTCTCCCCAGACACACACACATATCAGCTAAGGGAACATGGTCGCCAAATCCCAGTACATATCCATGCTCTTAGACTTCTTTAATTAGAAAGAGTTAAAGAATTCTTTGGTAATTGGTTCAGTCGACGGAGCCAGATTCTACACCATACAGCCGAAATTTTCCTTCGGCTTTAAGCATTTGTTGTTTTATTTTAGTCGTAGCCTGACGGACTGCGGCGTCTCATCTTGCATTTCAACGTTGTACTGTATGATTTAGGTTCCATGGGATGTCACGTAGGACTCTTTGAGTGTACCACATAATTTTTTTGTATGTTTGTACATTTATAAATATATTTAAAAGCAGACATGATGTCATGAAGAGAGATTTTTTTTTTTACTGTTTTTGTGTATTTTCTCTGCAGCAGCTGCAGCATTTCTGAATGAATCCTGCTTTTTGAGAAATTCTTATTTGAGACTATGAAAAGTAATCGCAATTAAAAACTGACGGTTCATGAAAAGGTGACAATGTTATTGGTGAGTTTACATGTTAAATAGTTACCCGATCCATAAGGAAATCACTTTTTTTCCTGCAAAAGATTCTACAAGTAAAACACAAACGTGCAAATTGCGTCTTTAAGTACTTAACTGTGTGAATGTGAAGGCCAAGAGAATGAAACGCTTTTGCTTGCATCAGTGCATATTCATCCGTTACTAGTCCACGATGGTTCAACATCATCATACAGACCCTGGACCTCTGAGAGGATGGTCTGAGTCACCATTGGGCAATGTTAAAATAGTTCCTGATGCTTCTAAATGAGGTAAATCTCCTCAGTGCAACAGTGAATGACTAGAACGGGCCTCAATTGTGAAACACAAGCAGAATTAATTTCCATTAAAATAGCTCCCAAAGCCCTTCTTGTATAAATGTGTTCCATTTAATTTGAAGTAACAGTCTACAAAAGAACAGTTTGATGAGCAATTTATCAAGAAATTTGTTCTGCTTGATCCGTAAATGAGACCCTTTAAGTTTACATGTATATAGGATGTGTCTGAAAAACAGCCATTTACACAGTATTTAAAATTTTACAGATAAACGGCAGTAGCAGTTATTGTAACTTTTTTTTTTTTTTTTATCTTCATATTACTAACTTGCCCTCAACACCTTTCCCCCCCCCCACAATGTTCCCGTTTAACACATTTCTTAATGTATTTAGTTGAAAACTCTTTATATTAGTTTCATAACCAGGACATTCAAACATTTATATCAGACTGCAAATGTCTCAAAATTCAATCTGATTTTTTTCCCCACATATTTGCCTACTTTTGAAACTGCTTTTGTCGAGTCACACCACTGTCTCTCTCTCTCTCACCCCTCTCTGCACCTGTTTCTTAGTTCCTGTTTTTGTTGCTTATTATATGTAGGTGTTTCCTATGTGAAAAGAATGTTATTTATTTTTGTTTATAGAAAAGAAAGTAAAGACTCATGCTGACTATGCTGGGCATTGCCAGTTTTCATAAATATTTTGCAAAAAACTAAAAAAAAGAATTTTTTTGGTCTTCTGCTCTGCACAGAGAAACGAAACGCGAACTGTATCTCTGAAGATGTATAATAAAAACTGACTTTGACACACAGGGCTGTATGGTTCTTACACTGTGTGTGTGTGTGCGTGCGGGTTTATGTGGTTTATGAGGACACATGTGTATAATGACATGGGTATGACATAGTTATTACAATATGAAGGTGGTTTATGAGGACATTTTCAGTGTTCCCGGAATTCAAAAGGCTTAAAAAACATACTAAATGGTGTTTTTTTGAGAATCTAAAAGTGCACAGTTTCCTGTAAGGGGTAGGTTTAGGTTTAGGGTCAGTGTAGGGCAATACCACATACAGTTTGTACAGTATAAACACCATTACGCCTATGGAGAGTCCCCATAAATCACAAAAAACAATTTGTGTGTGTGTGTGTGTGTGTGTGTGTGAGAGAGCATGCAATGTGTGAATTGGTGTCTCACAGATGTCTAAATTGAAGCGTCCTAGTCTGTTTCTTCGCAGCACATGTAACTGACTGACAAAAATGCAAAATATTATTATTTCATTTATAGTTTTGTTGTTATGTATGTTCAGGGTTTTACTCCACAGTAGTTAAATACTCATCAGGACACACTCACAAAAAAGAATGGCCTGTTAAATTTCAATCACAAAAGAAGATTAGAGGATTTCTTCACTCTGTAATGATACATACATAATTTATTTTTCATGGAGTATTTTATTACGTTGTTGTGTCCCTACTCTGTGTTAGTGACTAATTAAACTCTGTTGGTTGAGGTTGCATGATATATCAGACTATTTGTTTCTATAGAAACTGCTTTCTATTATCCAGTTCGGTTTTTGAAGTTTCTACTGTACATTTCTAACCATGTTAAGATCATAGTTTTGTTGCTTCATACCTGTAACAATAAATTCTCAGTGAACGCATCCTAAAAATAAAAACAAACTCTATTCATTGTTTTGGAAGTTTTGTGTTTATATTATCAGCAATCAGACTGGTTATTGGTCTTTGCAGCTACTGATGCAGAGACTGTATGAATGTGTAAATCTGTTTCTTTTGTTTGCTCCAGGTCTTTATCCACTTCTATAGATCCAGGGTTGTTGTTAAGTCCATATATCGCCCTGGACACTGAGGAGAGGTGTCTGAAATTCCGAACCAGGCGTCTTCTTATTCAAAAGCAGCTAGAGGTATATATAAAGACTGTATTAAAAATGAATGCATGCTTGCACACACACAATAATGTAATAGATTTGATCCACCTAGTACATGTGAGTGAATATAAATAGCCTACCTGATGACGGTTGAGTTTGTGTGTGTGTGTATGTGTGTGCGTTTTGTAGGAACGCATAACAGTCAAACGAAGGCTACAGTTTGTGGTACAGGTAAATGTGACCAGGTAAATACACTTGCACAGATAAAAACAGAGTATAATGCGTTATGCTCACTTTACTTGATATAAAACGACGGCTCAGTTATAGGTGTTAATAAAAGCGTATGTAGATGCATTATGGTTATTGAGCATTAGTGGAAGTTGTCCATGACGTTTCTTTTTATTACAGGTAAACAGAAGATGCTGGATATTTACTTGGAGTTTTTTACGTGTTCAGGGGAATACATTTTATTGTTGTATGTTTAATTTTTAAGAAAATTTAGTTATTGTTTTATATTTGTTTCGCTTGTCTCTCTGTTTCAGTTACTAATTTTATAAAGCGTTCTCTATTCCAGTTATTTAAATCGTTCTTTGTAGTGCAATCGACACAGGTTCCTTCAATAAAGTTTTTATTCGTTTCAAGTCACTGGGCCATTGTGGTATTTGTAGTTTGTGTGGTGTGCAATGCAACGGTTTTATCGGTCCAAAGCATTGTATGAAACACCATTACCCACAATCCTGTACTCCTAATGATTCTCACTGGGCGGAGCTCAAACGGAAACATGGCAGCGGGCGTCTTAACTGGAGGTGAAACAAAACGTGTTTTTATTTAATGTGAATGCGTTTAAAGTATATTTTATTATAGCAACATTATAATATAACGTCTCGCTTGTGATTTGTAATGACATAAAACATTAAGTTGCCATCGTGTTTATGTTGTGACTTTCTGAGCAGTTTTGCAACTCACTGTAGATAAAAATGTATGTGTCATTTAATGAATGATTTGATGGGTTTCAGTAAGGCAGGTTCTCCGGGGCCCTCGGCTGGTCTCTTCAGTGTTCTCATGTCACGGACAGACATTCAGCTCCGCTGCAGCTGCAGTCAAATCACCGACAGCAGCGACAGACACCGGTGAGACTGACACATACATACAGAATATATAAAAACCAGCGACCTTGAGATGTATTTTATATCATAGATAAGGAATTATAGCTTGGGTCCCTTTAAAATGTTTATAGGAAAAAAGTAGCATTTGTTTACACCGTATTATATTAAAATACACGTATTTATTGTTTAAAAATAAGTTAGTATTTAGTACATAAAAGTGCAGTACTATAGTGAATAAAAACTTCATTTTGGAAATAAATTACATTATAATTTTAACCTATTCCATTACGAAATCTGTCAGCAGTCATTGTTTGATATCTACTTGTTTAACTGTTCACAGAAATAATAAAGAATCAGCTTGCTTAAGGGTGCCGTAGAATGGAAAACTGAATTTACCCAGGCATGGTTGAATAATAACAGTTCAGTACATGGACATAACATACTGTGAGTCTCAAACACCATCGTTTCCTACTTCT
>JAUMHQ010000085.1:2871591-2883379 GCA_032361165.1 Enteromius paludinosus
GTTATGTCCATGTACTGAACTGTTATTATTCAACCATGCCAAGGTCAATTCAGTTTTCCATTCTATGGCACCTTTCATGATTTATTTTTATGCAATTGAGCTCCCATTTATTATAACTGGGGGGAAAAAAAGAGTCCTGTGCCAGTGACTCAGTGTTATTTTTGTATCATAAAGATACTGTTACATATTTTTAAATACCTTGAATCTTACGAAGTATATGAACATGTGTGTATATATAGTTTTAGTGATTTTTAGTACGTCAAGTTAAAGTAAATAACAATTAGACATGTCTTTTTGGTCAAATTTGGTTTAATTTGCTGTAATAAACATCTCAAATAACCTTAAACCTGAATTGTGATCTGTGATGTTGATAAACTACTTGTGAAGTTACGCGATAGCAGTCGAGCTTGGCAGGCTTTGAACTCATATGTTCCCTCTGCTGCTGTACCAGGGTAACGTGTCAGAGAACAGGGTGACATTTCTGATAACACAGTTTATTTTGGATGGGTGGAGTTGAAAGCTGGCGGTAATACTGTCCTAGCAACTTTTAAAAACAATGTGCAATTAATGTACAAAATTCTATTTTAACCTTCTTTTTTTTTTTTGAGTACATTTTTGTAGTTTGAGTGAGAAAGCTTGATGCGTTGTCAGCGTTTGCATGTCTGTTGTTGAAAAGTTTTCAACATTGCTAATAAGAAATATTGATGCTGAAAACTCAGCTTTGCATCCCCCCAAAAAAATGACGTTTTAAAAGTTACTTAAATAGAAATCATAATAATTTTACTGTATTTTTGAGAAAATAAATGCAGCCTCGATGAACATAACAATGTTCGAAATGATTTACCTTCGAAAAGGACTTATCAAGTGCAAACACTAGTATACCATGGCATTGTTTCAATGGTACTATATTAAATAAATAATATTCATAAAAAATGTATCATGCATGGTGGTAAGCTAAATTGATCTAATCTAGGCTAAACGAATCTAAGCGATTTCACCTCGTTTAGATTTATAGTAAGTATAGTATAGTAAGGCTTTTGTCTCAAAAACGTTTCAGTCTGTTACAAAACTAAGAGTGAGATCTGCATGCAGTGAGCTGTTTACTATTTCAGAACATGTCAAAACTCAAAGCCTTGGGGTAACTTCCCAACAATCACTAGTGAGGTGACGTGTAACGAGGACAAAGATCATGTCAGTGTTTTAATGCATTGGTGGTACCAGAGCTCGGTGAAATCGTGTTAGCACTAAATGTGCTTGCCAAGTCAAGCATCACTTTTCTCATACTTGAGGTGAATGGTTAAGGGTAACAGTCACCCGTAACCTACTAAATATTTCAGCATGATTCACTGTAACCCACAGTCATCTCTCCATCTCATAATTACATGGTGAATCATCTTTTCAGGTTCCTGAAGCGTTTGAATGAGTTTTGTTGACTCTTCTCAGCTGCGGTGTTATGTAACCACAGATGTTTTTTTGCCCGCGTTCGCTCCACATATTCACATTACTGATACAAGCCTCTTATGTGTTCAAAGGTCTCACAGATACTGTATCTGTGATCTCTTTATCGTGCAACATCCCACGATAGACATCAAATCATTTAGATTGTACGCTTTATACATTATCATATTTTTAATCAATATTTTGAATTATTTTATTACTTTCATAATTAACTTGGGTTGATTTGTTTTTATTATCTTTAGTCTAATATTTAGTTTTATTTCTACATGATGTATTATTTTAGCTTTATTTAAAAAAAAAAATATTACGAATAAAAATGTTATTAAAATCTAAAAAAAAATAATAATTTCCATTGGCTTTTGGATTATTGCTGAAAACATGTTTTTTTCATCATCATCATAATAATAAATGCTTTTATGAATTTAAATCTGTATGCAATCACCAGAAGTCACAAGCTAAAAATAAACACTGATCTCAAGATAATGAAGTGCTAAAATGTGCATTCCTTTGTTCTGGCCTACAAAAATGCATCATTCCTGCAGCACGTTTTCGTGGTCTGTTTTGTTAGTGCTGGTAGTGGGTGATGAAACAATGGAAAGTTCCCATAGACTTGCATTGAAAGTGCTCTAGAAGCCATGTTTGTGAAATTACATGTTTGGATTCCTTGAATGATTGCTATCGGTCATGTTCCGGATTCTAACAATGTATTTACTTCCTGTAGGGTCATCCGCTTCTTAGTTCGCCATGTGAAGTACTTCCTGGGCCTGCGCTATCAGGTCAGCGGTTGGGAACATCTACAGACAGACGAACCATACGTCATCATCTCCAACCACCAATCATCACTCGACGTTCTAGGTGAAGAATACACCCGATCGATGTGCATGACCAGACCTGCATGGGCTTGTTTCTTTCTACCTGCACACCGAGGAGTCACGTGATGGTATGAGTGCAGCCAGTCTTTCTGTGTTGATCCTATCCTTCTCTCTGCAGGGATGATGGAGATCCTGCCCGACCGATGCACCATGATCGCTAAGAAGGAGCTGATATGGGCCGGGACGGTGGGCATGATTTGTTGGCTGGGAGGAATCGTCTTCATCAACCGCCAAAAGACCAGCGACGCCAAGAACGTCATGAGCGATGCCGCTAAAACCATGTTGGCCGACAAGGTCTGTCCAAGATCTCAGATCTGACAATTAATTCAGTTTGAACCATTTCACATCAGCTTTTAACTTATTAATTGATGTTATTTGATCCTATTGAAGTGCATTAAAGTTGTACTTTAATAGTACAGTTGCTTTGATCTCTTGATCCTATTTCCTGCTTTTGAAATACTACTACTTGCCTTAAATTTGTATATGATGTTTATTTGCTTATTTCTATAGAGAAAATAAATACAACCAAGATCACTGAAGACATGTTGCTTTCTATTAACCTGCATTATTTTTCAATGCTAAACATTCAAAAAACATGTTGGAGATGTCATATTTAATGGAACTGCCATCTGTTTGTCTGTATTGTCTGATCTAATACGATCAGTCTGCTTTAGTAGGGATGTTTGAAGGAAGACATGCTGTAAAATTCAAAACTCTCATTTTGTGATTGCATTGAACTTTCTCTAGATCCGGTTGTGGGTGTTTCCAGAAGGCACACGGAATCAGAATGGTGGACTTTTGCCCTTTAAAAAGGGAGCGTTTCACCTGGCCATTCAAGCACAGGTGAGTGTTACTTCCAGACTCCTTCACTTACACTTGACCTGATGTAACCTGACCTGCAAGTGCAAAGTACATAGCTTTTAGTCTTTTACCTGGCACAACCTGAACAAGCTTGAGCTCAAAGGTCCTTCATTAACCCATCAAACCCGTGTCACCGGGGTCAGAGGTCGTAATGGAGACTGGTTTTACTCGTGTGGCGTTGTGTCTCGTCTTCACCAGCAGAGAGTGCACTTGTACTGTTTAGTGTTCAGCTCCTGTTTTAGTGCAGCCACTTAAAAACTTTCAGTCTGGTGCATTTTGATCTGAACAAACCCATTTCTAAAGCCACATGAAACAGTTCCGCTGTGTGTTTTTTATTTGTGTGGCTTGTGAATAAACTTGAGAGTTAAGACAATTGGATTGTATCGGAAAAATAAAACTCTTGGCAGTTTTTTGGCTTCGTGTTTCAGTTTTTATTAGGGATGTCCCGATCCGATCACACGATCGGAAATCGGGCCCGATCACGTGATTTCAGACTCGATCGGAATCGGACGTTACCTCCCAATCAGGACTCGAATATATATGTATATATATCCTTATCATTTTTTAACACATCTATAGTTATGCTGTGGCACAGAATTAGACCTCTTGACTCCACACAGGAACAGCAACGCAAACTGTGAGATATGTAAACTTGGGATTGCAATAGGTGGAAAACAAACCTGAGAGTTTGAAGAGAAGAGAAAAAATGCCCTGTGACAGCGCGAAGGCACAGGACATTACAAGATAGCACAAATTAAACTTTTTTTTTTATATTTACTGTTGCACTAAAGTCCAAAAGTGAAGGAAAATGATGTTATTTATACTTGATAGTTCAAGCTAGAAGTGCTCTGTTTGTTCACAGAGTTGTATGTAAAAAAAAAAAAAAATAAAATAAAAAAAATAAAAAAAAATGAACATCCTGTATCTGTTTCTTCGCTCTTCTTTATGCTTTCTTTATGTATTATAGAAGTATCGGATCGGGACTCGGTATCGCCAGATACTCAAAATCAAATGACTTGGACTCGGACTCGAGGGCAAAAAAACCTGATCAGGACATCCCTAGTTTTTAAACATGTATATGTGCAAAAATATTTCAAGGTGCTTAATTCTCATTGTATTTTACTACGTTTAAAAACATGAGTCAAGCCATTTTACGCTTTCATTTCGAAATGGCTGTTGATTTATTCATCTACATATTTATTTATTTATTTATTTACATGCGTAAAATGTAGAAATATATATATATATATATATATCACACACATTAAAGGATTTTTTCCATCTTTCAAAAAGCTGTTTAACATGTTAATAATTTATTATTATATAACTACAATCTTAAAGTAAATAATTAAAAAATATATATATATTTTAAATTTATTTAGAATTGTTAGACAAAAATTAATTTATTATGTGAATATATTTATACATGTAAGGTATATGCAAAATTTCTATATAATAAATGCAACACATTTTAAAAATGCTAATTAATATTTCTACTGAAATTCTATTTAACTACAGGTAAATATTACCATTTAAAATAATTAAATATTACATTTTAAAAGATATCTTTAAATGTTTTATTGTTGATAACAGGTGACTGACATTTGTGTTATTTAACAAATAATTTTTGATTTGTACATTGCTTCTTTGAATAAGTTAGTGCTTCATAGTTCCCCTGACAATAGTTCGAAAGCAGTTTTTCCTGTTGTTTTGACATGTTATTTTGAAACAGGATGTTAGAGCAGGCGATAAAAAATGCTTCCTTTTTTCATTTAATAATAGACAATAGTTTATGTCACAGCTGACTAAACCGCCTTTGTGGTTTTGTAAGATGATCAGTATTTTTGTGTCAAGTCGAAGCATTTCAAATGCAAATATTGAAATATTTCATTTTTTCAGCTTTTATATTGATTAGTGGCTCAGTGATCACAAGATGTTGAAACTAACCACAAAACACATCTGTCTAAATTACAAGTACAACACTGCATTCACATTTCCATAGCCACAAGAAAATGTTTTGGATGATTGCTGTAATGACTGGACATGTTTGTCATTTGTCCGAAGTTCATATGAGGAGACTGAATGAGGAATTTGTAATGACGTTTATTTTTTAGTTTGTTTATAGCTGCTTTTTAAGTTCAGAAAAAAGTCATATGAATCGTGTGTGATGATGCGTACTGATATCATAAATGGCAGGCCGACATAATCAAAACCAGGTGAGCATTGTTTTAAGGCTGACCGACATCTAGACCAAAGTAATGGAGGCCTGATGATTCTCTTTAGCTAAAATATGTGAGCAATCTTTTTCTTATCTTATCTTTTTATTCTTATCTGTGTTTTGCATTTTGGCATTGTACAGATATAATGTGCACCCTAGGAATTTTATGCATGGTCTAGACTTTAAATAAAGTAGGAATTTTAGCAAATAAGCTTCAAAAAATATTTATATAAATAAGGGTAAAATAAAAATAATTAGAATGCAATTTAATGTTGTTAAAGTATTCTATTAAATGCATTTAAGCGTGTATTATTTTAAACATTTATTTGCTCATTTGTATGTGCTTTGTTTAGAATTTTTTAATTTGTAGTTGATTTATGTATTATATTTATATTTTTACAGGTATATATTTATATGTTTATATGTTCAACATATTGGTAGTAATTTGTTTTTATTATTATGTTATTTTGTTGATTTATTTTTATTTGATATTTAGATTTTTTTTTATCATTTAGTAGTTGATTCGTATAATAATAATAATAATAATAATTTATATATATAATATATAATTATTCATGTTTTTATTTATTATGCATGTAAAATATATGTAAAATTATTACCCTTCAAAATACAATGTAACTTTAAATTGTGCCCTTTTATTGTTATATTTACCCATGTCTTTAAATATGAATTAAAGTTAGTTTACATTTATTTTGTATTTGTTTAAAATTAAAAAATTAGTAGCTGTTTGATTAATTCAAATATTATTTTATTATTTTATTTGTTTTATTTTTGTGGCATTTTTAGTCCTTCATAATTGTGAGTCACACTTTTGTTATTAATGATGGTTAAACTGACACACATTGAAACACTCTCCAGCTGTGTTTGTCGTGAGAAACGATGACTCTCTAAGTCTATTATTAGTCTGGGAGGATCGTTCAGTCTGTGTATGATCATATTTTTGTTTCTGTGAGAGCGTTTCTAATCCCTGCTGGCTAACTGTCTGCTTCTCTCTCTTTCTCAGGTTCCCATCATACCCATAGTCTTCTCTTCATACAGTAACTTCTACCTACGAAAAGAGAAAGAGTTCAAATCAGGTAATGCACATTACAAACAAATGTTAAGGAGAAACAAAATAATTTTTGTGTGTCTATTTATATGAATAGGTCAACAAAAAATGAAAATATTTCATTCACCCTTCTAAACCTTTGTGCTCATCAAATAAAACCTTTATGCTTATTGAAATAATAGAAGTCAAATTCTCTAAAACATACAGTGTGTGAGGATCAGAGTGAACATTCAGTTGTTATTTTGTGAATTATTTAATGTGTTGCGAGGAATAAAAAAAAACAATTATTATTTTTTATCTCTTCATTCTTCACCTCTTTCCTATCAGGACTGATTTCATGTTGCAAAATCATAATTGTGAGATTGAAAAGTTGAATATACTTTAATTTTGTTTTGTTGTGCAAAACTTGTGCAAAAATTCTGCTGCAGAAACAAAAAACTGAACTGCAAGATGGAAAGTCACACTTCTACATAAAAAGTTGTAATTGTGAGATATAAACTCGCAGCTGTGGGAACGTCATAATTAAAAAGTCATTTTTTGTGAGACATAAACTTGAAAATTTGAACTTTGACATGTTTATGTGGGTTTGTCCAGATTGTCAGATATTAAATCAAGAAAGTCGAAATTGAGAAAGAACTGTAAGAAAAGTCCGAATTACTGTTTCTCTTTCTTTTTTAATATAACAATAAAATGACACATCAATTTAAAGTTACATTGCATTTTAGAAGGTATTTTTTTTTTTTACATGTAAAATACATGCATGTACAAAATAAAACTATTAATAATTATATTAAAGAATCAACTACTAATTGATTTAAAAATGCAAAATATCAAATAAACATAAATAAACAAATTAACAATGTTAAAAAATGTAGTTAAATAAAATAATTCAAAAATAAACCTATTTTTAAGGCTACAAATATGTTGGAACATACCTGTATTCATTTAAACATAACAAATTAAATACGAAATTTTAAATTCTAAACACAGAGCAAATTATATGTTTAGATGTATTTAATAGAATACTTTAACAACATTAAATTGCATTCTAATTATTTTTATTTTACATTTATTTATATAAATATTTTCTGAAGCTTATTTGCTAAAATTCCTAATTTATTTAAAGTCTAGACCAGGGGTTCTCAAACTTTTCAGCTCGCGACCCCCAAAATAACCGTGCTAGTGACTCGTGACCCCCACTATCCTCAGAAGTGGTTAAAATATACAAACTGTGCACATTGGTCGATATCAACCAATGTTTCATTTCAACAAAAATAATATCCTAAGCGTAAAGAGATGAAAATTACCTACACGTTACGTTCACATGTCGGAAAGTGTTGTAAATTGATCTGCTGCTACTGATGCTATTGATTAATCTGTCGTAATCACCTTAGGGGTCGCGATCAAATGGAAAGAAATTTGAAAGGCTGATGGCGTTTGAATTTGCTTGTTTTTTTTGTTTTTTTTTTAAATGTAACAATTAACTATTTTTTTTTTTTAATCTTTTGTTAGTTATAGATAAAATATGTTATTTATAATAGTTAAAATTATTTGATTTCTTGGAAATCCTCTCGCGACCCCCTCTCAATGTCTCACGGCCCCTACTTTGGGAACCACTGGTCTAGACCATGTATAAAATTCCTAGGGTGCACATTATATCTGTACAATACCACAATGCAAAACACAGATATAAAAAGATAAGATAAGAAACATTTGTGCAAGAGGTTTTCTGTGTTTGAATTGTTGAAACTCGCCGTTTCAAGAAAACTGTACTTTTTTTGAGGGGTTTAATTTCATATTCTAATCTAATCAGTTTTAATTCGGAAAGGCAGTTGTTTTTTTGTGCAGTAAAAAACGTATTAGTTAATGAGAGGTAAACGTACAATTTTTTTTTGCATATAGTAAGAGTCAAACACATGGTTTTAAATAAGTCGAAGTCGCAAAATAAAAAGTCACAATTACCGCTTTTGTTTTTCATTTGGTGACATGATAGAAAAGCTGGGGCCTGTTCCATGCAACAAGTTTACCAAATAAGCCAGGTTTATTTCAGTTAGTCTGACTTATTGCCAGTTAATTTGGTTTGAAATAAGTCAGGCTATCTGCCAAAAGCCGGGCTTATTTGTTAAACTTGTTTTATGGAACAGGCCCCTGAATTGTGAGATCTTAAGCCACGAATCTGAGGGAAAAACAAGCTGATGAAATATAAACATGCAGTCCTGAGAAGTCCTAATTGAAAGATTAAAATTCTCTTTCTTTATATTTCATGTGGCCTGAAAAACCTCCCGTATAACCAACAGCATGTTGATGATAATGTCAGCTAACGCAGCTGTAATAGCGTTTTCTGCACTGTTTCAAACAGGCAGCATCACTCTGAAAATCCTCCCGAAGATCGAGACGAAGGGATTGACGGCAGACGACGTGACGACGCTCTCCGAGCAATCGTTCGACGTCATGCGCTCGGCCTTCCTGGAGATCTCCGGTCAACCGGTGCAAAGCAACGGGCCGTCCACCCACTGAGCGTCCTGCAGCTGTCGCGCCCTTTCATTCGCTTCGACTCCAAGGATGGCTTGAGACTACGTCGCCGTCATCGTCTTCGTCGTGATGGTGATGAAGATGCTAAACCATGGCGCTTCAGTATCCTCTCCGACGTCCTCGTGAAGCAGGAACACATGTCCATACAGACAGAGACATACTTACATTCACCTTGACTACAGTACACACAGCAGATGTTGTTTTAGCCTAGTTTCGATCTCCCCTTGGACTCCAGGGGGCGCTAAGCGGCGTTTTTTTTTTTCCTGGCGCGACGCTTTGTTCCACATCATTGGACTGATTTTGTCGGGTTGGGTTTTGGAGCGACGCCCCTGGGAACATCGTGGATGTGCGTTCGACCTGCATGCCTTTTCTATGTTTCTCTTCCTTTCACTGATCTACAAAGATTCGTTCTGTTCGTTTGCGTAGGTCGCTTTTTCTCGAGGTTCTCTGCCTGCATCATGGGAAACCAGTGACGGACATCAGTGTTTCTTTTACTTCCTTCTAAGCCCCTTAATTGATTCATTGACCAAAAAGATTCATTCGGAAATGTCCTATACACTCCAGAGTAGAGCTTTTTGTGTCGTCGCAACCAAAACTTTTCATTCGTTCAGTTTCCTCTTTTGTCATTAAACGGTTTCGTTGGTAACGTATATCTCCATCATCCCCCGCTACAAAGTGCGGCTTCTTCCTGTGCCATGTGTCCAAAGTGTCTCAGCCGTTTTCTGGTAGAATATTGTGGGAGAACACTATTGATTATTGATCTGTGATCAGGATTGTTTAATTAACGTTTAATATAGAAACGCGCTCCAGTCGGCTTCGGTTCAGTGCTTTGCTCATTTCCTGTTTTCGGGCTACGAAGTAATATTTTCATTTCTAAAAATGTATTTATCATTGTTCAAACCTTTTTGTTTAAACTGAAGACCACTTGCAAGGGAATTGTTATTATAATAACTATTTGAAAAAGTATTATCTAACGCATTATATAGACTATGGCGTTATCTAAGCAGCCAATTGAATGTGTTTCAGAGCCTTTATTATTAATAGTCAGATTTCGAAGGACAAAATCGAAAACCTATTTGCAAAACTTGGATTTGTCTTTCAAAACCGATTAATCGCAAATAATTGCATCCAAAATAAAAGTATTTGTTGACGTAGTATATGTGTGTGTGTATATATTTATAAGGTGTATATATAAATGCAAACTCATACGGTGTATATTTTGACAATATTTACATGTGTATATACATTTATATTTTATATGATATATATATATACTTATATTTAATATATAAACATAACATATTTTTCTTAAATATATGCGTGCACGTGTTTGCATTTATATATACATGATTGATATACACACATATAATGTTAACCCTTTTTTTATTATTTTGGATGCGCTTAATTGCTTGACAGCTCTAGTTACAATTATCCAGAGAAGTTATTATAACGTAAAATGCTGAGGTTTGCAATATTTTTAAGTGGATGTTGACGAACGTGTTTTATGGTGCTAAATGCGCCACGTTCGCAGATCATGTCATGAGCTTATTTCTGCTCATAGATCAGGTATTGAACTTTATCCTCAACTTTACAGTTAAACCAAGAAAGAAGTCCATATTTTAAAAAAATTTATCCTAAAATAAAGCTATATATAATATGACTTTCACAATTTAATCTCAAAGCGACCTATTTATTGAAGCAGACTGTATCGAGCTTAGGGCAGCAAAGTAAGAAGAAATATTTGTTATTACTTTCTAATGGCATTGCATTGTTGAATCTATTTAATGCTTGGTGTTGCAGTTCTTATTGTTTGTTAAGAATGTATAACATCTGATCCTTAATTTAATACGTACGATATTATTTAAGAGGACTGAATTGTACGTATCTCATTATAACGGCTCGTCGAGCTGAAAGGCATTTTGCTTCGAACGAATGTCCGAATTAGGCCCTGTTATTGGTCTTATTATAAATATAAACCCTTTTACGTTGTGTATTAGTTCACAGATTTTAGAAGCCCCTTGTTTTGGATGTCATTTTTGCTCTGCTGACTGAAAAGCGTGCTGCGTTCACGAAAACAGTTGTGTGATTTTCACCAAAGCTATTAAGGATGTACAACAGGTGAAGCTTGTAAACGCTCTGATTATAAGATCGGTTAGACGAACCTGTCAGACATTTCACGGGCAGCCTTGTGTATGTGTGTGTGTGTGTGTATGAGAGAGTGTGTGTCCATTGTGTGCGCTGAATGTGTTTGTATGGTGACCCGACACACAGATGAGCTAAAGCCCATGTAAAATCTGTAAAGTCTTGTAAGACGATGATTATATATAATAATGTTGATTGTGGTAGAATCTGGATGCGACCTGTATTAAGAACATCTAGGACAAAGAGTCAATAAAATCGTCTGTTTTTCCAATGGGAATGGTCCGAGTTGTTCTTGACGTTTGTCGAAAGCCTGTTAATTTACTTACTGAAACGCTTACTAAATGAAAACATGCTATAGATGCATGACTGCTACAGACAAACTGTATTTTGTGATCCAATTGCAAACGTTCACGTAGAGTATGGAGTTAAAATAGTGTCAAAATGAACTAACGTGCGAGCAAATTCACATTCACAAAAAGTTAAAGTACTTCCAAAAAGAACTCTCAAACTCTGCATCTAATTTGGTCAATGTACATTTGTGACTCTGGATCACAAAACCAGTATTAAAGGTGCCATAGAATGCATTGAGAGAATATTTTAAATTGTTCTCTGATATGTACATAGAAGGTATGTAGC
>JAUMHQ010000085.1:2892970-2903971 GCA_032361165.1 Enteromius paludinosus
TATATATAGAGAGAGAGAGAGAGAGAGAGAGAGAGAGAATTAAAAAAAAATTAAAATGATAAATATTTACTTGCTATTTGATATTTATTTACATATTTATTTTAATATATATATAAAAAACATTACAAGATTTAAAAATATTAATATTTACACAATAATCAATAATTCAATATTTCAAATATTCATAATTTACAGGCCACTTATATTTAATTACATAATATACTTAAATAGAATTATTTTAACAATAATTAATCATTTTATAATAATGTAAATATTTCATAATTTACATTTAATTACATAATTATAATATATATATATATATATATATATGCAAAATTATATCAATTATATTGTATCAATAATAAAAGAGCAAAAAGCTCTTTCAAAAAAATGTACAAAGCAAAAATAGTCTCAAATTGTTTGCATTGTTTTGTTTGTATATGTATACAGTATTTCTTGGTTTTGTCCATGGACATCTATTCTTTGTTTATAAAGCATGTCCCATAAACATAACAGTAAACAAACATTTGTGTGTGATTCTGAGTGTACCTGTTTGACAGTATCGTCCCGTCCATCCTGTTAGACATGCACAATGATTTGGCCTTACACACGAGCCTCCATTTGCACAAGACTGCTCACACACCGCTAGAGAGACACACACGCATGCAGTTAGCAATCTGAGAGAAAACACAGTTAGGGCTCCTGTTAAGCAGCATGGTGTGCGTTTACCTTGATTACAGCTGTGTGAATGCATGCGCCGCCATCCAGGACAGCATTCTGGGTAAAAGTGTACGGTAGGAGCTGCTTTGCTCACCTGCCTGTAAGAAACCCTGTAGATTGTCCTGTAAAACACACACAGTCCAGTCAATCTGTGATACATTATGAAGTAGAATACGTATTTGGATGTGTTTGGTGTGTTCTTACTTGTACGTGCTACACATGCGGTGGCTTTGGCACATGGTGATGTAGGGTTTGTGAACGGGCTGAAGAAACGACTCTGTGCTGTAAGACACACGACGACTCCAGGCATCTCCAACACACACTCTCCTCCTGAAACACACACAAACACTGCTTATAAATATACTGTTCAAAAGTTTGGGCGTAGGTAAGATTTTGATGTTTTTACCACTTATGACACATTTCTATCAACATTGAAAACACTCGTCAGGCTTTCTGTTGAATAGAAAGCATTTGTCTGAAATAGGAACATTTCATAACATTATAAATACATTTACTGTCACTTTTAATCACATTAGTGCATCCTGGCTGAATAAGGGTAAAAACCTGACCCCAAACAATAGTATGTAGATACAGGTGAAATCAAATTTTACATACACTTTGCTGAATCTGCAAAATGTTAATTTTACCAAAATAAGAGGGATCACACAAAACACATGTAATTGTTTATTTAGTACTGACCTGAATAAAATCACACTTGTTAAATATTAACTACGTCTTCTTACTCAGTAAATTCCAAATTGGCTGCTTGTTTATTGTAAAGTAGTTGCTAAGTTTTGGGAATGTGTAGAATTAGGGATGTAGAATAAGGTCATGTAGAATAAGCCATTAATATGTGCTTAATTAGTACTGAACGAATGGCTAATATTCTTATATATTCTTATAATATGCTAAACAAATAGTAAAGAGACCCTAGATGTTCACATATAGTCCACAAGAGAAAATAATAGTTGAATAATCTTATAAAAATAACCCTGTTCAAAAGTTAGTTAAAAGATCGTTAAAGTGCCCCTATTATGGAGTTTTGAAAATGAGTTTTCATGCAGTGTGTGACACAGCTCTATGTGAACGAAAACATCCTGTTTTACAACTGAAAGAGCGTCGTGCATAAATTGACAGTCTCTCAAGAGAAAGATTCGACTCTGAATCATTGAAACAAGTTGTTTTTAATAAGAATCCCAAGCGTTTTCACTTTGGCGTCAAAAATTAATTATTTGCATATTGCCACCCACTTGTTTGCCTTTTCGCATTTGTCTGAATAAAAAATGCTAATTTATTCTTCACCACTAGGCGCTGCTTCTAAAGCGATAAATACTCACAAACACTGCTTTAAATGAAATTAACCAATCACCAGAGGGGTTTGGAAATTTAATCATTGAACGAATCATTTGGGAGTCATTGAACAAATAAGGTAAAAAAAAAAAATTATTATGAGAAACTTAGTGTTCTTTGACCTTGCATGCATGTCAACTGTTGTTGGGACTCTCAAAACCAATTCAAAACCTTTCATAATCCATAATAGGGATGCATTAATACTGTGCTGTCCCTGAATAATCCACAGCTGTGTTTTTTGTCTAGTTCATGAGTCCCTTGTTTGTCCTGAACAGTGAAACGGCCTGCTTTTCTTGAGAAAAATCCTCTTTGGTTTTCCAGCATTTTTGTGTATTTGAATCCTTTCCAGTAATGACTGTATGATTTTGAGATCTGTCTTTTCACACTGAGAACAACTGAATGACTTGTATGCAACTATTACAGAAGGTTCAAACGCTCACTGACGCTCCAGAAGAAAAAGAACAAGCCGGTGGGTGAACACTTTTGAACAAAATAGAGATGTATGCATGTTGTTTTTAAATCTAAAGCTTTGGTGTCCATCAGTTGTAACTGGACATGACAGTCTGATGTAATTAGCTGCTATTATATGCGTTGACCTTTAACCTTATATTGACCCCTGACCCCTGAGACCTTAGAGCATGAGAAATGACACTATAGACGCCCATATATTTACCCGTGGTGGCAGTGAATCTGAGGTGTGCAGGTCACATGCAGGAGAAACAGAGAAGAGGAGAACAGCACTGCTGTGTACATCTCTCTCTCTCTCTCTCTGTCTGTCTATCTGTCGCTCACTCAGGTGTGTGTCCACCTCAGGTACAACCAACTCTTATCAGCTACCTGAGAGAGAGAGAGAGAGAGAGAGAGAGAGAGAGAGAGAGAGAGAGATGATAATGAAATACATGTTATGACTTTTTAAAGCTGGAAATCATAGCACAGTATTATCCGCCAATCTGAGATTTTCCCATTCAGCTAGTATACAGGAAATGTTATTTACGCAGAAACAGCTGGATCCCATCATACATACAACACACAACTGTTCTTCAGACGGACATTAAGAATTAAGACATGCATTTATAACCATTCAGCAAAAGCACACAGTTATGACCCGTTTCATGTTTAAACGAGAGAGAGTTAATGCACTTTTAAAGGCAGAGAATCAGAGACAATTAATCATCATTAAGAAGTGCATTTGTTGCAGATAACAGTGGACTGAGTTGAACATGCTTCTGAGAAATCTGCGTATAACGCACATACTTGCACGTCTGCATTTATAAAAAAAAAAAAAAATTATTTGGGTGCAATGAAGACATATTTCTCTTTTTCTGTAAAGGTTTGAGGTTATACATGGCTTTGATTACTGAAACTGCGTTGTCCTGCCACACACATATGCATGTACATATCTCAATTTCTTTACAAAGCCAACTATATTAAAAGTGATTTCTCTTGGTGGGTTGATCTGAACGTGAGCATGTGTTCTCTCATCTTGAACAGCTTACAGTAATCATTAGGTTATTGCTGCTTTAATGAGTTCAGGTTTAGAGCGCGGTGTAAAACAGATCTCTGTGATCCCCAGAGAGCTTTTGACAACAACCTTAAAGCTGCTGCTACTATACCTACCAAACCTGTGTGTGTGTGTGTGTGTGTGTAAGAAGCACTTATATGAGCTCTGGTCTCATATTTTCTGGAGATTAACGACCCATCTTACTCCTGTTCTGTGTTTAATGATTTTGTCCTGTGTGTGGGATGATAAAGCCTGCACTTCGTTTTGGATTTACCTCAGGGACAGAACGAGTTAGCGAGCAAAACTGAATGAGTTTATTTTTAGATTTTAATGTGACTAATAAGACCCTGTTATAGTTTTATAGACAGCTTTGTAAGACATCACTGCTCTCAGTGTAAAGGTTGTTTTAAAAGAGGCATTAAAAATCAAGGATACTTTGGCTGTTTCCGCTAAGGCAGAATCAAAACAATCCCAGAATGCCGCAAGAAACTTATTAAAAAGTTAAATTCAATACCAAAACATAACCTTGTGGAAATGAAGTGCACTTAATGGTAGTGAATGTCTACTTGTAGCATAGTATACGCTTTTAAAATGCATAATTTTCCATAGTAAGTGCTCTTTTTAAAAGTTTGCTAAAGTGTACTTCTTTGACACAAGGGGATCTAATACTTTAATCTAATTCAAAATTTATTTAACCAGTATCTGTGTTTTTGCATGTATTTTAATTTGAGCACTGGCATTAGCCTAGCAACATGCTAACAAAAAAGCAGCATTCCTATCCTGCTTTCTAGCTTAAAATATTCTTGACAAAATTCTAATAGACAATTGTATGCATCATTCGTAGACAAAACAATCCCAAAATGCATTGCAACAAGAAAAAAATTCTATTAACCCAGTTTATATTTGTATGTTTATGCTTAGTGAGGCATGTTGTTAGCTTAGCAACATGCTAACATCACAAAAATGCGGCTGAAAAGAGTCAAGTTATGATGATGTGTGTGTAAGGTGCGTTACAGTGTCTCTCTCTGTGTGTGTGTCTGTTTGTTTAATATCAGATAACAACACTTTCCACAGCACTGTTGAGATTTGACATCTTAGCCTAAGGATTGTGGGTCAGATAATGTTTTCACTAGTCTGTTTTGAGTTGGCCGGCCCACCGCAGAGCGTCCGACACCACAACGAGGCAGTAAAGTGGTTTAGGACTTCTGGATGACATTCATACAGATCTCCTGCCAAACGCTTAATGGTTTCTACAGGTCCGTACCTACAGGCTGTTTCAGTAACTGTCGCTGTAAATGTGTGTGACTCCCACAATTCATCTGATCGCCGTCATGTGTAAACACTTTCCACGTGTCGTATGTAAATGCTGCCAGATCTCTGACTCACGCTCTCTGAAAAGCAGTCTGTAACTCTTAATTGTGCTGTGATGCGGCAACACTTTTAGATTTACACTAAATAAGTCTTTCAAGCAAGATGAGGGATGATAATAGATATTGAAAGGATTAGTACACCAAAAACTTAAAATTTGCTGAATATGTACTCATCCTCAGGCCATTTAAGATACAGATGAGTTTCTTCATTAGATTTGGAGAAATGTAGCGTTGCATCACTTGCTCACCATTATAGTGAATGGGTGCCATCAGAACTAATTATGAAAACATCACACTGCACTCCAGTCCATCAATTAAAGTCTTGTGAAGGGAAAAGCTGTGTGTTTGTAAGAAACAAATCTATCATTAAAGCATTTTAACCATTGCTTTTGGACAAAATACGACTTCATAATCATTAATAATGCTTTCACCAGTATAAAAAAGTATATTCACTGTTGTTCTCTCGCATTAAAATTCACTAATATCATAAATCAAAATAACAGCAACAGTGCAAAAAAAAAGATTTTGTCTTGTTTTCTTCTTAAATCAAGATTCATACTTGTGACACAAAATGACATCTTGACTTCTGAAAGATGTAGATGTAGTTTATGTTTAAAACGAAAGCAAAAGTTGAAGATATTTACTTTTCCTTCTCATGAAAATACATCTTGTTTTAGGAATTTTCAGATATTTGTAAAAGTAAACAAAACAAGTAGAGTATTACTAAGTGTACATTTAAACAAAATGACAAACCACAAAAAATTACCTCACCTCAAAATGAATGAAAAACTCTGTACGTCAACACACACACCGACATTTAGATCCACATCACTGCATATAATCACAAATAATGGAACTAATTAGAAGCGGAAGCAGTTAGGACTAATGGAAGGCCATCGGTTAGTGTGTGTGCTTGTATTTGGAATGAAACACTAAAACACTGCTTAGTGTGCAGTATATACTGCATACTATTTCGTACACAGTAGTATGTGAAACTAGGTATAAATGCAATGTGCATTTATAATCGTTTCAAAAAGCAATTCATCAAAAAAAAACTAAACAAAACTGAAAATCAAGTCAAGCACATCGCATGTGTGCAGCATCCTGTAGTGCGCATTTTGGATATGCAAGCATTTCACTTAACTTCTGCACAGTATGCATGCTACATAATTCAAGTAGTAAGAGAATTGTGCAATTCTGAACAGGGTTTGTTTTAAGTATAGGATGCAGTTTGGGCTTTATCAGTAAATGACCAGAAGGCAGCGCTGTTTCACTACAACATTATTAGCGACCATTCACAGATTGCATTTTTGATCCAGTTCAGTCCAATCTAATTATAAAATTATAGGAACACAAACACACATAATGACCTGTTCTACGCTGATGGATGCACCAATAGATAGTAATTAAGTGCATGATGCATGCATGAATTTACATAAACAATTTAAAAATCAAATGCTTGTTCAATGACTCACTGAATCACTCCTGTCCACGAGATTAAGCGCTCGTGCGTGGATGCAAGAAGGGAAAGAAAGAGACTGGTCCACCGACGCGTCCCAAAAGCAAAGTTTCCCACCAAACTCAGGGATGCAATAATCTAAAAAATTATCCAAAAACACATATGTGCCCAAACTCGCTCTGACAATTGCTGCGCGCGACTCCCGTTGCTCGGCTCGGCTCTCCGTGTTTAGGAGTTTTTTTGCACACTCAGTTCTCTCACAACTGTCAAAGCGTGCAGGGGGGTAACCACACCACTACTGCCCCTCCTTCACCGGGACGTCCCGGGAGAAACATGCACGCAAGAGCCCACGGGGGACCCTCGCGCCGCGTGACGTCACCCGGAGCGGCTCAGTTTACCGGGTCACACACCGAGAAATAAAGAGGGGGGAAATAAAAGAGAACGCAGAGAAGCTTTAATCCTTTTTGGACAACCTACAGAAGTTACAAAAAAAAAAACAAAAAAAAAACAGCGAAAAACAACAAAAACGATTACACACACACACGGTACTCTCAGATTGTTTGCTGTTAATAATAAGGAATACGAGAGCCTATTTATGTCACTACCTGACTGAATTTATGAATAGTTAAAGGTATGTGCACAAATATGAATCGCCTATTATGCATGCGCATGTCTTCACGATCATGAAAAAAGGTGATAATTAAAACAAAATATAAAAATATAAGTATAAAACTTTAAAAAGCTTTCCCAAAACCACATCTTCTAAAATTGCATCAAGTACTTTTACAATTTATGTAGGCATATTTATTATTATTATTATCATATGCAAGTAATCATTTAAAGTTATTTAAGTATTTTTTAAGTGCTTCAAAAAAGAACACACATGCTACTTTTCCGTCGTCCGTTTAAATAGTTATGAATAAAATCATGAAACTTTAATTTCATACTAGATTGTATAAGCTGTGCAGTTCTCCATATTGTTCAATGGCTTATCGAAAGCGTGATCAAAGACAAATTCACATGCCAATATAAATACACGTTCACACGCTCACCCTAAAATCACGTGATGTCGCGCAGAGCTCGAGTCCATTCGATCCACCTGTCGCGCGCTCTGACGCGCTTCTCCATCGCCACCATTTCTTATAAACTCTTCTTCTCTCTGATAAAAAACCACAGTGCGGTCAAAATCTCGATGCTCCCCGTGATCCGACTGGCGAGGAATGAGATGCTTTTGGGCGTTTTTCTCCTGCTTTTTATTCTGCGCTTCCTGTGGAACTCAGGAATTGGATGGACAATCCCAAACCGGAAATCCTGCAAGTGTTTGGAGCTGATAAACCCCTCTGCAGCACAAACACTCCCCTCATGCCCCTCAAGTCCCTCTACGGGTAATCACGTCTCTGTCGGACCACAAACACACTGTGATGATCTGCAGAAACAGCGCCAGTTTGGCCTTGTGATTTCAACTAGGCCTTAATAGCAGTATTTCCAAGAATATGGAAGTGAAACTTCAGGAGAGATTACTGTCTGATTAGATCCGGCTTCTTATTTTCCTTTTTATTTTTTAAATAACCTAAAAAAACAATAAATTAACAATTTTGCTCAACAAGTACGCAGGCCTATTAAATCGATCGAAAGTGGCAGTAAGCTTTAAAATATATCAAAGTACAGTTAATACAAAATTATATATATATATATATATATATATTTATGTGTGTGTTTGTGTTTAGAAACATAATAATAAAGCAGAAATATCTGAGTAACATGCTAGATTTTTGTTATTATTTAAGTCTTTGTGTAGTTATTTAAGTAATTACATAAATCTTTCAAAACATAAATGTATATACAGTATATAAAAAAATCTGGTATGCACTCAATAATATTTATAATATTTTTTTATTTTAATATTATAATATGTTCAATGTTTTCTGAAAATATAATGTATTTGTATCTGTATTTAATATAATATTTCCCATTTGGATTGCACAGGTTTTACATAAAAGTAATGAAAAATCAAAACATTTTTTTAATTTTATTTAAATAATCATATTTCTAAAATGCATTTGCAAGAATCGGAATAAATCAGTTCACTGTAAAACAAATTCATTTAGTCAAGCAATGCAATATTAAGATTTAAACTAATTGGATTTACTGGTGATACGTCATTGTGTTTTTAAAACAAAAAACAAATATGCATCACGTTTATTAGTCTATGTTTATGAGTCTGTGTAATCTCAATGGATTTTTGTGCAATTGTGTACATAAATGTTACATTTGGTCCTGTGTGTGTGGCTTGATGCGACATCATTTGGATTGTTTCGTGGTTAAATTGTCTGCTACAGTTTATTCCTCCTTTTGTTTTCCTCAGAACAAAGTCAGTCACACCGGCCTGAAGGACACAAGGGTGAGTAAATGATGACAGCATTTCCATTTTGGGAGGATTTGAGACACCAGATGAAATCAGAGCAGAAGACAGGTCTGGTGGATGTAGCGTTCATGCTTCCACTTCTGCCACTCTGAGACTGTCACGCTTACAGGGTTTAAACGGTATGTGATGTGTGTTCTTCTGACGCGCACGCAGAGTGGAGTTGAAAAGATTTGCTTTGATCCATGTACTGTATTTATTGAATGTGTTAGCGAACCGAAGAGCCTGATTCTGAGTGTATTAGCCAAAATAAGTGGAGGAAATGGCTTTGCTCAGTGTTTCCTGTGAATCAGGAAGCAGGAAGTGTGTGGAAGTGGAAGATTGTGCTTTGGGTCACAGTGAACAATGAGAGTAAGAGCTTAAAGGAAAGAGTCCTGCGTCAGCGTGAGAGTCGAGCGGGAAAGTGAGAGAACGAGAGAACACTGAACAGAGGCTGTTCGTTTACTGTTAATTATTACATTTTTGTTCATTTTATGTTAATTGTATGTATGATAATGCCTGTTTTGGCCTATATTATATATATATATATATATATATATACATATATATATATTAATATATACATTTTTTCTTTACATATTTTTACATAGAAATCTTATGTAGGTTTCTGTTTCAAATAAATGTTGTCTTTTGAATCTTCTATTCATCAATGGATTGTCAACAAATGATGATTGATAATATAATAAGAAATATTTTTAGCAACAAATCAGCAAATTCCAATGATTTCTGAAGGATCATGTGACACTGTAGACTGGAGTAATGATTCTGTAAATTCAGATTTTCATCACAGGAATAAATTACATATTCAAATATTTTCAAATAGAAAACCTTTATTTTAAATTGTAAAAATATGTCATAATTTTCCAGGTTTAACTGTATATTTTGATCAAATAAATGCAGCCTTGGTGAGCAGAAGATACATCTTTAAAAAATGAAAAAAAACAAAACAAAAAAAACCTTCTGACCCCAAAACATTTGAACAGCTGTATAGATCCTGAGCTGCATTCATATGTTATATCTCAGTGGTGAATCGTTATTATCTGACTGTATGAACTTTCAGCAGTTTTGCACTATCCTGTTAAACAGAGACAAACAGGAACCTGCTGTCACACGTCACCGCTGGAAAAGACGATGGTGTGTGTGTGTGTGTGAGAGCACATATGGTTTTACATGTGTGAGTGTGTTTGTGGAAATATGTCAAATTGGCTCATTCATTATAGCATCCAGATTCCTCAGTGCTGAGGGAAGCAGCAGAATAACACACACACACACACACACACACACATCTTCTATACACTTATAATGCTTCACAGAATATCTGTGTCAACTTTGATTTTAAGAGAGAAGTGGAGAACCTCCCCCAGTATCAGATGCTTTCAGCAATTTGCATTCATATTTAATAACTGTAGCATTACTGAATAATCTATGCATTCACAGACACTTTTTATCCAAGGCTACTCATTGCATTATACGTACATTTCATTAATTTATGCATTCCCTGGTAGTCTCAACCACAACCTTGGCATCTGTGCCAACTCTTTAAGTGAAGTTGAGGAGAAGTGCAGAATCTAAAGTCATCAAACACACAAAAAAAAATCAAGTTCTCCCAAGGAAAATGTATCTGGTGTTTGCTATCTCTATTAATTTGATGCACTATACTGTTACAGTACTGTACACTGTCAACTATTTTTCTACCAGAGATCTTTAGGAGAAACGTCTTGGACAAATTTGATACTTTAATGAATCATAACCGAGAAATTCATTATCTAAGAGTGGCTTCTGAGTAATGTTCCTCTGGGATAGAACATTAGAAAATAAGAGTAGGAGAGAAGAAAAGAGAAATAAACTGAGTGAAAGAGAGAACATGTGTCTGCCGTTCCTGAACTTACATTGACTCCTGGACCTTACGGTGTTTAGACACCGAATCCCTTCAATAACACACACACACGTAATAGGTAGTATGTTCACTTTTCCAGCAGTGACAAGTGTTTTTTAAACTCTCTCTCTCTCTCCCATTGTTTCTTTTACTTATTTAACATGCTTACTGCACAGTTTATATAGTGCCTACTAAATACACTCAAGTGTTGAGAGTGTGAAAATAGTATATATATATTAGGGGTGGGCATAGATTAATTGTTTTAATCTAGATTAATCTATATTAAAATGGCTCATTTGAGAT
>JAUMHQ010000085.1:2906361-2916536 GCA_032361165.1 Enteromius paludinosus
ACAAACACAGCATAAACGCATATATATTGTAAAGAAAAACTTTTATTTTGGATGCGATTAATCGCGATTAATCTTTTCACAGCACTAATTTAAATAAATTGAATTTGTTGCAGTCGTCCTGAGGTTTTATCCCTAAAACTAAAACAATTATTGATTTATTTAGAGACAAATAAACATTAGCTGTAATAAAATCTAATAAAACAAACCGATTTCAACTATTTTCTAAGGCAACTTTTCCATTTCCATGTTTAGTTAGATAAAGTACTTAACTAAAACTTAATAAAATAAAACAAAAAACTTCTTAAAAAATAAAAAATATAAGAAGAGTTTATTGGAAAAAATTGATAATTTCAAAAATCTTATTTTTTATGATTCTATTTTATTTAGTGTTTTATTGTGTTATTTAGTTATATTTATTGCTCTTTTTTTGCCTAATTAAAACAGTTTAAACAGTTTGATTGAGATTAACTGGAATGCATAATGAAAAACATAAATGGAAATAGTTAAAAATAGAGTTATTTATTTTTGCAAATAAACTCATTACATACAATAAAAAAAAAAAAAACATAATTAAACTTGAACTTCAACCATAATTAAATAATTAAAAGTCAAAATTCAACTACAACAGTATATCATTAATACTAGAATCAGCAGAGGAAGAAGCTGAAGGCAGTTTATTTGAAGTGTTGTGCAGACAGCGTGCAGAGAATAGGATTTCACTCAGGATGGCAAAACACACGCTACTAATGTTACTCAAAAAGCAAACGGCTGTGGTACACCGCAGTCACACACACAGAGCGATGGTGACATCATGGAGAAAGTGAATCAAATTGGATGTTTTATTATTCAATCATCAATTTGAGATTGCACAAAGAGACTGTAATCTGTTAAACTCCATAAACATCCACCGGCCTCAAAAACGCCGAGACTTTACTCACCCTCTGGCCATCCAAGATGGAGATGAGTTTGTTTCTTCAACAGAACAGATTTGAAGAAGTATAGCATTGCAGACAAACATCACAAGCATCACAATACTCCACACCACTCCAGTCCATCTATTAAGAATTATTAATTATATTATATAATAATAATTTTTCACTAGAGAAAGCCATAATATGAAAAGAGGACTTGTGTGAAGTGTAGTAAAGTGTACATATTTGAACTTAATAGGTACGAAAGTGTACCGCCCCAGTGAGTGTGCGATGGATTTGTTTCTTACAAACATGCAGCTCTTCTCATCACAAAACATTAACTGATGTACTGGAGTGGTGTGGATTATTGTGATGTTTTCAACCTGGTCTGCACATTTCGCCACAGTTTCAAAGAGAAATGTCTGCTGAGTTGCACTAAAACACACGGTCAAATACGTGAACCCTGGCACATTTTGCGGTGCAATGTATTGTTTTGCGGTGGTTCAGAATTGAAATATCTGTGAACTGTTGCTAAAAGTTATTGCTCTATCATGTTGGAAATATGAACTATGCCAAATCCAACCCCAATAGTGTTAATTATTAATGCAATTAATGCAAAAATGATATAAAAACACATTTGTTGATGCAACCTTGCTATTTCAGCTTCCTTTTACGCAGATTTGAACTGCATTCAAAACGGAGCTCCTTTTACTGCCTATAGTATTCATTTCTTTTGTAAACTGCAGTGATATGTACTTGTTGGTACATATTTTGTGTCTCGCTTAAAGGTGCACCAAGGTACGTTTATGCCGTGAGTCCAGGTAGGGTGCTTTTATCAGCCGTACGGGCTCTCATTCTGACGGCACCCATTCACTGTAGAGCATCCATGGGTGAGCAAGTGAAGTGAAATTTCTCCAAATCTGTTCTGATGAAGAAACAAACTCATATGCATCCTGGATGGCCTGAGAGTGAGTACATTTTTAGCACATTTTTATTTTTGGGTGAACTATTCCTGTAAGTGTCCAAGTCATTTTAGGGTCCGCTGTACACGATTACATCCACCCCACATGCTTATTCTGCGGTGAAGGACCTCTGCTTGTGTTTGTGTGGGAGTGGGTTGATTTAGTCCGTGTGAACAGTAGCACAGAAAGAGATCTGGACTCACAGGAGTGTGTGCTGGGGTTGTTCTGAGACTCTGTGTGTTGTCAGGTGTATGTCGTAGCGTCCAGTCTCGGCTCCACCTGTGATTTATTTATTTGTCTTTCTCTCCCTTCTGCTGTTTTTCTTTTCACTCGTTATTTTGGGTCGCCTATGCTTGTAACTTCCTTCTCTTGGCCTTTTGTTCCTGCTCTCAGCATGTGGACCCAGATGGCAAAGACCTTAAAGCAGACGTGTTCCCACAGATACACACTCTCTCTGCTTCTGAACACGATCCATGGGCTTTATTCACTCATCATGTGTGACTGAGAAAATATTGAACTAACACCAGTCAAAATCACCTCCATGATACACATACTGTATATGGTGATTCATGTGGACTGAATGTTATAATGTTCTACTGCGAAAGATTTTTGTTTTGAAAGATTCCATTTGTGTAACCTTTTATATGTAGGCTACCATAAATGTAAAGACATGTGTATGTGTGTGTGTGTACAGTGTATATATAAATATACATATATACATACATATATATATATATACATATATGTATAAATATCCTTTTATAATATGTGCAGTTTATATAATTATACAGTCTTCTTTCTAATTGCAAGTTATATACAAATAAATAGTAAAATATATATTTAAATGTTACACATCTTAACAAGATTTGTATTAATATATTGCATATAATGTAAAATGTGTGTGTGAATATATATATATATATATGTGCACAGTATGTTTGTGTGTGTGTGTGTGTGTGTGTGTGTGTGTGTGTGTGCATTTTTTATATTTGATATTTTGAATCATTATACCGATAGTCTTTTTTTAACTGTTGCTTGACTTATAAAATAATGTATAAATACATTGCTTTTTCAAATATTGATGTATTTTATAAAATATTAGTTCACAAATATCACCCATAATAAAATATATTTTACAAATGTTAATAAGTTAAATGATTATTATTGCTAGTTATGGCTCAAATAAATATTAAAATAAATTATTTATATATTACACAACTCATGATTATTAATAATATTAATGATATTAATAATAAACAAATATGTAATTAATACAAATATGAAGGAAAAACCTTTCATCAAAACCTTTTATTAAGCTAAATTCAAGCACAAGACTGTTTTTCCATTCATATGCACTTCTCATCTTCTGTTGCGTTACAAAGTTCAAGTTTAGTAAACGCTGAGTTGTAGCTTCAGCTTAGCAGAGACCTGGACCAGAACGATCAGGTTTTTTTAATATTTACCAGATTGCATTATTAATAGAAATGCATCAAAGTTGCCTTATTCTCTTTGTCTGTCCCCTGTAGATTCCTGTTGCTGCTCGACAGAGTTTCTTTCTACACGTTGTCACATCTATCTTGTTCTGCTAAGCCTGCAGGCTCAAAATCACGTAACTGTGAGTGAGGTTTTTAATATCAGCCTGTCATTCAATATCTACACAGACTTTCATACGGATCATTGTGAAAAGAGGCAACAGAGAAGAGAGATCACGAGAAAGAGGGACTCTGAAGAGTTACAGGGCTGTGAAATCCTGTCTGATGGCCCTCAGGATGTAAAACTAAGCACACACACACCTGACCCTGAGATCGTGTGCTCACGAGGCCTGGATGAGCACGACGTCTACCGAGAGAGAGCGTAGGGCACTGGAGGTCACGTAAAGGTCATGTGCGCTGGGTGTTTCTTTCCTGTCCGGGGTAAGAGAGCCGCGAGACAGGACAGGATGTAGGCCATGAGGTCACTTCCTGCTAAGGTGTAAATTTAGCTGGTGGCTGTTGATGATGTTAGTTATTGGTTGGCATTTCTCTCCCACTCCCTGAAGCTTCCTCTTGCTTTCCCCGGGAGTTTCTCTGCACACTCACTCACATCCTGCCCACCGTACATCATTTCCCTCGCTGCATTCTGGGATGATTTCTTTGTATGCGCATATGGATTTTATTTTTCCATGGCAACAATGGATGTTGTCAGCGGAAGTAAGATATTCCTTCCTGGAATATCATTATTTCAAAATGATCAGCCCTGAACAGTTGCATGTTTGCAATGTCTTCGCCCGATCATTATCTCTCTCAATGATATGTTATCTATGATATGTTAAATATCACACTATTTTAAATGTTGTTCATAAAAAAAACAATAAAATAATATATAAATACATAAATTATATAATTGTCATATCATGTAAAATAAATATATATATATGCATGCATACATATTATATGACTATACCATTTATGTATATATTGTGTGTATATATATATATATAGTGTAATTTTATTATAACATAGACATACAGTGCAAAACTTTTGTCCTAACAATTTTCAACCCTTTTTAAGACACTCATATCACACCTGAGAAGCACTGTTTGTAACTGTTATGTTTTGGTGTTTCCAAATAATTTTTTTTAAATAATTTAGTCAATTCTTTGGCTTTTCAGGTCAGGTCCTCATGATGCTGTCTGATAGTTTGGTGTGTTTCTGTGCATGTGTGTAACAGGTGTACGTGTATCTGTAGCGAATGTCCACTTCCGAGCGCCTGCGCTTCATTTATCATCAGGACACACTGATTCATGTGTAGCAGACTATCTGCTGTGAATATTCTTCCACTTTGAGATGGTAACACAATGGAATTTTTCTCGCGCTTTCTGCATGTGTGTATGTATGAGAGAGAGTGTGTGTGTGTGTGTGTGAGAGAGTGTGTGTGGTGTAGATAAGAAGTCAGGCTCTCTGAGGTTACGTGACCCTCAGTCTGTTTACAAACACAGCACTCAACCCCCAATAAATCACTGTCTGTGTGTGTGTGTGTGTGTGTGTGTGTGTGAAGGAAAACAGGTGCAGCAGATGAGTCCAAAGGAAAATCTGTGTTCCCAGAGGAGGAGATCGAAGATCAAAAGATCAGCATCTTAATTCATTCATCCAAATAAATAAATAAATACATAAAATATGCACATATTATAAAATAAAACATAACACCTGTTTTTAAACCTGTGTGAATCTATTTAAATATTGGGTTAGGGTTATTTTGTTCTATACATTATTATTTTTTTTTTAAGAATTCAAATGTTTAAAAAAATATGCTCTATAAATACCTATATAGATAAATAAATTAATTACTCCCCCTATTGGAAGAAAATTGCTTTGTACATAAATAATAATAAACATAAACGAATGAATTGGCACTATAACATTAAATATTTACAAAAAACCATTAATATAAACTTCTGCTTTTGAATAGAAGAGAAATAATATCTGTATATAGATATGAATACAACAAAATAAATATATTTATTTTTTTTCTGTGTTAAGTTGCTTAACCTTCAAATGGCAAAATATATTAGAAAATGTGGTTAAAGGGGCCAAATAATATATATATTTAAAGCTGTATTATATATAAAAATATAGAAAATGACTTTGTATTATATATATATATATATATGTGTGTGTGTGTGTGTATATATATATATATAAATCTGTATTATATATAAAAATATAGAAAATTACTTTGCGTTATTATTTTTTACTATTACTATTATTATTATTATTATTATTTGTATGCCAAATGAGTATGTTGGTTTATATTAGGGCAAGTGGGCAACAGTATTGCTTGTTATAATATTTGTAGTGTATTTTTACTAATGTGAAGTGTGCTGCAAATATTGTGATTACTTTGACTTCTAAAGTGAAGTAAGCAGATGTTTTGTGCAGTCAGTAATGGTGTGTATAATTAAGTGTTTAGTGTTCATTTAGTGTTTTTTAACACTAGAGCTTGACTGGTGGAGGACAAATGACCTGACGGGACAATCTTGAGATTCCACAGAGGAAGAGAGGAGGACAGATGAAAGAAAGCAGAGATCAGAGGTCAGAGGGACAGAGAAAGGGTTAAAGCTGAGCTCTCGCTTTCTCTGCTTCACCTCTCTGAGCAGCAATTCATGAACATTCAGCTGCTAATCACAGATTAAACACACTTCAGCGCACACAACCACACACAATACCACACACACACCTTACGTATCAATCCAAGACCTGTTCTGCACAAAAACAAGACTTTTAAGCTGTTAACTTCCTTACATCAAATCTAAAATATCAGTCCCGTTACACATTTTAGAATTTGCTTTTAGAATTTTTTAGAATTGCTTTTCAGAACCTTCAGTTCTTCATGTCCTTAACAACAGGAAATCATCTTTCACTTGTTTTCTAGAAAAAAAAAACCTTTTGGGCTTCGGAAAGGAACCAAATGAAGGGAAAGAGAAAAGAACAAAAACATGCTGAACATGTTTATATTTAAGTCTGATGGCTGTGGCACAGACTGCCAGACATGAACGGGAATATCAGGAAATCTCAGGCATCTCAGTTTCCATTTATCATAGTTCATTTGATTCTTTAAACAATATTTTTAATGCTGAAAAATATTGTTAAATAATTAGTATTATTAAATTGCATGCATTACTATATACATTGCATACATACTATATGCATAGATTACTATAATTATTTTTAAATTAATATAAGTAATATTATTTCTTTAAAAAAAAATATATATATATAAATATATATATATATTTAAGAGATACATTATTACTACTTTTAAAATTGAAATATATTGATTAAAGAATTTATTATTTAAGTAAATGTATAAAATAAACGCATAAATAAATCTATAAATATTAATTAATTTAATTATATATATATATATATATTTATATTTATTTATGTATTTAGTTATGTGTATTTATTTATTTATTTATTCATTTATTTATTTATTCAATAAATGATTTATAATAAAGAAATTGCTGATTGATTTATTGATTGATTGATTGACTAAATAGATATGTACATGAATAAATAAATGATTGAATGAATAAATAAATACATAATTAAAAAATGAAGCAATACATAAATACTTTCTTAAATAAATAAATGCATGAATAAATAAATAAACAGATAAATAATTAAATACATAATTTTTAATTTTTTTATATTTGGCTTTCCATATTTCTGCCAGGACTCAGCTTTATTGTGTAGGTTTGAGTTAAATTTATGTGTAAGATTTAAATTTCTTTTGTGTGTGTGTTTGTCTCTAACCTGATCTGCTGTGTTGTCTTTTCATTAATGAAGCCGTATTTCCCCTTCTGTTTGTGTTTCTTTCTGAACCCTTTTATAGTCAGCAGTAATTATTTTGAGCTAATCTATGATGTCAGATGAGTCACAGTGAAATCTGAAGCTGATGTAGGGTTCAGTGTTGTCTTCCCTTAAGCACTGTAAACGTGTCTGTTAACTGACCCTGAGACCGCCAGACCTCTGGCCCTCTGCTCTATAAACATTACCTGCTTCAGATGTTCAGAGCCTTACAATGAGACCCTACAGCTCTGGTCAACAATCATCTGATTGCTCCGGTTTAAAGAGTAACTCCTCACCTCTCCAAAAGCTTTACAAAGTACAGGTGACTTTAAGGTCATTTATGGAGGTGAGGGGAAAAGAAAGGGTCAGACATGTGGTAGCCTGAAGAAAAGAAAAAGATGAAGTGATTGCGCTTGTGAGGGTTTTGTTGCCAATAGAAAGCTAAAGTCAATTTTTTATTCAAATAGTATATAACATATAAAAAGATGAAACGGGCCGCTTATCATTCTGACTAGATATATTTAGTAAAACAAATATATATATTTTTTCAAATCATCAGCAGCACGTGAGAAAAACAGCACACGCGCTAATAATATTTTTTAATCAGGATTTGTCGCCATCTTCTGGTTATTTTGAGAATCGCTAAGGCTTTTCAGGCTTTTCTTTAAATGCAAAAAACAAAATAAAACAAAACAAAACAAAAAAACATCATGACATTCACACATTTATTACAATTTAATTATATAGCCTTTTAAATTCTATCAAAGGAAGCAAGGTATTACTATCTCATTCATCATTATATCATAATAGCCATCGCATTCCTTTTTGTTAAGTTTTGACAAAATGTTACACCCCCAATTTCAGAAAGTTTAATGCTCCGCTAAATAATTAATAAAGAAAAATGTAAAAATACAAAGAGTAGGAAAGGATGTTTGGGGGCTATATTTAATTATTAATTAGGATCATACAAAATTACTATTAATAAATAAACTCAGAAATAGTTTGAATAATGAATAATTCATAATAATAATAACATATGATAAAAATACAAATATAAATGACTTTCTAATTTATTAATACAAATATTAAAAAATCCAAATCGTATAACAAGAGAGAATATTGTTGAAAAATTATAGTAACATTATTAAATGACATATAATTATTTATATTCATATGATTATTTATTTAAAATTATTAATAACATTTATATAATTACTTTTATATGAACTGCTAAATGCAGAATGTGTGTTAAACATTAATGTATTAATTTATATCAAGATATGCATTGTTTTAATGTTTTTAAGAGATAGATTTTGCTTTTTATATATATATTTATTATAAATATTGTAATAAACATAATACAATACATACTTTGTTGTATAATTGGAATATAAATTACAAAATATAATATTGCTTTTATAGAATGGTTATTTGGGTAAATCTAGTTCTAGTTGCTAGTTCTGACAAAATTGGGTTTTATTTGGCATAGTTTGAGGTTTATTAATTATCTTAAAGTTTTAAAATTTGTGGGCTGTAACCTAAGTAATAATTAATGAGTATAATTACACGGGAGGGAAAATATGATAACACATAACAATGTATAAAATATTATTGTAACACTTAATAAGGAAGAAAGAATAAGGAACATATTTCCACTATTAACTATCACTTCAAATTTTACTGCTTACTAACAGTTAGTAAGGTAGTTGATGTTAATAATTAATGTGATAATGTGAATTAATGTGATTAATGTGCTTTTACTAAAATAAAGTGTTATCAAAATATGATATATATATATAGCCTATATATGATAAAAAGGGAGCTGTGTGAGTGTGCGTGTGTTTGGTGTTCGTCACGCGGCTGTCATGTGACGGTCATGTGACTTAACTCCAGCTCACTTCCGACTCTGCGTGGAAGAGGAAAAAAGTTGCACCTCAGGAGTGAAAAAAAAGTTTTTTATCCTTCGATTCATTCAGTGAAAATCAGAAACGCAGCCTCGTTCAAGCTGTTCTGCGTTTATCAGAGGACACATAAAGTCGCGGTGCAGTAGTGATCGGTGAGAAGCGGGGTAAATGCTCGGGATGTCCGCCAACAGTGTGTCGTACAACGAGCAGGGCTCGGTGGAGTCCGGCGTGGACGCGGCGCAGGAGAACAGCAGCATCCCGGGGAGCATCAGCGGCAGCGGGGCCGCCTTCAGCCTCTTCAGCGCCGACTACAAGAAGTAAGAAAACACGAGCAGCACACGCCCGCTTGATCTGTTTATTCATAAGCTTTTCACGTTCCACCGTGGTTCCTGTGTGAGGAGTCTAGTCCTACTACACGGAGAAGATGCATGTTTTGAGTGTCCTGTGTTGTGGGACTAAAGTAGCGACACGCCTTCTTTCTGTGAAGTGCTAGTTTGGGTTACTGGACATGAACTATTATGCTTCGTTTGCGAGGTCAACTGCCTGGGTGATATTTGCATGGAGAGAGCAGATTAAGCAGCCTCACAGGGTTATTACTTAAAGGCCAGTGTGGGACAGTTTTGGGTCAATTCATAGATTTGTTAGTTTACATTTCATGTTAGCGTGGTGTTGTCACTCACAGCTTTGCATGTAAAGGCATATAAAATTGTATGTCTTGACTGAGAACTTAAGCATTTGATGCAAAAACCTCTAAGTAGGCCTACTTTTTGAAAATTTGTTCAGGCTACTTATGTGTAGGTTCAGTCGTTTCAATTTAATGGCAGTAAATAGGTTCTTTTGGCATTTAAGGGACATAACCGAACATAAACATGCTAATTTTCGAAGAGATTCAGACAGCTCTTCGTTTACATTTCTGACTTTTTCACTGTTGATGCAAAAGTTGTCACCAAGATACTGTGTATATTTATTAGGGGTGGGCATAGATTAATTGTTTTAATCTAGATTAATCTATATTAAAATGGCTCATTTGAGATCTGCCAAAGGCATTCAGAATTTGTGTGCTACCTA
>JAUMHQ010000085.1:2931469-2947736 GCA_032361165.1 Enteromius paludinosus
GTGAAGAAGAACCACATAGTCCAGCATCAGCTGCTTCTCGCTCGACTCCTGAGACACATGACAGCGATCTTCAGTTTCTGAATAATAACCTCTCCACAATAATTCAGATCACTTACAGTCACGTAATTTTTCAGAGCATTGTGTGTGTGTGTAAATAGCTTCACTAATCATTGCGTTTGAAAAGCGCTGATTTATGGCTGCTGTTGAATGCGGGCCATGATGAGAGGGCCGGTGGTAAGTGCATTTGGATGTCTCTGTGTGATGGTGGCGTAAATAGGCGCTTTATTTATTGCCGTGCTGGGGCCCTCCACGCGGAAGAGCGCCTCCCCAAATTGAAATATAGCGCGAGTTTACTCTGCTGATTAGGGCTCGAGCGCTGCAGCCGCCCAAGGCTATCATCAAACAGAGAACGGTGGGAGCTGACACCTAATTGTGGTGGGATTAATGTGAGCGGAGTGACAACAAATAACCCCGAGTGTCAGCGCAAGAGACTGGTGCCGCACAATGGATGAGGCGCCAGGCCTTTGGTGTGGGGCCAAGTGGGACCCTAATGTGGTGTAATCCGTGATAATCCTATAAAGGTGTTGGTACCCCTTTAGGGGTTATATGTGTCCTACTGAGATACATTTTGTTTAGGATTCAAAAGATGAATTATTTGGTAACATTCCATTAGGCCTATAATATAATGAGCATTTGAATGTAGAAGCTATTCATGGGACGATATGCCTATTGTAGTGAAAAATTGATTGCAAGAATGAAAATAGCTAGCCAAAGTGTTTATGTAGCACTTAGGCCTACTTGTTTTGAACATGGTGATTTGTCGGGTAGCATCCTTGTTAGACGTAATGGAGAAAACGGTCTCTTTCTGGTACACTATAAACGAAATTACATTTGTGTAGCCGTTCAAAACATTACTTTTTTTTCTGCATTACTGAGGACTGAAATGCAATATGCTATTTAGAGTATGTTAAGGATGCTACCTTAGGAAAATAATTTATTATCACTAGTTTCATTTTATCTAAATTGAATTCAAAAATGTGTGTGCATGTACGATTGAATAAGTACTTATAAATAGATATAGTACATAATGTGATAATGATAGATAGATAGATAGATAGATAGATAGACAGATAGATAGATATAGATAGATAGATAGATAGATAGATAGAGTGACCAAATGACTGATAGATGCAAAATAGTTTAATAGGTTTGTACGTTTAAAGAAAGCAAATTATTCAGTCACACTTTATAATAACTAAACGCTATGAATCATTAGTTAAGCATTAGTGAATATAACAATATAAAACTGAACAACTGTACAAAACAAATTGTAAAAATCTTGAAAAAATATGTCTGTGTTCTGTATCTATAACTAGTCCTCGCTTTAGATGAGCTCACAAAAACAGACGTCTGGCAACTGCTAAATGCTTTATAACTACCTGACTTAATCATGAATTACAGCAGGAACATGTGTAATAAAGTATGTATTAACACACTGCGCAACTATTATCATGTGTCTAAATAATATTTATTAATTTACATTTAAATAATTGGTTAATCATTTACTTAGACTTTCTGAATGGTCTTATTAAACACTGATTAAACTCCTAAATAACTGGTTTGAAAATAACATACTATTTTAAAAAATGATAAACTGATCATTACTAAAGTATGAAAATACAATTATTAAACATTATATATATGCTCAAGAACCAGGCATTTATAGATACACTTGTAAACTTTTTACTAATGCATAATAACAATGGTTTATAAAGGATGAAATAAATGCTTACTAATGCTTAACTAATGATTCATAGTGTGTAGTTATTATAAAGTTGCAAATATACGAAATGTAAACTCAAAATAAATAATTTTCAAATAACACCCATCACAATAAATCCCTTAAAAAAGCCTGCAGAAAAAAAGTAGTCTGATTAGGAGTGTTTAAAAAGGTAATTTGATCTAATTAGCCTACTTCCATAACACTTTATTTTAAGGTGTCCTTGTTACACATTACTTGCTATAATAATAATAATAATAATGATAAATTAACCATAATTACATGCAAACTGAACTCAAATCCTTTCTCTAACCATACAGCAAGTACATTAATAATACTTTAAATACACTGTAACATCATATAGCTAATTACACTGTAACAAGAACACCTTAAAATAAAATGCATAACCCATTTTTGTAATCTGATAACATAATCCAAATTACTTCCTTACCACCCAGCTATGACAGATAGATAGATAATTTTATAAATAGATGTTTACAGTTAGTAGCTAATGTTGGCAGCATATTGAACTTTGAGCTGATACTATTTTTGCCTTATTTGAACTCTGTTTGCAAGCAGATAATATTCCCAAACTCCTAATATAACCAAGCACACACACCGAGAGAGGGAGATAGGAAACTGCAAGCGTCTCTACAGACGCTCATCCAAGCGTTACCATATAAACTTCCAATAAAACGGAGCCGCGTGATGACCTTTACCGTAATTCATCACGGAGCGCGCCGGTGACTGAGGGGGGCCCTTCACAGACCGATAATTTGATTACCACAACATCTGTAACATCAATAATGTCCGATGAGATTGTTTTGCGCAACCAAACATGGCGTGGCCATAAAAGAGAGAGAGGGAGAGAGAAGGTGTCATCATCTCTTTGACATTTTACTTGCATTTCCTATTAATTTAGGTGAGCGCGCGAGACTAGAGAATATCCACGCGGCCGCGTCAGGACGCTTGACGATGACTGCCATGTGCCATATTGGCCAAGAGTCATCATACTTTGCCAAGTATTGCATATCTCAGTTCTTTAATGTCATGTGTGATTAAATGGAGTTGGTTTGACTGAGGCGAGCTTAAACTGACACTGTCGTGCCCCTGATTACCCTAAATCACTTTTCATGCTCTTGAATTTGTCTCACCTGCTTTATAATGAGTTTAAATCGTAGGTGAGAGACACACAGTCCGTCTGCGCGGGTTTAAAACGCGCGGGAAACACTTAGAACTGGATATAAATGTTTTGCCTAACCAGAGGAAGCATTGCGCTCACAATCCAATCGCGTGATCCATTAAGCTCATTTATTAAACGCAATTTGCCTTGTGTCATTGACTTGAGTAACGCCTCGGAGTTGAGAACGGTAAGACACACGCGCGACCACCGGGCGGGACAGCGGGGAAACACGGATCTGACACGTGGAATTAGGAGGCAATTAAGAGGAGGTGGTTCCCGGGTAAACGGTGGACACCTATGGACAGCGCCGGGCGAGTGTAATGTCAGCTTAATTGCTATATTCTGATCGCTTTTTAATGGCGCTATCACCCGCTGAAGCCTCGAACGCTGTGAGGAAGCACTTGATGGCTGCTCTGGACTGGTCAGTGTGGTGATAACCAGTTGAACCAGGCCTGAAAGGTTTTGCTTCAAAAGAGCAGTCCTATTATCTATGATTTATTTTTGTTAATTAAACACACACAGACACATGTTGGTTTTGGGGATTTTATGGGGACTCTCCATAGGCGTAATGGTTTTTATTCTGTACAAACTGTATGTGGTATTGCCCTACACTGACCCTAAACCTAAACCTACCCCTACCCCTTACAGGAAACTGTGTGCACTTTTAGATTCTACAAAAAACACCATTTAGTATGTTTTTTAAGCCTTTTGAATTACGGGGACACTGAAAATGTCCTCATAAATCACCTTCATATTGTAATACCTATGTTATACCCATGTAATTACACAAATTGGTGTCCTCATAAACCACATAAACCCACACACACATATGTATGTATATATATATATATATATATAATTTATGAAAACTTTATTTCTTTCTGAATGTCATTTAAATGTTTTATGTGGTTATGTAATGTATGTATAAATATGAAATGATGGAATTTTCAATTTTAGACTTTTGTAAACATTGCAGGAGTGTTACTTTTGAATAAAAATATTCTGAAAGAATTAGTACAATTTTACAAAACATTCTATACGGCATTCTATGAATTATTATATCATTTCAGAACATTATTAAAGACTTCAAACGAAAGTTCTGTTAATGTTACAGGAAGAAGGTTTTGCTCATAACTTTTAAGAGGACCTTCAGAGAACGTTTTGAGAATGTTTCATGTTAGCTGGATAGGTAAAACTCAAATTCAAATGTTATTTGTCACATTCACATACATACACGGTATGACATGAAATGTTATGAGTTTATGCATTTAAAAATATATTATGATTTTATGCATTTAACAATTCCATATATGCTTAGCAAAACAATTATTTCCTTATATATTCCTTATATATCTCATATATTATATATCTCATTAATAATTTTGAGCTTAAACTTATTAAAATCCATTTAAAATTTGTATATTTAATGACACAGTGTGACAACATTAACTGCAATAGGTCAGCATGTGTTTAATGAACAGTATCTTTTTTCTCCAGAGCTATGCTGGTAGAAATGTTCAGTAGACTCTAATATATGTGTCTATACATGCATCGACATCAAATATGAATGAAATATTCACTGGAGTAAAGGGTGTGACAACTAGCCCCGGTCTCCCTTAGCCTATGCATGCAGGTTTTCGCTCCTCCAATGTTCTCCGCACAGAAGTAAATAAGTAAATAGCCAAAATGCATGCGAAGTCATGCATTTGCATGTTTTGCATGCCTATTCCAGCAGGGCTGGAGCAGAAGGTTGATGGTGTGCGGGGCTTGGGAGGTTTTGCCGGTCTGCATGACGCCGTTCCCACGCGCAGAGATGCATGATTAGTTGTGGTTTGTGTTAACTAATACTTGCACGTTTTTGTGTACCACTTTAAATCATCCTTGTTTGTGTTTTGCAATCCCCCATTTGTTCTAGTTTGTGATGGCTGTTTTCTTGCCCCTGGTTTTCACTATTAGGCATATTTAAGGCCAGGCGCGCGCAGACAGCAGAGGCACTATGTTCAAGGTTGAGTTACTTTTGGGGCTTTTTTTGTGTGAGCTATTTGTCTCAGCAGTCAGTACTGTTAATGTTACATTAGGTGTTTGATGTTTCATCATTTCAACCAATATTGCGTGAGATAACGAATGTAAAATGAAACCGCTAGGAACACGTTTGAATTCCCTCAGAAGGTGCGGGGGAAAAAATCCACGCGCCATGCCTATTAGCCTGGGTAATTTATTTTGTGTGTGTCAGAAAACAAGAAGGCCAGAAAAAGAATATGGGGCTTTCTTTTCCATTACAAAACATTACAATCTTATTTCCATCACTGCACCGTTAAGTAATTTGCGAAAAGCCAACAGAGTCTGGCGCGCCACGCGCGTGGCGTGTGTTTAAACCCATTACTTTACCTTTTAATCAAACCTCGCGCTCGTGTCAAAACGCGCCGTTTTCGCCATGCATCTCTCTGAGCTCGTTCCAGTTCACCGGATGACCTTGAAAATGTTTGCTCTCCTAAACGTTGTCGTCTCTCTCTCTCACTCTCTCATACTACACACACACACACACGCACGCACGCACCATGCAGTGTTTTCATTGTTATAATATCCTTGTTTCAATCCATTTCACTTTTTAAATTGTCATCGTAATTTCTCAAATTTCCGATTTGCTTATGAGCTTTTCAGAATATCGACTTGATTTTCATCATCACAATTATATTCAAAGCGGTCAATAAGTGTAATGAACTTATCAGTGTAGGTTGTAACTTTTATCTTAACAATTTAAGGCAGCAATTAAACTCAAAATAAGTAGGCAAATAAACTGTGAAAGGTCATTCAGTGAAAATGATATGCTTCCATATATAAATATATTGTCAGGTACTACAGTAGCAAGTAGTACTACATCTGTGTAAAGTTATAAACGGTCTTGCTATTAAACACTTATTAGTGTCGCCTTTATGTATCTACTAAAAAAATGGTGTAGAAATGTTCAATTATTGACATAGAAACGGTAGAAAAGTAAAGACTGAAATAGTAGCCTATAGGCTTTTTTTTTTACATTTGGCTATATGAACTCCATTGGCATGCAATTCGATTTTCAATGATATAGTTTCACATATAAATAAGCTACATACATTTTTAATAATTTCAGTAACCGGAAGTCGTGTATTCACCTGAGGAAGTATCCAACAGAAGTCCGCTCGAGCTCTTTTCGTTAACAAAACATGAATAACGTCGTTGCTTGACACAATAGTACTTTAATATCATAGGTGTATTTAACGATTTAAATCAAAATTCATATTGTTTTGACTATATATATATTACTTTAATTAGCTGATTGGCGCCAAATACAGTTTGGTTCGCGAGAGTCACAACAGAAATAGCCAGGAATTTCCTTTTGAAAAGTGGTTCTTCTGAGAGGTATTGACTTTTAACTTGTCAAGTAAATATACCAAGAAATATTAAACACTTTAAAGATCGATTAACAGTTGAAATGAATCATTTTGGTGACTGTTGCGTGTTCCGTGTGACGAGCAAAAATTGAGAAAACTTAGATGCACCCGCGCTTTTAGGATTAGCTCTATGGTTTTTGGAAGGCTTGTGTGTGTGTGTGAGAGAGAGAGAGTGTGTTTGGGTAGGTGGGGAGGGGGCATGTTAGTTGCTTTCGGCTGTGATTTATCGCAGTCCCGGGGAACGCGGCTCCCGTTCCTGTCCTAACGCATTTCAGCGCGCGCATCAGCCGTGATTAAACACCTGCTATGGCGCGCGAACAAAGCGCGCTAATCCAATATGTATCTCTGACATCTTAAATATCGTCCAATCCCCCGGCATCACGCGCAGCTTTTCCGCAAGATGGAATTCTAAAACATATTTTTCTAATTTATGGACGGACGATAAATCAAAATTAAGCCGTGGACAATGAAATATACATCAGCGTGCTGAGAACAGGCTTGAAATGCAGCTACAGGCTCGAGGGCGTGCATAGGTGTGGGGTTTGTAGTGGGGATTGTGGTCCTGCTTCATGTAAACATCAGACATGCTGAAGCCAAATTCTGTCTCTATACAAAATCTACCATGCTGAAATACCACACTTATATGCAGCGGTTATAACTGCACTGCAAAAAATAAGCTCTTGCATTTTATCCATTGCATTACAGGCCTAATAAGAATTATGAATAACTTTTAGAACAAACACTGCAACAACCAAATAATTTCACAATGCTCAATAATTCTGTTTTGTTCAAGGTTTGTGAGTTCCCAGAATGCACTGTATGAAGTAGGCCTATCTATAATGTTACAGGGTTAATGTTTTACTTGAAGTGAAGTTGTTTTTTTGCCATTGCTATTCATTCTTTGTTATATGGTGAAGCAAAAAAGAGCATTTCTATGAATGGTAGTGTACTGTAATTGAAGATTACACGTTAAAAGATCAAAGATCTGGCTCTGTATGAATCTATAGCATTTATTATCTTTGCTTAGATGCTTGTGCTTTCTTGCAAAGTTTTTTTTTAACATGTTGAGAGTCATTATAAACCTAAATCAGCAGTGATCTAATGAAAACTTAATTCTAAATTCCTAAAAATGTTCTTGATTGAAGTAATTTAAATTTATTGGTTTAATTAAACACACCTATAAGACAAACTGCAAATTGCCTAAACAAAGTGTTTCACTGATGACAATTAAAACAAAAAAGGTAAAAAAAATACGGTATTTTACAGAATTTACAATAATATTAACTTGAAGTTTGGCAAAATTAGTTACCTTTTACATTTTTATATTTATATTTTTGCTGAAATCTGGACTGTTTTCCCCCCTAGATTTTTAACCAAATCCATGTTTCTGCAAGGCATCTGACTTTTGTAAGGTATGAGGTGAGTGTATGCATTTTATATAAATCCTAACTTAATTTGCATGCTCTTTTGTCATCTAGATCATAGCCAGTGAGTCCCATATATACGGTGCTGTTGTTTTCTCTGGTGCTAGATTGCTTGCTCTCAGACAGACATAAAGGAAAGCCATTCTCTCCGGTCACTGTCCCGGTGACGCTTATTATTTGTGACTCTTCAATTCCACAGTTTCCCCGAATTCTCAGCACATTCTGCCCAGTGTATTATGCGCCGTGAACTACTCGGACATCAGACGCGTGTCTGTGGCCCTACAGCCACATAATGGATTCAGCACCCTGTTCTCATGTTTGGAAACAACCCAACATCAGTGGCCCTACGACCGCTGAAACAAAGAAAATATCTGACCATCGTTTTGTCAGCCCTTACAGGCTGAACGTAGGCCAGGAGAAATGGCTCGGTGCAGAAATAATACATCATCAAACTGACCTAGTTTGCAGGACCGCGGGTGCTTGCGAAGGATAATTGTTTGTAATCATCTTAATTAATATAATAATCATCTAATTTTATACCTCCTAATGAAAATTAAGTGCATTTTGATGCATAAGTTGTAATCAGCAGGCCAAGTAATTCATCTAATGATTTGTATCGGTGTTTATTCAAATAAGCAAACAATTTAATGCATTAATTTATACAGATTAAAACTTTGCAGGCTCAAACAGGGCGGTGGAGGTAGACCTGCAAAGCACTTTTGCATTCCAGCACCGTCAAACAGTCTTCAAACCTGTGCAGGAAACAAAAGGTTGTAAATATTACAGTAAATATAATGGGTCAAAACAAGCATGCTTGATATAATAAAAAATGAGCAGTCTAGTTTAAAATGCATCTCTGTTCCAAAATAAAAATGGTTAAACTGGTGGCCAAAGTTGTTTTGCTGAAAATTTGTTCACTAAGAGTACCATTTGTCTAACTTTAATTTAATGACCGGTGACAATCTCGGTAACTCACAATATTGACCTGCATATTATGTGGCATAATGTAGGCCACAGAGTGTAGATGAAAAATAAGTCCAAAATTAATCAAATATAAATAGGTTATGAAGACTTCATGTCTGTGCGGCTAAAATGCAGAAAACAAATATAGGCTATAAAATACTATAAAAATACTGTTTTCGTAGTGGGCTCATTGGAATAATGCTGCCATATGTATATTTTGTAACCACGTCATATTTTTTAGTGATACTCAGAAAGAAAATAAATAAAGGAGCTGTTTCTTGCATTCTTGCAGACATTTTAGGTTGTTTAATGTCACATTTCTATTGTCTTTTGCTTTCAGATCTTCTGTGAATCGTTTCCATCAATGCATCAGTCAATCAATCTTCACCAACACCACACGCCATCAGCAACTCCATTTTGTTGTTTCTTCTAATGGAAACGGCTCTCCATGAGAGTTCTGATGAGTTCGAGTGATGAACGAGGACACAGTTTGGTGAGAGTAAGTGAAAATCACACTCTCTTTCTCCACTCAGCGACTTTTATGTAAAACAGTGCAATTAAACAATGTCCTGAAAATGAATGTATGCTGGAAACATGAGGCTCATTTGGCTGATGAATGGCCACACTTTGGATCAAATGCGATTTTAGTTGCGTGTGCATTTAATACTGCTCTCACTGAAATATTTCAGACTGAATTTCATTCATTTGTAGATTTTTTTTAATATTTAGGCAAGTTTAAGCTGTTTTGGTTTTTACCCAAAAGTTTAGTATTATTATTGTTAACTCCAGTAGTGGTAGTAGGCCTACTGTGGTTGTTCCTGATGTAGAAGTGTTTACAGCAGACGAGTTGTTCTATATCGTGGCCGTTTTAGTTGCTTCTTTGAGTGAGAGTGGGCGAGGGAATTTTCATTCCAGATTTCGCCTCTGTTCGGCCCCTGAAACAGGGGGATGCGATCAATCTGCCGCCTATTAAGGCTGTTAATTGATAATGCATACTAATTAGGCAGAGCTTTGGTACTTTAGAGACTTTGAGGAGGTAATTGTCGGCACAAGTCCAAATGTAGTTTAAAAAGCAGTCTGCACGACGTTAAAAATTTGACTCTGCTGGCGGCGTAAGGGGCCTGTAATGAACTGCAGCCGTAAACAGGTTCCAGTGCACACGTACACCAGTAAAAGGTTTGGGGTCAGTGAGAAACCTATACTTCAGTGAGGATACATGCATTTGATTTAAAGTGACAGTAAATATATTTATAATGTAACAAAAGATTTCTATTTAAATATGATATCCTTTTGGATTTCCTATTCTTCAAAAATCGTGAAAAACACGATTTTCCCACAAAAAAATAAAGCAGCACAACCGTTAATCAGCATATTAGAATGATTTCTGAAGTATCGTGTGACACTGAAGTGATGATGCTAAGTAATGATGGCACTGAGTAATGATGTCTGAGAAAATTCAGCATTGCATCACAAAAATAAATTACATCCTAAAACACTTTATATTTCACAATATTACTGTATTTCTTATCAAATAAATACAGCCTTGTTGAGCATATTCTTTCAGAATCAAGTCTTACATCCATAAATCTTTGAACAGTACAGTATTTTGTGTAGAAAATAATTTTGGGTCACACTTTATATTAAGTGACCTTAAATACTATGTACTTACAGTACATAAAAAAGTACTTATTCTGGTCACATTGTATTGCAGTATTTGCTGCTATTGAGTTGGGATATGGGTAAAGTTACAATAGAATATTAGAATTTGGTTCTAAATTCAAAGCAAGAAATGTTAGGAGCAAGTTAGCCATGTCAAACGCAGATGAGGCGTCCTTGCATGAAGGTTGTTTGCATGTTGCGTTCCAACGTCAGGCCCACACAAACTTCTCTTCTGTCAACGCGAGCGTGGTCATCTTGAGTGAGATGCATTTAACTTCACTTGATGTACATCAAGCAGTCCCTGACAAGCATGCATCAAAGCACGCAGCTCTAATTGAACTAGATCAACATGTGAGAATATTTGTTCCTTTTCAGTGTCAAAATCAAGACCCTTTGAACCGTCAATCTCCCGCGCAAATGAGCGTGTCTTTCTGTCTTGTATAGAGGCTGGGTGTGATGTTGTCAAAAGCCGTTGCCATGGAGGTTTGTTGTGGTGCTCGACCCGAATTTGTTCCCCTTTGCTCCGCGCGTCCCTCACAAGTGAAGCCTGTGGCGCGTGTCTGAAGGTTGTCACATGCGGTTTTCTGTCCGAACGGTTCATGGACATCCTTTAAACCGAGTGGCAGTATTAATATTTGTTCAAAACTTCAAAACTAATTCTTTGTAGAGGGAGATTTGCAATCCACATGCTGTAAAACGCTCGCATACACTGCAAATTATTACTTCTTAAGATTGCAGTGGAGGATGTTTAAAAGAAAATACCATTTCAGTTTTTCTATTACAAAGTTTTGCAGTACTTTCCGTGCTACTTGCTGTTTCTTTGTGAAATTTACTAGCAATTTCTGACTACAAATGCACATCTTAAAAAGTCTCACCCAAAAACTGACCCTCGAGTACTTCCATATCATGTTTTTTTTTTTATGTCCAGCAGGACAAAAAGGAAGATATTTGAAGAAAGTGTGTAACCAGGCTGTTTTGGGTCATCACTGACTCCCAGGGGAAAAATACTATGGATGTCAACGGGGACCAAAAACAGCCTGAAGAAATTCATACAGATTTGGAACTACTCGAGGGTGAGTAAATTATGACAGAATTTTCATTTTCATTACAGCAATGACTTTAAATGTTGCATGTCTTCTTCAGTATTTCCAATGCAAAGACATTGGCAATGGAATACAGATATGCTACAGAAGAACATTACTTTCATCCAGTATGAATATAAGGTACAGTATGCACACCTTAAGCAATTTTTTTTGTGAAATAAATAAAAAAGTAGTGATGATTTCACACTTATAGAACACATATTATGTTATTCCTTACATTTTCTTTGTCTAAAAAAACATCTTACATTTATCTTTATGAAACTTGAAACCCTGAGAATTATTTATACTCAAAAATCCTCTCTGTGTCCTAACGCAGTCCTGACTAAAGTGTTTTTATCTTCATTAAAGCCATCAATTAACTGTAAAAATAGCCTTCTGACGGGATTTATGAGCAAATCAAATTAAATAACAGGTTGAAATAAATATAGCGGGGTCACCGCACCACCAAGGCCTGGTGTAATATTCCTTGCGGTCATAAAATGCACTTAACTCCTTGTTTATCCTCACGTCCAGTTTTTTTATCCCTTGAAAATGTACGAATCTGTTTTATATAGCCTCTCTCTGTCTCTCTCTCTCTCCCTCCCTGTCTACCTTGTTTTTTTCTGGATTTGTTTGTTTCCAGCTTTTCTCGAGGGGTGCGTGAAGACAGACAAGCTTGCCAGATTCATTTTCTGATCAAAGCTGTTTGATTTGGTCAATTTTGCCACATTGGAGACGTTCTCTATTACTGAGATAAATAGCCCCGGGCTAACTGTCAACCAAAACTTGTAAGCTAATAAATTATTCCAATTTCTCCCCACCGGATTTCTCCTGGGAGACAGCCTCTAGGAAATACACTTTTTGATTAGTAAATTTGTGTGTGTGTGTGTCTGGACATTCGGATGTGTCGTCTTTGATTAGCGGCGGCCCTGTTAGAGCCGAGGGCGGCAGAGGGGCTGTCAGTTGAGCGCAGACTCTAATGCATAATGCATTGACACAACCGGCTTTCTGCCACCTCCCTCTCCCAGAGCGAGCACTGGCGGACCGGGTTCCCCTCACCTGAGAGCTCCCTCTCTCTCTTTCTCTCTCGCTGTCCCTTTCTTGGCTAACCGGCTCAGGAAATAAAGCATCGTGACAGATCCTCGCTCGCTGCAGACCTGTAGTTATGAGTGCCCAGCTCACACACACTTGGAAGTTGGAAATGGGTTGACTTGAGCTGAAAGTGTGCAATCAGCAGAATAGGGTAGAGCTGTTTGACTGATAGGCTGTTGGGAAATTGATCTCCACCCACTGGCCCGATAACCCCCCACCTGCCCTCTTTCTCTCTCTCTCTCTCTCTTTTTTTTACACTTCTCTTTTATCTGTCTTCTTTTCTCTTTTGCCTCTTTTTTTGCAGGCGCCAGCACTCAACCTGAAACCATTCAGTGCATTGCTGCCAGAAAAATGCTGGTTCTGGCTCTGAAACCTTAAACTTGTCTTTTCTTTTTATTTTACCTAGTGTCCTCACCAAATACAGTGCTCAGAACTAAATGCAAATGAAGATAGATTACACAAAACAAATAAAGTGTCCAATGCCATCCTTTAGTTGCCATCCAGTCTGTTCCTTTAATTTAGCTTTGAATTTAGTGATTTATTTTAATTTAATTTATTTATTATTTAATTTAAATTATTTAACACAAATTTTAAATTTAACTATAAGTAAAAATATTTTATTATTATTTAAAAATACAGCATGTCCATATAAATATGCATTTAATACAAAGGTAGAAAAGGTACAAAGTAAAAAGCAAAAGATACAATTACTTTTTACATGTATTCATTGTGTGAAGTTTAAGTAAAATATTGTAAATATATTTTTAAATAATATGTATGTGCAAATAATTTATAATTTATATATGTGTGTGTATATATATATATACATATATATATATAAGGGATTTTTATATATTGATGGTTTTACTTTTTAAAATGATCAGCAAACTAATGTAAGTTAATTTACCTTTCCTTTTCCTGTTATTGTGGTAATGTCGCCACTGTATGTCTGATTGTTATCATTATATTTATATAGAATGTGGATAATTGATGCGTGTTAGTTAGGCTACGTGCATATGTTTAGTCGTGCCATTTTACGTGCCATTTTTGTGCCATTTCACTGAAGTGAAAATATATAAAGTGTAGAACAATCATCTGTCTCCTGATTCCTGTCGCACTTCTTACTGGACTTCCGTAGTGGAATAGCATTCCACCTGCTTATAGCAAATACATTCCTTCACAATGTGTAAGATTATATTTTAAGATTTGTTGTATGAGAAATTATGTACTATGCTTGTTTTTAGTCAGGTCATGGAGTATAGTAGTCAGTAACAGCCACTTGGATCCCCAGTTTTGAGAGAGGTTTAGCATTTTCTTAGTGGAAATGGTAAGTCTTACTTTTTTAATTCCCTTCATATCCTCTATTTCACTTGTCCTGTTCTAATTTTTGCTCTTTGTTGACCCCTGTTCCCTTTTTTCACCCTTCTGTTTCCCCCCTCTGTCTCCTTTTTGTGTCTCTCCATGTGCTGTGACTCAATAACTCCCAGCATGCAGTTTGAGCATGCACACACACACATAAACGGAGGAGTACAGAACAAACACATCTCCTGGATCCTGAGCACCAAAAACTACACTCATCATTTATCAGCTAGCTAAATGCCTGCCCAAGCCATTACCCTCCCCAAAGCAGCCAGCAGGACGGGAGGGGAGGAGAGGAGCGAGGCGCTGCGCTGGGTGAATTAAACTTTTGAGGGTTCAGCGCTTTCCCACTTCGGCGATTCATCTTTCCTCTCACCCAGGAAGTGCACACCCAGCAGGAGAGTGAGGTAATTACATCTCCACATGACACGGCGCTTCATTACTGCCTGTGTGTCTTGCTCACTGCCGCTGCTGTAGTTTAGAGATGGGGTACGCAGGGGGTACGGAGATGGAAGCTGATTTTTTTTTAAGTTAAACAGTAATGGCTGACTACACGCGGCCTCTCGGTGGGTGAGGGTAATTTTTTATGTACCACTGCGTTAACTGCTGGAGTGGACCGAAGGAAATTTGATGGACAACAAGTACTAACAGGCCCATGTTGTGTCTGTGGAGGATAAAACGTTATCTGTAATTTTGTGACCTTCAAATGATGTTTTATGTGTCAGTTATGTTATAATGTTTTTTTCACAAAGAAATTCTATTTTAAATTCTTCTATATAATATACTGTAGAAAGGCTTGTTTATTTTATACAAGGATATTATTGTAGTATCATTTTTTTAAATGGTTTAGCACACCAAGGCTGCATTTATTTAATTAAAAATACAGTAAAAACTATTTTTTATTATTACCATTTAAAATAACTATTTTGTATTTTGAAATGTTATTTATTCCTGTGAAGCAAAGCTGAATTTTCAGCATCATTACTTGTCAGTGTTTTCAACAGTTTTTTTTTTTTTTGCATATTTTTTCTGTTAAAATGGTGATAGCTTTTTTTTTAAATTTTTTTTGTATTTTTTATTATTATTATTATAATGTATTTGGAAATATTTTGCAACTTTTATACATTAATAAATAACATGAATATTATGTATATTTATAATAGTAGAATAGTTTTAAATGTATTTTCTGTCACTTTTAAAAAGATTTTATTTAATTAAAATAATTTTTTTGGCCCATTACTCCATGCAGATCTCCTCTAGAGCAGTAATGTTTTGGGACTGTCGCTGGGCAACACAGACTTTCAACTCCCTCCAAAGATTTTTTATGAGGTTGAGATCTGGAGACTGGCTAGGCCACTCCAGGACCTTGAAATGCTTCTTACGAAGCCACTCCTTCGTTGCCCGGGCGGTGTGTTTGGGATCATTCTCATGCTGAAAGACCCAGCCACGTTTCATCTTCAATGCACTTGCTGATGGAAGGAGGTTTTCACTCAAAATCCCACGATACATTCATTCTTTCGTTTACACGGATCAGTCGTCCTTATCCCTGGCAGAAAAACAGCCCCAAAGCATGATGTTTCCACCTCCATGCTTCACATTAGGTATGGTGTTCTTTGGATGCAACTCAGCATTCTTCTTCCTTCAAACTCTCCACAAAGTTCTATTTTGGTTTCATCTGACCATTTGACAGTCTCCCAAACCTCTTCTGGATCATCCAAATGCTCTCTAGCAAACTTCAGATGAGCCTGGACATGTACTGGTTTAAGCAGGGTGACACACCTGGCACTTCAGTATTTGGTCCCTGGCCGCGCAGTGTGTTACTGATGGAAGCCTTTGTTACTTTGGTCCCAGCTCAGGTCATTCACTAGGTCCTTCTGTGTGGTTCTGGGATTTTTGCTCACAGTTCTTGTGATCATTTTGACCCCATGGGGTGAAATCTTGCGTGGAGCCCCTGATCGAGGGAGATTATCAGTGGTCTTGTATGTCTTCCATTTTCTATTAATTGCTCCCACTGTTGATTTCTTCACACCAAGCTGCTAACCTATTGCAGATTCAGTCTTCCCAGCAGGTCTACAATTCGGTCTTGGCCATAGTGGAGTTTGGAGTGTGACTGAGGTTGTGGACAGGTGTCTTTTATACTGATAACGAGTTCAAACAGATGCCATTAATACAGGTAATGAGTGGAGGACAGAGGAGCCTCTTAAAGGTGCCATAGAATGAAAAACTGAATTGACCTTGGCATGGTTGAATAATAACAGTTCAGTACATGAACATAACATACTGAGAGTCTCAAACAC
>JAUMHQ010000085.1:2947836-2972923 GCA_032361165.1 Enteromius paludinosus
CATTACTGGATCCTGCAGCTTATCTGGCAACCTCTAGTCAACGGGGAGGGGGAGGGGGAGACACCGCTCAGCAGTATGTGGAAAGTGATTGCAGTACCAGTTTTGGCCATTTCTTACATGCGGCTCCTTTAATTAGCACAAATAAATGGTTAATATTCTAGTAATATGCATGCTAATAAGCAACTAATACTGCAGGTGTAACCATAAAACAAAAGTGTTACCGAATATCTTATTTAAGTAAAGTTTTTACTGTCACTTTTGCCAAATACAAGTAATGTTTTCTTGCTAAATGCATTAATTTCTTAAAAAAAATAAAAGTATCATGACTGTTGACAGTACCTCATTTTCTTGTAAATGTCCACGTTTTGGACAGGCTGAGTCTGGACAGCTGATGGCCGTTTCAAAACCCTCTTTGATGAGAAGCTCCACATACTGCTTCAGGCACTTTAAAACAATTAAAGACATTAAAAATGAGTTCATTAAAAAGATCATCCAGAAAAAGTAAGCAAATTCTGCCTTTAACAAATTCTGCTCAGTGTGTCTGTGAGAGCGAGTACAGAAGCACTTAACCACTTGTAATGAAGTGTTAACTTCCTTTAAAACAATTAGGCTGTGTAACATCTCAATTTAACGAAGACACAGTTACTTGCCCAAGACTAATGATTCTCCAGGGTTAGCAATTTGTGAACTCGCTGCTTTAAAAAGGTCATGGAAAAAAAAATTGTATTATATATTTTATGTTTCAGGAGAAATACTAAAGTCACACTTTCCCCTCTCTTACACCCTTTCTGTAACGTAAGAAAATATAATAAAAAGAAAGAATATTCGGTTAGGGAAGATTCTGAGGGTGTTGTTTCCATAAACATGCTTCTCTTCAGACACAAAGGCAGTTTTGTTTCAAGTGAGCTCAGACACAACCAAGACAAGGCCTCTTATTCAGATGAGGAGATGTTTTACCTTTACCCTACTCTAGAAGCTTCCTTTCCCCAAACGTTGTTGCAATCTCAAGACATAAATAAAACTGATCTCAGATCAGCGTAAAAACACAGCAAAGGGAAACAATCTGCTCCCAGAACAGTACACCTCTGAGGGTTGAAGAAAACTCAAATGTTTATTACTGGACCGTGAATCACATTCAGTCGGCCTGTAGAGAATCTGTCTATATCTGTGAACTCTTTGCGTACTGTTTCAATGTTTCAAAATGTCTAAAGCTTATGTAAGAATCCCACGGATTTATTTTTAGACGTTCTGTTCCTAAGACAGCATTCAAAAATGAGATAATTCAGAGACCCAATCTTCATTCTTAAAATAAGTCTATGGTTATATTAATAGTTATATTATTTTTATTCGTATAATAATATATTTTACAATATTATTTATATAAATATATCATTTATTAAAAAAACATTAACAAAATATATATTTCTTTTAAACTTGTATTTGATTCCTGAAATCATGTTTCAATGTTACTTACCAGGGTGCAGAAGACGCATTGGCACTGGGTGATGGTGGTCATTTGCTCCAAGGGAAACTCTCCAAGACACAGCTTACAGGACACCAGCGGGTCCAGGGCTAAATCCCAGGTGGGTCGGTACCTAGCTGTGGTCATGATGCCTGCCGCAGAGCTGAAAAACACATAATGGCTGTTATTAGAGTAAGCCCACACACTTTAATACACCTATACAACCAGCGCAAAGCTTTTAACCGCTGTCAGTCTGAAGTGCCTACTGCTTCTGCTGCCACGATAAGTGCTTTTGTGATGCCGAGCGCTAACATCCACAAACACCAACCCTCCAAATGCACATTAAATTAGCCACATTTCGTTTAGAGAAGGTCTAACAGATGCGGTGCTGAAAGGGTCAAATACATTTACACCCATTTATATTATATAACTGAAGGCCTGGCCACGAAGTGCTTTCGGGAGTCTAGTCTGAATGTAATGGAATGAGAAGTCGGGCCGGATAGACGGAGCAATTCTTCCTCTTCTGCTGCTGAATGAAAGATGACTTCACTGCGTGGTACTCCATAAATGAGAAGGTCAGGAGAGAGAGAGAGAGAGAAAAATCTTACTTTACTCTCTGCCTACGTCTCTTCTTTTTACAGTTTTTCAGAGAAGGATATTTTTGGAAGTCTCGGCTATGAGACACTTCCATTTTCTCATGCTGAAGTGGGCTGTTTTGCACAGAGAGACTCGCGTCTTAAGTGTTTACAGGAAGTGCCTGTGAGTACATCAACGCTCTGCCTCGGCTGCTAGGCAACCGGGAAATGGGGAACGAGGCAGATACGCTTCTGCCGGTGGCGGTACGTGTATTTAAGGCAGGTGTTGTTCTGCATTTGTGGCAGGAAGTCAGGTATCTTGAGATGAGAATCACTCAGGATGCTTTTAAACATCGCAGTCGGTGCTGTGGTGCAGTGGTTAAGGTTTGTGCTAGTTCCCGTAAAACACTAACTGTAACAGCAGGATATGCAGGTCCTGTTTAATGACACAGTTCTATGACACTGCATGAAATTCACCTAAAAACTAATTCATTCACTGTTATTTATTTGGAAGTCAATGAGACCATCACAAACCTACTGGTTTTCTTCCAAAATATCTTAAATTGTGTTCCGAAGACAATCAAAGCTTATATGGGTTTGAAACAAGGGTTTAAGTGATTAATGATAACATTTTCATTTTGAGGTGGAGTAATCATTTAAAGGCAGGAGTGTAAGCTACAAGGTCGTTTGCTTTCGGCCCCTGTTTATTTTATAATAATCACTTCTAAAAGATAGAATCCTGGTGAGAAACTGCATTACCCATATTTACATACTGTACATTAATTTTTTACATTGATGTATTAATGTAGTTTCTCACCAGTATTATCTATAAAACTATTGTAGTTCTGTTCCCACTTTATATTATATGGCCTTAACTACTACTGCATGCACTTGCATCAAACAATTAGTACAATGTACGTACTGAGTTCATATTGTACTGCAAAACACGTTTTCTGCTGTTGAGGTGTTCAGTAGTCAAACCTGTTCATTAGAAGAGGGCGGGCCCCAATACAATAACTGCATTGTAATGGATTAATTTAAACGCAAATAGAGTAGTAATGAAGGTCACTTAATATAAAGTAGTTGTTGCTCTCAATAAATTCGTTAGAGACACATTTTTCAACTTTTTTTGAAAATATTTCTGCTTCGATGTTTATAGCTGGTTTGTGTGGAATATTTTTTAAGGCCTAAGGGAAAAATGAATAGGAAAAATACTTTAGGAAAGTGGGTGAGTTTTGTTGCACTCTTAGCAGATTGCTATGCAGGAGATACTAGGGTTGGGCGATGTCGACCAATTTGGCATCGTACGATGTCTAATGTGAAACATCACGATGGACGATGACATTGTCGTCGCTGTAGCCGGGGGGGGAGGTTAAGTTGTAACTAAAACACCAAGCCCCGCTCCACGACTGACAAAACAGTGTTCGCGCGAGCAGGTGAGAGAGGATTGAGCGCAGGAATGATCGTGCACGAGTGCTTGACTTGCGCGTGGAATTGATATGAGCTCGCAGTAGGGATGGTACGGTTCATGAAAAAAAACAAAAAACAAACGTTTGGTTTGTTTGTCTCGGTTCGGTGCATGCATGCTTCGCACAGTTTTGACGGTTCATGACATGCGCAATGTAGTCTCGTGCCCCGTATGTGACGTCAGTGTGTTTCCCTTTCGCGCAAAAGAATTGAGGTGTCTACTGTGTGGAGTGAGTGCTGCAGGTCATAATACTGTACGTGTAGAAATGGCAAGTGGGACAGAAAAGGAAGGCTGCCTGGAGTCGGAGGATGCGCGAGCGTCATATAAATCTGGTGTGTGGGAACTAGGGTTGTGTGCTTTAAGTCAAGTCAAATTCAGTTTACGCATGATTACATGTCATGATATAACATGATATAACTTTTTTAATACTGTATCCTACGTCGTGGATAATTAAGCTAAATTAATTATGGATAATTAAGCTAATTAAGCATAATCCATAATAAAGCTTGTTTCAGGGGAAAAGTCCATCCCATGCTGTCCTCTCAGATCAAAACCCTCCCAACATATTTGTATAGAACTCTTCTGAACGTTTTCACTTATAAATGTTGATTGATCTGGGCATATTTCTCCCCTGATTCAGAAAATATTTTTTTTCACTGGAGTTTGAAGTTAAAATTCATGTAATGGTAGATCTTTCCTAAAAACACACAGCGTTTTGCTTCACAAGATGGTCTGGAGTGGTGTGGATTATTGTGATGTTTTTATCAGCTGTTTGGACTTTCTGACGGCACCCATTCAATGCTGAGAATCCATTGGTGAACAAACAATATTTTGCTGAATGTTTCCAAATGTGTTCTGATCCAAAAGCAAACTCATCTTCAACTTGGATAACCAGAGGGAATGTTTGTGTCTAGTCTGGATCTTGTACAGGAGGTAAGGTTTGTGTTCAGGCGTCTCCCAGGGTTTGGGATGAGTGTTAAGCACAGGACACCTTGACATGGATTATGTGTGCGAGGAACATGTCTGATCTGTTTGTTGCTGTATAAAGGAAGTAGACAATTACAGGGGCGACATTAATTAAAAGCAAACAAATCTGTCGTTGCTCCTGTTTGCGTCAGTTTCAATAAAAATGTTTTTTAAACCCTCTGCTATTTTGTGTCAGAGTAAAACTTGGCGCCAGCCGCAGCAGCTCAGTGAGGCTTCACACACGCTCAGTCCTGTGCTGCGCTCATTTCAGTTCATTAGCAATGTTGTCACGGCAATGGCCTCCATAGAAACCGTCGTCGATCGATTAGCATTGATATGACCTACTCCTCTCACTGCCTCCATTACATTTTCACACTGTGTTACGTGTGTGAGTGTGTTTGTTTGTCTGAGGTGCGTGTGTGTGTGTGTGTGTGTGATTATCTGACAGGTTCACTGAGTGGATTAGCTGTTTTTGGTGATGTGGTTAGTCTTTCATTGTGTTACTGTGATCTGATTTACTAACTCCAACTGGATGGAAAACTCGCACTCTGTAGACTTCAGCTTTAAATTAAGGGGGTTGTGTATTTAAGTGTAAATATTTAATTAAATGTTTCATTTCTATATTGACTAAAATGATACAGTGCATCTTGAAATCTAAGGTTTAGTTTAATAGAATTACATTCATAATCCATCAAATAAAATATATCAGTATTTTGGCTGAGAAACATGCATGATAAGTACTATATGATCAGTTCATTAAATTCTGTAACCAGAAGATGCATCATTTTCTTCATTTTATTTGTTCGTTATTCGTATAGTTGTTTTCAATTAGCAGAATATTTTTCGTACTCATTAAGGCTCCAGATCAGGCGCAGGCAATGACTTCAAACGGTTTTTATTTTCAGGAAACGGAAGAGGAACTGGCTGAAGCAGAAGAATACAAGGAGGCCAGAACTGTTTTAGATTCAGTCAAGCTGGAAGGATGATGGACACAAACGAATAAACACCCACAGACGCTAACGTACACACTGACATCCCAAGTGTCCATTCCATTTGTTCTGACTTGTTAAGCGTTTCAGATGCAGTGAGCTTGTGTTTACCCATTGCTTACGTTTGCATTTCAAAGATTTTTGTATTGCTTCATAATTTAATGACACTGTTGTTTTCCTAGCATTCTGTGATCAAATTTACATAATCATGAAATAAAGTTTTGTTTTACTATTTCAAAGCCTTCAATTTCCTTTGTGCATGTAGTACTGTTGTTTTTCTTCAGCTCTTTATCCGTAGTCCATTATAGTATGTTGTTGTTGTTGTTTTTTTAGATTAGAGCTTCACCTGCTGGAAAGGGAAAAATTGTGACACGTCTTTGATTTCTTGTAAGCATTTCGCATTTATTCCTGCTGCAGGTATGTGTGACTAAGCAAAGCTGAATTAATATGTAAACGGTAGCCTTTGTGTTATAATGTAAGATGCCATATGTTTATCTTCTTGTAGGACTGCAGTAATGTCAGTCACACGGACAGGCTTTGCTTTCCTGCATGCAGAGGGAGACAGGTATAGCATGAAAAGCTAATATATGGTGAGAATATATTTCCAGCTCTCCTGAAAGGACACTGACCTCCGCTGGCCAGATCCTCTCATGCAAGCACGTGCAGTTCGCTTGTGATTTCGTCTACTTTGACCTATTTGCTGGAGTAACTAATGCATATTCTGCAATTTCAGCATAATTGCATCATTTGAATTCAGGGTGTATTTTGTAGGCCGTGAATGTCTGACATTTTATAGCAGCTGTGAATATCAGATAATGGAGGGCCTATTCTGATCCTCCGGTAGGGATCGCATCAAGCTTTTCCCAGACTCTCAGATATTAGCTACAATCAGCGTTGTCAAGGTAAATGGTGAAATTTCCTTTGCCACAGCTGACGGCTTTCTTCAATGCAACTGATATCATATAGATGAGATATTTTGACAGAACTCGTCGGTTGTCTGCATGGTTTTGTGGTGTTTTCTGTTTGTTGCCATCAAACAAATTTTACTGCATTCAGTAACAAAGGAAAACAATACATGAGGTTATTAATCCAATATTTTTAAGAGATGGCATAATCGCAATTGTCATTTTCATTTCATGTCATCTTTTTATGCTGTAGTTAAAAAAATATATATACTGTTCAAAAAAGTGGTTTAGTGGAGCATCATTTACAGGTATTGTGGTTGCTGTGATGGGCCACCTGACATTAATAAATGATTTATCCAATAAAAATAATTTTTGGCCCTGTAATATTGGAAGTTATTTCTGCTAAAAATATTCACATGGTATTTAATTTTCTATAATTGAATATATAACATTTTCTTAAATACATACTATGTGTATTTTATATGCAGCCTACATAATAAATATACACCGTAAACAACTTGGATGTGATTAAACATTTGACAGCACTTATATATACATACACATACTCGCACACACTATAGACTTTTCTTGTGTGTTGTTGAATTTAAATCATTTTTCACAGAGGCCCATATAAAAATAAAAAGATACTTGAGGCACCATTTTGGCTCCATGGGGCCTTATAAATATATAAAACTAAGCAAGTATCTGTTCCTCTAGGCATTCCCAGTAGCCTTGCACTATTGTGATTAGGAGTTGTTCTAATGTTGTCCCTTTCAATGGGTGTTTCCTCACTGACACAAATAATTGAACGGATTTCTTTCAGGTTCGTCCCACAATCGCGTGTCCTCGTCAGTCTATGTAGTTCCGCCTAATTCGGTGTGTTTTGAAATGTGTTTCGGTTTTTTTTTTGAAAGCCGAAGGAGCAGATGAATTCGGGTTCCATTTGGCTTGGTCTTCATTCTACAGATTTCGATAATTATCGGGTTCACCCCGAAGCCTCATTATAGCGCTAATGAGGCGCCGCCACTCCGTGACACCCAACCGCTCCATCTCGTTAAGGAAATCGCTCTTCAATGCTGATTATTTTATTTGGAGCCATAATTATATTTCTTTCGGATAAATCACGGTCTAATCGAGTCCGTTCGGAGGGCAGCGCCTCTAATTGGAGCATGAGATGCAGCGGCGGGCGCGCGCTACCTGAGTCTGCTCGCGCTACCGGAGGAACCGGGCACCTGATGGCTGAGGAGGGGGGGGGAGGTTCTTCATCACCCCCCTCCTCCTCCTCCTCCAGCTAAAACACAACAACTTATTACCTTTAATCCCCCGACTGTCACCGCATCACCTGCACGAAACAAGAATCTAATTTGTTAAACTGGCATTTCTGCAGATGGACGATCGATTTTCTCTTTAGAATTCTCTAATTGAGTGAATATAGACGCCCCGTGAATCACATTCCGCCGTGGACCCGCGCGTGCGGAGAAAGAAGGCGTTATGCTGCACGTATATGGGCGTGGAGCAGGGTTTGTTTGTTGTGTGGACCCCCATAAGGACAGCAAGACTTAAAATCACTAATAACTGTTTTAATGAAAGTCGGGAAATGCAGAAAGGTTTGTTTGAGCTAGAACAAGAGAAGTCAGTGAATCTACAAACGTGTGCATATTTGCGTGTCATTAGGAGTAAAAATAGCTGAATGTGTGACTAATTTGCACAAAACCTCGGAGGAAAAAGTGGTATAAAATATTTTTCTCAAAAATAATATTGTTTATAGCCTATAATTGCTATTTTATATTGGGAATAATATAATTTATATTTTTGTTTTATTAAATATAAATGTGAAAAACTGGAGCCAGTGGGAGTATAAAAATGCTGCGTAATATTTTATATATATATATATAAATATCTATATTTGCTTTTATTATTTTCCTAACCTATAAATAATAATAATAATAATTAGTAGTAGTAGTAGTAGTAGTAAGTATTATTTTGAGGATCAGCTTCATGTTAATTATATATATATATATATATATATATAAGATGACTACTAGTTATTGTTTTAGCCATTAAAAATTATGGAATTAACTAAGAATGCGATTATGCCACATTTTGGAGTCAAAATAGCAAAAAAATAAAAAGTTTTAGTTTTTTTTCTACAGACTTTAAATAAATCTGACAAAACCTCCTTTGTCTGTCCCTGAAGTGAAAAATAGTGCACATAAAAACTTTCAAATTTTCCGTGCACTAAGATAACTTTGAGGTTTATGGTAATATATTGTTTAGTTTTATATGGATGTTTTATTTTTTAGTAATCAGAAATCATTAAGAAGAGGACGGTGTAATGTGTTTTTAATCTATAATATATAGGCCATCATATATCTATAATAATCTAAATCATATCATATAAAAAATATATTTTGATATAAAATACTTCTTTTCGAGCAGTTGTTTAGGGTTCGTGAATATTAGTCTGTCTTTATAATTAGCAGTGAGTTGACACGCTAGTAAAGTGTTTGTGTGTTGGTAAATAAGGAAAAATCATGCATGCGTGTCAGTGCGCGTGTGGACAGATGTGATGCTGGATATGAAGGCCATGAGATGGTGACAGTCAAACAAAACCCTCCACAATGAGGAGTGAGGGAGCAGAATTCTCTCAGCTCCAGACCGCGTTCAGAATTACATTTGTTTTTCTTGTGATTTTATTAAAAGTCACTCCTCATCTCCAGAGCGCGTGAAAATGTCTACTTTCCACTCAGATGCGCCGCATTAACTTGCAGGGCGCGAGTTTGTTTGTTTGTCTATTTTTATTTATATGCAGTGTAAGATTGATGCGAGCTTGTTATCGCTATCTGGTGGGAGAGAGAGATGCAACTCAGCTTTGCTTCTGAATCACCTCCCAAATTACCCTCCTTCTCTCTCTCTCTCTCTCTCTCTCTCTCTCGTGACACACACAGTATCACTGATGCATAACTTCTGTAATCCCTGCGCGCAAAGGACTTATAAAATACCCTTTATCTTAGAAAATGAGTAAATATTATAAATGTGTTACTACTATGTTATTATTATTATAAAGACAATATATTATCTACTGTATTAAAGTGATAGTAAAATTTTATTATAACTCTACTAGCTTAGTGTATGTTTTTAATTGCACACTAAATATCCATGGAAGCATTATAACAAAGACATTAAATATTATTTATATTAAAGTTATACAAATATTATTATTACTGTTTAACTGTTAAATATTACGAGGTTAGTGCATAGTGTAGTCACTAACTTATCCATGGGAACATTTGCCAAATGTTTTGAACGCATTAAATCGGTTTTCTGAAGGAAAACGTTGAAAAATGACTTATTTGGGAAAAATTCAGATGCTGTTTTAATTGTTTGGTGATACAATTACATTACACATTAGTGGTTATATATTTACATTTTTTTTGGTATTATTGCGTTTTGTGTGCATGCTATGTAAACCTTAATATAAATATTTAAAAGCTATTATTGTTATTATTTGCGTTATTACGCGTTAATTGCTAAATAACAGTGACACTGCTAGTTTTACTACGTGTTTTGTTTTGTAGCTTTTTATATTGTTGATTCCTGAACTTTAGTTGTGATCACCACCTTTTGCTGCAGCTCAAAGGACCTAGGGATTTTTTTTTTCATTACTGTTGAGGTCAGGAAACAGTTGTGTATCCCCCTCAAATGCATTTAATAAAATGTTTTGCTTCGCTTCGCGTTTCACAAATAAAGCTTGAAATCCCCTTGCTGGCTGCAGGCCGGGTATTGGTGTACAGAAATTCAATCTGTACATTTTGTACGAGGTAAACAGACGGAATGAATTGCATTAGAGCAAGCCAATGTATTTCCAGCCAGCCAGTTTTCAGCCCTTGCTCCGTTTGTGTGCAACAATCTAAAACTTATTTATTAGGGGGAAAACACTTGATCCGAGGCGCAAAAAAAGAGAAAAATCCGAATAAAGACAATAGCTAGACACAGATATAAGAATTTTAATTGAGGGTCACAGCTTGCACGCTATATTTGTTGATGTTTTATGAAGTGCAGGGCAGCCCTTCACTCATATGCCCCCTGAAAGCATCGTTAGGCGTCTGTCGCACTTTTAGTCCGTTAAATATGACCGTGCGCCTCCAGAAGAGTGATTCACTTCTGTTTGCGCAGCTATAAAAGGATCGAGCTATTGAAAAGTCGTAAAATGAAGCGGGCTATCAATCACGCGGCAACTGTTTCAGAACAAACAATGTAATGATTTCACATGATCGTTATTGTTGAGGTAACGCAGTGGGTTTTGTTGCTGCGATGCGCGGGGAAAAATACAAACGCTAACAGAGATAGACGCGTAATATCGTGCACATTTGAAAGAATGATAATAAAGGTTCCGCTTAGAACCAGAACTTCTCGTTGGAGAATGCCATTTTTCGAGGAATTTTTGTTTTGTAGTCTTTTAGAATCTGTAAACGAAAAAAAAAGTCTAGAATCTCCAAAGAAGCATCTAAACAACTCGAGTTGGAGTTGTTTGAACCGAACAGAAGAGCCTTTATTTTTAAGCGCGTGGGATAAAATTAGTACAACTCCAGTGAGATAAAACAACACAACCGCGTTCGATTTCTATTTACGTCTCCGGTATAAAGCCGCGTCCACATCCCAATTCAAAAAGCCTCAGTCTATTTCCTGGCCAAAAGCAAAGTGTGAGATGAACACAAACCCGAGATCTTCCATTACGCGCCCGGTGCCTCGTTCGCCTTCTCTGACATTTCGGATATCAAAACGCAGCGCAAGAACAATTGTTTCCAAATTGAATCCGCACTCTCTTCCTTTCCTCATTTTCAGCGAGGCATATACATTTCCCCGGCGAGTCAAGAGTCGCATCTGACCCGGCGTCTGGAAGCGAGCGCTCTTGTTCTGACCAGCAGATTGGTGGCTTGTCAAAAAAGAGTGGAAAGTTTCTCGCTCGGACGCGTCCTTTGTGCGCGCTGAAAAGACACCATTCACTCTTGCAAATAAAGGAGTTCTTTAAACCATCCCACTGACATCTGCTTAGAGTCTGTTTGCGCTGGTAGTCTGATATTTTTCATCGGCTGCGCGTGTGACAAAAGCTAATGTGTTAATTGGTGTAAATGCAGGTTCGTTTATTGGTGGTTAGACGGGCTGCACTGGCACTCGAGTGTTCTTTGCATGAAATAAATCAAGTTAATTCGGGGCAATTGGATGAAAAATCAATGCAACGAATACAATTTGTCAGTGTAGAGTGTTTAAAGTCTAAATGTATCTATTTTGGTGCGAAAGTCCTCGCACTCCCCTCTTGCTTTGGTGGGGGTTTCCCTGTGTCTGCGCGCATCAGCCCTGGAAGCCCATTTCTGACTCTGACTTTCCACCGAATTATGCACCTAATTTGCTCACATATCATTTACTCCAAGTTCCTCCCGCCGTGACAGTCGGGCCTAAACACTACTAAATCAGCCCTAATTTATACTGATCTCGCTAATAATCGTAATAAAAAGCTTATAGATTTGGCACTAATTACATAAAAGCCTAATGATGTTGAAAATTACCCTGGTTTGAGATATATGGCTAATCTAAACTTTGTTGTTGGCTGCCCCGGGCTACTAGAAACATTAGAAGAGGTTCACTTCGTCTCCAAAAGGCGAGAGTTGGACATGGCACGACACGAAGGCCTCTCTTTTTTCCACGAGGAAACGCGAAATTATCACTAACGATTAGGTGACAATAGTGGGAAATCTCGGGGAACCTTGTAATTAAACCGCGAAACCCGCTGGGTTTTTTTGGGGTTGCGCGTAAAACCCAAGCAAACCAAATGAGTTCGTATCATACAAAGAGAGAGCGCGGTTTAATCGCTCGGTCCTGTAATAAACTTCGGGAAGCCATTACTAAACCATATGGTTTTGATAAGGATGACACGTTTATATAACAATAATTTAATTCGCTGTTTCTCCTCAAATAATCAGGGCCCCCATCAGCGGTTCTGGCATCACGCTCAATTAAACCAATTCTGAGGGAGTTTCTCGAAGAGCTTTCTGAAAGAGGTCATTTTAAAGGTTATAATTTGGGAGTCGGGATCAAAAACGAGGAGAAATGAACTTGGGAGGGCAGCAAGAGAGGCTTCGCGCATCTGACACCTCCAGGCTTCAACGCTGATTGGCTCTCATTTGAAGGAGCTCATGGGTTCATTCAACTATTAAGCGCCTCCCAGTTCCTCTAAAGGACATTATAATGCAAGGAACCTCCTTTTTAACCACAAACCGAATTTGCTTTCATTTAGGCCATATATATTTTTTAAATAGTTTAAAGTCATAGAGATTTTTTTGGAAAAGCATTTCGCCCTGGAGCGGTGCGCAATGCTTTCGCACGCCGACCTGCTGGATGCTCGCCTCGGTGAGTTATCAACGCCAAACTCCGGTCTGCAACTCTACTGTAAGCTGGAAGACTCTTCTCATCTAAATCAAGCAGAGAAAATTGACAATTTGTCTCTTATTTTATCTTAATTCGATTTAAGCGAACTAATTCATTGGAAAAGTAATCATTATTATTATATTACGCAGTAATTTGATTTAGTCGTTTTTCAAGATATTGAGGGGAATCAAATGGAATTAGGTATTTTAAAAGATGCCGTTGTTGTGAGCTAGTTTTTTTTAATCAGTATTTGCACTTTATGGCTGTAATGACAAATATCAAATGCTAGTTTTTGCATGAGACTCGTGCTTGCTGTAACTGTCTAGAAATGAGACTTTTTTTTGCACTAACACTTCTCTCTTGTCCAGCCATGCTCGGTGTTGATTATGAGCTCACTCAGTTTCGACCTGTTTTCTCTGCTTTAGGGATGAAGGATGCCGCGGCCGAGCTTCTGGGTCACAGGGAGGCATTGAAATGCAGGCTGGGCGGCGGCGGAACTGACCCGGGCCACCCCGGAGAGCTCGCCCCGGTCTCCGATGCAGTGGAAGGAGCCACTCTTCTCCCCGGAGACGATATCAACAGTGCTGGATCCAATCCGCCGGGTGTAGCGGTGAACAGTAAGGAACAGGAGAAGCAACAGCAGCAGCAACAGAACCCCACCCAGTCCAGCAGCCAGCAGAGTCAGAAACAGAAACGGCACCGGACTCGCTTTACTCCGGCTCAGCTTAACGAGCTGGAACGCAGCTTCGCCAAAACCCACTATCCGGACATCTTCATGCGCGAGGAGCTCGCGCTCAGGATCGGCCTGACGGAATCACGCGTGCAGGTGAGGATTGTTTTTATTCGCTTTGTTATTGTTAAATCGACGTTAACATTGTATTAAACCTGTGCAATATGTAAAGGATATTTTAATAAATTATTAAGCGGTATTAAAGGCTGCAATTATGGTGTTTTAAATGAAAAAGACGAATAGGTAAATGTTAAGCATTGTTATTATTATTATTCGGATTATATTTCCAACATATGGCATTTCAAAGTAATGTTTTTGTAGATAAGTTAGCTAGATATTTGTTCTAAAGGTTTTCGAAAACTAATGTTTATTATTGAAGACACAAAGTCTAAGAGATAGCGAAATGAAAACGCCTTAAAATTTAGACCTGCCTATTTTTATTTTAAAGTATTGAGAATTTGCATTTTTGTTTGCTGACACGATGAGCCGAAATTTTAATTTTGTCTATAGTACATGAGCACAAAAATAACTGCATCAAAATAACACTGATTATGAAAACGCATTTTAAATGTAGTAAAAACAACGAGCTCTATCGTCAGTGAAAAATGAAAATAAAGTCTACAAAACTGACATTTTAATATTAAGTGTAAACATCCATGGTGCATTTTTATTATCGGTTGGATATTTATTTTTTAACTCAGCAAAATGAAAAAAGTAAATAACACAAACAGTATATTAATTCCAATCTTACGAATTTACTCCATGATTCTAAAATCGTGTTAATCGCTTCCGTAAAGCTTTAAGCACTACCATCATATAGGTTTTTATTTATTTTGTTTTAGTATTATAATAATATATAGTTATTGCTGTTACTACAGGCCTATTTGTATTTGATTAATGTTATGCTTCTATAGCAATTTCCTTGGCTCTTGAATGTGCGCCCAATGAAAATTCGGCGCGTTTCTCATGATTATTTTATTGTTCGGGTCATCTTCCTTTTACAATACCATTATTGTTATCTCAGCCATCGGAGCAGACCGATATCTTAATCACTTTTATAAGATTATGACTCGTGCTGCTGCTGTGATTGGTGGTCAGCCGCGAATGCAGAGGTAAATGAACCCGCGAGACAAATGTGCATTCCAGCGCACTCTCCGTGATCTATAGAGGCTCATTATATATGTATAGCTTTCCTAGTTGATAGTGCAATAAAACCAAGACCATTATTATTAACCAATTTCAGAATTATTTATAACTTAACAGGCTTATTAAGCCCAATGCTCTGCGTAAAATAATAACCATCATAATTAGCAGGCCTGAGACTCTGCCCCAACTATTTTATTTACATGAAAAATAAATGAGTGTCATGCTGACCGCGCGGTGATCTTTTGAAATGTTGCACGAATGTTTCGCGCTCTCGTGAAATAGGTCTGTCAGCGTGCACGTCTTAATGGCGAGCGCGCGGATGGTGCTCTGTCTTTTTTTTAATGGTATGAGAAATTGCATTTTCTTTTATCCTCTGAAGTGTAATGCATTTGAGGCCGGATTTCACGGCTGGCTGCGTGGAGTGGGAGTCGGGGATCTAATATGAACCCCTCCACATTTTTTCTCCCCTTTTCGTTGGGTCAAAATCTGCTCGTTAATCATTGTGAGCGCGCCTGAGATCTCTATAAACCTGAAGGACCTCGGGAAATAAACACCGCGTGCGCCTTTTACGGCCCATGGTGGGCCTTTTTACGCCCTGGTGTTGTAAAATCGAGCACATAATAATGGAGAGTCTAAATATTATGATTCCGTATCATTTAAAGCGGTATTAATAGCGCCATTTTGTGGCGTCGAAACGTTTATCAAGGAAAGAAGCAAAATGAAAACAAATAAAATGAAAGAAAAAAGTGGTAATCTGCAATATAGCTAATTTAACCCATAAAATATATCGTTTGTACACTGAAAAAAAAGTTACGGAAAGAAAAGGAAATGACATTGACCTAAACATGACATTTTAAAATAGGAAAACTAAAAAAGCATTTTCTTGTAAACCTTACTTCAATACTGGAGTATTCTTTTTTTTTTTAATAGCATTTTGTACTTAAATGGAACTATTTAATTGAGATGTTACCATTTTAAAGTTACTATATTTTTAGTGTTTCTTTTTTAAATATTGTTGTAATGTCACCAATACCACGCAAACATATCAACAATCAATGCATCAATAATAATTTCCTATTGTGTTAAGTTTAGGCTATTTTTGCGCAATATATTTTTGTTCATCTGTATTTATTGTGTGCATCTGTTTGACCTAGCATCCAAAACACTGACCGATTCTTAAAAATCTGTTACATCAATAACTTTATGTTCTTGTTAAAAAAAAAATATATATATATATAGAATTAGTATATATTTATTGCCTGTTTGATTTATTTTAGTGAACACAGAAGATAATAACAAATACACAAATAGATAAGTCACACGAAATGTCTCATTGAGCAATGTTGGACACCATGTGATATTGCTGTTTTGACATCTACGTAGGCCTTTCTAACAGCTCTTTTTGCTCGCAGGTTTGGTTTCAGAACCGACGCGCCAAATGGAAGAAGCGCAAGAAGACCACCAACGTGTTTCGCGCTCCCGGCACATTGCTGCCCACTCACCACGGCCTACCGCAATTCCCCTCCGCCGCGGCGGCCGCGGCAGCCATGAACGACAGCCTGTGCTCTTTTCACGCTAATGACACCCGCTGGGCTGCAGCCGGGATGCCGGGAGTCTCCCAGTTGCAGCTACCGCCCGCCCTAGGCCGACAACAAGCCATGGCACAGTCTCTATCCCAGTGCAGCCTGGGCGCCGGACCCACGCACAACTCCATGAGCTTGTCCAACATGTCCTCCAACGGCTCCGGCCTCCAGTCCCACCTCTACCAACCCACCTTCCCCGGAATGGTGCCCGCGTCGCTCTCTGGCCCTACCAACGTGACCGGCTCGCCTCAGCTGTGTAGCTCCCCGGACAGTGACGTCTGGAGAGGGACAAGCATCGCGTCCCTGCGCCGCAAAGCGCTCGAGCACACAGTGTCCATGAGTTTCACCTAATACTTTGACGTGTTTCTCCTCCAGCCATCATTTCTGGCCCAGTGACGCACAAGGAAGCCTAAGGATGGGCCTACGACTGTCCTGTAGTAAACATGAACTGTGCGCACCTGATGGAAATAAAACCTAAAGCATCATAGGCTGAAAAAAAAAACGAACCGAAATGTATTTATTTATCATGTCCTATTTATTAAAACATTTATTTTTTAATTTATTAGCATTTTCCTTTTGCGAATTCAAAAACGTCAACAACCTGGACAGAAAACAATGGTTTGCATTTGAGAAACAAGGCGAGAGACGGTGCACTGGTTTTTATTTAATATCATCAGCATCATCATCATCATCATCGTTATTATTATGGAAGAAATCGTTCTAATTTTAGGACTGGTTTATGAATCGGTGGAAGGAAGGAAGGAAAATATCTCAAAAAGAATGAAGAAACTTGACTGCATGTGCCGACCAACAACACAACAACGGGAAAATGTCATTTAAAAGAAAAGTATGACTTTGTTATATGCTGTTATATAGGATGTTTTGTGTAGATAAAGCATTCTTAACTTGTTCCCATTCGGTCAGTTTGTGATATGTTCTAAGTTCATGTATGTGCTTATACCAATATAAATTTCTTAAATGTTTGATCTTCTTAACGGCTGTTTTGTTTCCTGAACATGTTTATAACGATTGAATGTAAATTAACGAATAAAATCATTTTCAATATGTCATTATTGACACCTAGCATCTTTTGTTGTTCTTGGGAGTTCTGTGGGGAAAATAGAACTTTATTTATTTATCTGTTGTTTGATAAATAGGTAACACTTTATTGTGTGTGTGTGTGTGTGTGTGTGTGTGTGTGTGTGTGCATAGGCTATAGGCCTATATATATTTTAAACAGGCCTAATATTCAAATTAGCTGTAAATTCCGCAAAATCTCTATTTTCATATTTTTATAATAATTTTGGAATGTTAACAAACTACTGATCTGCATTATGACGTCTGCTAATGGCTTATTATTGAAAATAATTATTAAGTGTTTGCAAATCGAGTCATTATCTCTTCCAACACAGCATTTTTCTTCTCGTTTAGAGATGTTGCAGGGGTTGACATTTACTCGCTCTCCGATTGGCTCTCGGGCTCTTGGCATTATGACCTCATAGATGAGAAATCAGGGCTCAGCCAAATACAATATCAAGAGCGCGCCATCACTGTCTGTCTTGCAGACCACTGCGATAATACTACAATCATGTATGGCGCTATAAATGCTGGAAGAAATAACTTAGATTTCACGCACCCATAATAAAATTCAAGTATTTTTATTGAGCCATTTTAGTTAGGCTTATATGTGAACCTAAATATATATTTTAGCTTAAGCTGTAACATAATAGAATAGAACAAAATATAAAAAGGATCGCATATTTATGCGGAGGTATATTGGAATCATCTGCATTAATTTAATTAATTCAACTTGGTTATTAAATCATAATTCAAGAGCGCTAGGCTTATTTTTATAGTTATGAATAAATAAAATTGTCATGCCTACCTTGTGGCCCAAATTAGCCATTAGGTTAAAAGCCATGGCATGAGGTATTATGGATTATTATCAACATTATGGATTATGTTATGATAATTGTTATTATTTTGCCTGAGCTCTCCAATAATGCTGTCATTGTTTAAAAATCAAGAGTCATACTTATACAATAGGAATGGTTCTACTGCTTGTTTGAACGTGTATTAAGTGAGGGGCAGGTTGTATTTGTGAGCGCGCACGCCTGAAAGAGAGATCAGGTGATACGTACGGATGTGCTCCTTGCAAACAGATGCGAGATGATATTACATAAATATTATAATTTGTCTCAGTATCTGCCGGGTTAATTAGTTTGTGGAAATGCGAAGGCCGTTCCTCGTTAGCTAATTTGTCACACGCTGACGAGAGAGGCGAACGCTGACCCTCCACAATGCATTGCGCGAGAGAGCCGAGCGGAGAATGTGGCGCGGAGGCCGCCTGCTTACCTCCAATCCATCTCCTGCAAATAAATGAAATCAGTCAATAAAGCATCGGAGGGTGAATATAGCTCTCTCTGTCTGGGTTATGAATGAGAACTCATTAATTTTCCCGGCCTAAAATGTGTGTGCGTGCGCACGTGTGACAGACTACAGGCATGCGGTTAAGAGAAAGAATTTAAAGCTGAGGTTATAGGGTTACATGCTAGAACTGAAACATTAAGACCTAATTAAAAACATGTAGCATAGCTTGGAGAATATATGCACGTGTAAATCTTCTTTCATGCTGGTTGAAGAAGTCTTGCCTCAATAACAGCACCTAACAGATTTCCTTAAAGAAATAGTTAACCCCAAGAATAAAATTCTGTCATCATTTACTCACTCTCCAGTAGTTGTAAACCTGTAGGTGTTTCTTTTTAGACTTTAGACTGTTCTTTTCTTTTTTAGTAAGCATACAATGACAATAACATGCAAACATATCGCAAAATGCAGTGTGCTCAACTTAAATGTCTATTTCCAGTGAATGAATAGGCAGAAAATTAGTATCAAATGTAATATTTGTTGTCTGTGTATATATATATATATATATTAGTTTTTTTTTTAACACACACACAGTGTACATATTCTGTTGCTATATATGGAAATGATAAGCAACAAAAACACAGTTGTTTAATCAAAGCTGTTTGAACACTATAACACACTGCATGCAGTACATTCATTCTACATAATTTAACTGCATCCCAAATACACTATGCACTATGTACTCAACTATGTATGATTTTATAAGGTTATTTTTTCATCCATAATCAAAGTCTGATAGTCCCTCCCCCTTCACAACATAATTAAATCTAGGACAGTTTTAACAGGGACAGTCCAACATTTCACACTTCATTTTAAAGGTATTTAAAGTGGAATTTTCAGTGTGAGCACTGAAAAGGATAAGTCTGAATTTAAAGGATTCCAAAAAACTGTAGTCAAAAAGATGGCATAGGCCTCCTACTTCCACCCAAATCTTGAAGTGTGCATTCCACTTACACTTTACTATCCCATGAGGCCATGGTAGAGGATTTATGAATAGCAAGGCAGTGATGCAGTTGATGCTGTATAGAACATGCTTTTTTGACAGTCGCAAAATACGATTGTCCACACCAAGATGCTTGTTTTAAGAGGTTGCCAGGGTGTTGCTAGGCAGCTATTCATTGCTTGTTGGTTTCTAAGAAGTTAAGCACATGCTATTTCCAAAAATGCATGTGCAACAGTGATTCGAAGTCTAGATTTGCACCTGCATTTGCTTGGTAGGCAAAATACATACACACTACACACAAATCCCCCAAAGTGTTGCTGTAGTTTGTGTGTGTATAAAGCTGAATTTAGTGTGCGAGTAATACGGGAGGACAGGGTTGTGTGTTGCTCATAAACGAGTTTGTCTTCTCTGTATGGGAAAACCTTATTGAACATCACACGCATTCCCCCTACAGTTTATAGCTGAAATCAGCACCTTTTAGAATAACCATCTATTCTGCTCTCGCCGGATGGACAGAGGCAGAGAGAGGAGAGGAGAAGAAATGAGAGAGAGAGAGAACAGGACGATCTTCCATGTGTCCTGTTCTCTCTCTGAACTAAGAAACGTGAATATGTTGAGTCTGACAATAGAGGAAATGTCACTGTTCATGTCCGACATGATGCCACTATAGTGACCAGATGTTGTCTGTTTTATATGTTTGTGAACATTTCATCTCATTTTCATGTAGTGGAATACATTCTTTAATAAATGCTGGGTTAAATACAACCTAGCTCTGGGTAAAATATGGACTAAACCAGCGATTGAGCAAGGTTGTTTTGACCCAGCGGTTGGGTTAAACATTTAACCCAAATGCTGGTTGAAAACAACCCAATCAATGGGTTTGCCCATATTTTACCCAGTGCTAGGTTGCATTTAACCCATCATAAGTATCTGCAAATAAATTCCAATTCAAATACATTGAGATTTTGTTCTGTAGGCTATAAAAACAATGCAAAAAAATAAATAGTGTCATGACTTTGTGAAACTGTTCACCCTTCAAAATCAACCTGAAAGGGATAATGCCATTGTTTTATTTGCATACTGTTCACACCAAGAAGGAGAACTATAAAGGTAACTATACAGTGCCCTCCACTAATATCGGCACCCTTGGGAAATCTGAGCAAAGGTGGTTGTGAAAATAAATCTGCATTGTTTACCTTTTGATCTTTCATGAAAAACGTGTACACAATGCTAAACTATCATTGAATTAAAACAATTGAAAATAGAGAGAAATTCTTGTGAAGAAATAAATGTTTTTCTCCAATACTTGTTGACCAAAATTATTGGCACCCCTAGAATTTTTTATGAGAAGAATATCTCTGAGGTATATTTCCTTCATATTCACAGTTGTGAGCACTCCAGGGTGATTAAATTATCCAGCTATGGTTTCTTGTTTCACAGAAATATATATAGGAGGGAAAACAAAGCCCAAAATCCCTTAATCATCAACACAATGAGAAAAAAAATATATTATATTTATGATGTGCAGCAAAAGATAATTGAGCTTTGCCAATTAGTGAAGTGGCTTTAAAAAAAGAGCTAGATTAGTGAAAATGACCGTTTCCACCATCAGGGAAATAATGAAGAATTTCCAATCAACAAACAATGTTAGGAATCTGCCTGGAAAAGGACGTGTGTCTCTATCATCCTAATAAAGGGGGAGGAGTAGAGTTTGAGTGGCTAAAGACTCTTCAAGGACCATACCTGGAGAATTGCAGAAAATAGTTGAGTCTCAGGGTCAGAAAACCTTTAAAAACTAGTCACACAGCCCCTACATCAGCACATGCTGTTCAGGAGGGTTTAAGAAAAATTCTCCTTGTTCATCCAAAAACTCTCCAGCATGTTCAGTTGTCAAACAGGACTGGAACTACAAATGGAACTGGCTTCTATGATCAGATGAAACTCAAAAATTAGTTTTTTTTAGCAGCAATCACTCAAGATTTTTTTGTTGTGGGTCTGTATTTCAGCTGGAGGTCCTGGACATCTTGTTTAGACACATGACATCATGGATTCTGTCAAATACCAACAGATAACAAATCTAAAACTGATTGACTCTGTTAGAAATCTTATAATGGGCCATGATTGGGTCTTCCACTGGGACAATAATCCAAAACAAACATCAAGATAAACACAAGAATTAGCCACTGAGCACAAAATGAAGCTTTTGTCATGTCTGTGCCAGTCCTCTGACCTGAAGCTGAGTGAGGTGAGCTAAAGAGAAGCACCAACATGGAGCTGGTGTTCGGAAGGATCTGGGGAGATTCTGGATGAAGGAATGCGCTCTTTTCTCTTATCAAGTGTTCTCCAAACTCTTCAGGCATTACAGGAGAAAACTCAGAGCTGTTATCTTGGGAAAAGGACATTGCAATAATTGGGTGCCAATAATTGTGGCCAACATGTATTGGAGAAAAACATTATTTTATTTGAGTTTTTCTCCCCTGTTTTACTTCAATGATAGGTTAGAATTGTGTGAAGGATAAACAATGCAGATTTACTTTCACAGTCCCCTTTGCTCAGATTTACCAAGGGTGCCAATATTAGTGGAGGGCACTGTATATAGAAACAATTGTGCACCCATCTTTAGAATGCTGTCTTTGATCTTTGTCTTTGTTGCATTAGCTCTGTGTAGTGATATCTATGGCATTGCTGTCAAAGTGCAATTAGCCGGTGAAGTGGATTTACTTGTGCAGAGTTAACAAAAGTTCTCATGAGCATTGTAATGTTTGAAGCCGGTCTCATAACAAATGCCAGGAAACCTGGAAGATTGTAAAGGGAGCCGTTCATAAATTGCTAAGCTCTAACCTTTAAGCTGTGGGAATACTAAACCGGAAAACATTACTTACGGTCACACCAACCCACCATGACTTTTTATTTATGCTCTGTTCTTTAAATTCTGGCCTTTTAAATTCAGGTGGATTCTGATTGGCTGTCAACATTTTAAACTTTCATTAACTGGATTAAAAATGATATAATTATGATGAGGACATCTTGAAGGCCCATTCACACCAAATACAACAACTATAAGGATAACTATATTCGTGTCCAAGGCTAAAATTGAAAATTGTCCTTTCAGACCCTCCATAGACAGCAACACAACTAAAACTTGAGGTCTAGAAAAATAGTTAAAATAGTCCATGTGACTTGGGGTTCAACCATAATGTTATGAAGCTACAAGAACACTGTTTTATTTGCAAAAAGAATATAAAAATAACGACTTCTCTGCTTGGAGTTCCCGAGAGTAGGATAGCGCTTGAAAACAAGAGGTTCTACGTCAAAACGCGGCTTCTGCGTCAGCATCCTTACACGCATGCGTCCTGATGCTCTCTTGAACGCGCAGCTGATAATGACATAGAGAAGAAATTGTTGAATGACGTCGTTATTTTCGTTGTCTTTACGTTTAGAAGTGATTTAAAGGATATTGTTGCTATGAGTTTAGCTGTGGACATATTTATTATAATTAGGAAATAATTTAAACAGTTTATAATTTATAATTCTTTATATTTCTAGTCCTTCATTGATCTCCTCTATTATTCTTTTTGCGTACTGAATTATGATTGGTCTTTAAATGTTTACATTTATTTATCAATTTTATAATGATATGAAGAATAATAATAATAATAATTTATTTTTCTTACTGCCTGGCAACATTTGAAAGTTCAGTGGCCTAAAACTTTTAATGGTCACATTTTCCTTATCCTTACTTTAATTTTTGACTGTTCTGCTGTTTCTTTGCATGTTGTTCAGATAGTTACATCTCCCTCCATCTCCTGCTACCCCCTCTCTCTCTCTCTCTGCCCTTGAGTTTTTCTATTACCTTGTGGAAAGCACCTCGCCTGGCATGACAAGCGCAGCGGATTGACACTAAATCAGAAATCAACGCTAGAGCTCAGCATGAAGGTCACACTAGCTCACACACTCGTCTCTATCTGAGAACACACGCGATGCGCTCATCTGTGTGTGTGTGTGTGTGTGTGTGTGTGTGTCACAGGGGCCCTGTGGGATTTTGAGAGGGGGCACATCTCTGTAAGGTGAGGTGATGGTAATCCTCAAATAATTACTCAGCATTCACACACAGAGTCCATCACTCTCACTTTTTCGAAGACCTGAGGGAGAATGTAGCCAGAGAAAAGCCTTAAAAGTATTACTTTAATCTGTTTACTTGATTATTCAGGAGATGCCATGACATATGGTTGCCTTTATACTACACTGTTGCCTTTATGCGTGTGAAATAATACATTTGGGAGGAGATCACAGACATTAGTGATTGAATATACCGAAGTGAATCCCTGAAGCTGTGGATAACCTCGTTAGTTTTTCAGTATTACACTCATGTTCGACCTCAACAGGGTTTTCGAGTTGGTGTATACTGACATCTAGTGGTGTCATGATGACCGGCTATACAATAAAAAGTTTATTTATTTATTTATTTTTGTATTTTATTTTACAGAAAACTATATATTGTAGTAAATAAATGTGCCATAAATATAAAATATAAATAAACAATTAATATAAAATAATAGATATAAAAATAGAAATACACATAATATCACAGAGTATGTGTATAATGAATAACAATATAAAATAATATAATTAAAAATGCAATAATATGAAATAAGGATTGGTTACAGAAAACAACAACACCGCATATTAAGGTTTGTTTTATATGCCGCTCATTTTGTTCCAAGTATATCAAGAAATCAACCGGCACTTCGAAAAACACTGGGTCACGTGTGTCCCTTAGAAGCTTCCGTAGCTAGTCACATGAGTGCGCGGATTGTTTGTAGTGAGCAGCTGATACAAGGCTGTCATAGCTCGTAGACGTATTCGGTCGAAAATACTCTCAGAGTGATTTTATATGAACATTTCCGATCATCGACGGTCATGTGACTCCCGTTTGATATTTGGTCAAACGGAAGTGGTTTTGGGTCTAAGAACCGGTGCGGAACTGATACATTGTATCAGACGCGACGCGTCACGCGTCCTGTCAGTCAAATCTTGCTGCAATGTTTCGGCGCGTCACAGATGTAAATGTATTCCAATAGAGGTTCAGATGACTGATTCTGTGTTTTAATAAAGACTCTTGACATCAGGAAGATCAACAGAACGCACCGCGCGTCTCTGCCAGCCGGTTTCGCAACATGCAGCTACACTGATTTGTCTCGTGATTTACTTGCTCAATAAAACCATTCGTTTGCATGAATAGTAGGTGTTTTATTTTAAATATAAAAAAGACCAACATGCTGCGGTGGATTCTGGGAGGTCGGGAGGCACAGGGAACAGTGGAGGTGAGTAAAAGCAACAAAAACAAGCAACAGTGTACGAGGGGTGGGGGGGACTAAATATATATATAGTCGCATCCAAAATAAAAGTTTTTCTTTGCATAATATGTTTGTATGTGCTGTGTATATTTATTAAGTATATATAAATA
>JAUMHQ010000085.1:3017454-3033059 GCA_032361165.1 Enteromius paludinosus
TAAACAAAAAATTAAGTAATTACAAAAAAACGGAATGTTCTGTTCGAACAGTATAATTAAAAAAATAATGTTTTTTTATTATGTTATGTATTATTGCACATTTATTATTATTATTATATGTTTGTTACTGTAGTTAGTTACTCTTCATACACACACACACACACACACACATATATATATGCATATATGTATACACACACACACACAGCATATATCTGGTGTACTTCAGAAACTACTCAGACCAGACCTTTTTTCCAAAAAATGTGAGTTATGCTCAAATGATTTTTAATGCATCTTAATATTTACACATTAATTTTACATTTTTACATTATATTTTTTATAATTTTATAATTGAAATTTATAAAAATGAATAGATTTTGTTTTGTATTCAAATATTTCTACTTTCTGAAACATTTTATATAATATGTTTCTCTAGCCTGAATTATAATTTGTTATATTGAACCTTTACAAAAGAATATCTATCACACTCTGACACAAGCTCTGTGGAACATGTTCAAATACACGGCTTTCTTAAAGAAACTGCTTAATGGGTATATGTTTACTTTTACATGATGTCATTGATACTATTGTAACAGTCTGTTTCCAGACCATTGAAAAAAGATCATCAGATCCATCTCATGGGTGTCCATCCATCAATCCTGACATTCATTACACGTGAACACTATTGGGCAAAACCCAGTGGCCGTTCGTCCCAGTGGTGATTCTGGTAACCAGTGAACCTTGACTTTAAAACCATCAGAGTCCATCAGCCTGTAGCTATACTGCATGATTGACTATCTCTGTGTGTGTGTATGTGTGTGTGTGTGTGTGTGTGTGTGTGTGTGTGGTTTACACATGAAGCCACCAGACACAGTTTAACATCTCACTCATTACTCTTTCTGCCTCCTAACGTTACAGTACACACTCCCTGGAGAGCGAGCGTGTTTGTGTGTGTGTGTGTGTGTGTATGTGGCGAGGGAGAGGTGCGAGTCTATATCGGGCTGTGTTCCAGCCAGTAATTGACGATGCGTAAGCAACAGCCTCCTTCTGATGATGCGTACACAGCTGAGACCCACATCTCACGAAAACACGGCCAGCTCATATTTCATCCCAAAAATTAAAATGAAGAAAATGAGAAATGATGTTACGTAACGGGAAAAAATAAAGCCTGTTTTCTGAACCATTCAAATTTTGTTGCATTGAGACGTTATTTGCATGACAATTAAGCACATTTGTCCTCATAATGCTAATGCAATCAAAACATTCTACTTTGCACTTTTCTTTTTTTTTTTCACAGTTGCATTTAACTGTATCATTAGTATAAATTAGCATAATATTTTATTTAAAACAGTATGAACACATTACAACAAAAACTAACCTGTCAAAATGTTCTATTCAAAGAAAATATACGTACTAATACACACACACTCACATATAAAACTAGTGTATATACATTATATTACATAATATTATTCTAAATGCTCTAAATTATTATTATTTATTATTAAATGTATTAAATTATTTTAAACTATAACATATAATATTTGGAACTATTTGTTTATTTATTTATTTTTTTGCATTATAATAAGCCTTTTCAGTAGAAAAAATCTTTTTATTACTAAAAATATATGTAAATGTAAAATAAATAAATAAATAATAATAAAGTAAAATAAAACAATTTATTTTACTTTTGGTATGATCTAGGTGTGTTCTCTACAGGTTTATAAGATTCACTCAAAGAGGGAGGAGAGGCAACTTATTTTCCTCTCGACACAAACACACACACACACACACACACACACACACTGCTTAAATCCCCAAAGATCTGCATTGATATGTCAAAGAGACACACCAGGACACTGTTTGACCCAAGCGCTGTTTTCCTGAACTTTTGTCTCATTGAGATTCAGATAAAGTTTCCTAATCATGAATGTGGGTCAGTTGTATGAAATGATATTGTATCTGATGGGAAAGAAATAATTCATTTAACGCATTTCCTCAGATTTTCAGCCAGCTCACCAAGTGGCCTGTCCCAGTGTGAGAGCTGAAATTACACGCCTGTGCACACAGGAAATGAATTCAATGCACACACAGCAAACAACACGAAAAGTTTATTACGCAATTAACCAAATTATTATCACTAATCAACACGCCGGAGCCCAAAACTCACTCTCATGAGCACATATTAATGCATGCAGTAAGAGCAGAATATGTGCTGCATGTCAAGATGAGATCTCAGATCTTAATAGATGGCATTACGCAGGGTTGACTAAGCAGTCAGTGAGGTGAAGTTATAGGCTGTTTTCTTGAAGGAAAGAGAGCACTTTGAACTCCACGGTAAGTCTCCCTCTCGCTCTGGGTGTGTGCTCATATAACAGCTCTCATGTGATGTGAGGTCAAAAGATTACAAATGATTTAAATTCATTTCCTGTTGAAAAAAAACTAAACCTCAATTTCCATAAATACATGCAACAAACAGGTTGCAAATGCATTCATAAACCACCACTGCATAATACGCTTGTACCAATTATGGATTATGAAAATGTTTATTTTTCTTTGTCATGTAACTTATTGCAGTATCTTATTTTATTAATTGAAAAATGTAAAAAAGCCATTTTTAAGTGTCAGGTCATATATGTATATAAAATAAAATAAATTGTTAATTAATGCGATATTAATTAATGAGTTGTTTTGTTTATATAGTGTATATTTTATAAGTAAATATACAAATTAATAATAACAATAATATTTATATTTAATAATATATATATTTTTGTAACTATAATTACTATTATTACTATGTTGTAAACATTTTTATTTATCAATAAAATAATTAAAAAACAAAAAAACAAACATACTATTTTTATGAATAAATATATACAAACTCAATTTAGTAAAATGTTTATATTTCATATAATAATAATAATAATGCATATATTTAATTCCATTTTATTGTAAATTTTTATAAATGTACATACATAAAAATGTTTTGTATGCCTCTATTCACCTTACAATGCAGGCCCATGACAAATGAACTGTGATGAAAGTCAGCTCTATTTAAGTTAAGCTTGGAAATTGGTTGTGAAAGTTTGCTAAAGATTGCTAACCGTGAGGAAGTCAGTGAGTTCGCTGTTGAGAAGTTCCTTCAGCTCTCCTTTACTGAGTTTGTATTTGTCTCCCTCGCTCCCCGAGTAGTTGTGAAAGACGGTGATGAGCGCATCCATGGCTCCCTCCAGTTTACTGGGCATTACTGCTGCAGAGCACCTGTGGAGCAGACAACAGTCAGACCTGGTCATGCATAGTATTTTGTGGCCATATTAACTAACAAACACTTCAAAAGTACCATAGCATTTTTTTTTTGGACACGACACAATGTCAGTACTAGTAAAAACAATATGATAATCTTTCAGTATATATTAATATACCATAAATCTCCAATGGTATTTAAACAGACAAATGACAAATTTAAAACTTGATTTTAACAAGTAAATTAGACATCTTCGAGATATCAAATGTTTGCTGGCAAAGAGAGAACAGTGCCTTACCTTGTTTAGAGCTGTGAAGTGAAGTCCTGTGTGTTGGTGAACAAACTGTTTTCAGGAGTGGGTGAAGTTGTTTTTGAGTAACCTGTGTAGGAAAGACCCTCCTCTGTTGTCAGGACGATGTACGATAGCTCAGGTGTTGTACCATAGTAACCCTATGATCTCAATCCACACCCTTCCATACACCTGCACTGAAAACACACTCCAAATAAAAGAGCAATGGCCTCCTGAGAGCCCTCCACTCTCACACACACACACACACACACACGCACACACACACACACAAGCATATGCAGAACACACTTCACTTATGATTGCTCAATTACTGTTGATATACTGATATCTTTGTGATTTTAGAAGGATGTATGAAGTCAGAGGTACATGTGTTCACCGAACCATGATTCAGCAAAGCATCCAAATATTTTTTCTTCATTGCTTATCATTCAGCATTTTTGTAATATTGAAACAAGGTGCCATTTCACCGTAATAATGTACTGAAAATGTTATGGCATGTATATACACTATCATTCAATGGTTTGAAAATTCAGCTTTGTTTACAGGAATAATGCATTTTTTAAATATATTAAAATAGAAAACAGTATTTTAACTAGTAATACTATTTGGCAATTTTGTACAGTATTTCTGATCAAATAAATGCTTCATTGCTGATCAAATCAATCTCAATCAAAACCATTAAAAGATTGTCTGTTCCTGGCGATCGACTGTCCTGCAAAGTTTAGCTCCAACTCTAATCAAACTCACATGCCTTTCATTTTCAAGCAATCCTAAAAACCATAATTATTTGCTTCAGGTGTGTTTGATTAGCGTTGGAGCTAAACTTTGCAGGACAGTCGATCGTCAGGAGCTGAGTTGGGCACCCATGCCCTAAACAATTACTAGACTGATTAACTAGTATAACCAGCAAGACATTTTTTGGTCAACCTGCAACATCAGAAAGATCATGCTGGTTGACAGGACCATATCAAACCATATCAAACATAAATGACCCTTGAATAGTTCCAAATCTGTATGAATCTGTATGAATTAAGAAAAAAATTATGTGGAGTTTTCCTTTTTGGGTGAACTGTTCCTTTAAGAGTAAACTTTTGCAGCGGAACAGAAAAATGCAAAACATTAAAAGACAAAGGAACAAGTCAATGTGACTTTAAGCAGAACTCATTTATAGGAAATGCCTTTGTGATTATGCTGATGGAGATAGCATGACATTTTGCTACCTAGGCTCCTAGGCATCTCTGGGACCCCATATGGGGCCTCTGTAAAATGCCTGCCCCGAGTCAAAAGGGTCCACCCCTATATGTCAACACGGATGGAGTTGTGGAATCTGACATCTCACAATATTTGATTTCATTCACGTCCACAGCACAACTAGTACAGGTTTAATTAAATATGATTAGGGGGAGGCTTTCTTTATCAAGCCCCTCTAAAAGCATTTCATCAGCATCTCTGTCATAGATGCGTACAAGAGCTCTAATTCTGGTCATTAAGTCATCGCAACTGATCAAATAACAAGACCTATTACTTCTGCCTGAGGAATGAGAGTGAGCGAGCGGGAGAGAGAGAAGATAAGAGGCTATTATTATGATTCTGTGCTTGGCTTATCACTTGACTGGAGCTAATTTTTTTTAATCATGTGACTATTAGTGATTCATAGTACAAGAAGACCAGTACTAGAATCTGAATACAGATGGAGAAAGATTGAGAAGGATATGCTTTAAGGTTGTTTTCTGGTTGCAGTTTTTAGTTGTGATTTATATAGGGTTAATTTAGGATAATTGGGCCATTTCCCCCCTCAGTCACCTTGATGGCATACTAATTTACCTGAATTCTCCCTATATGGTTGGACATATGCGGCTTAATTCTTGTGTAACAATTCACAATGTTTTTGCACACTTTTGGACACAGAAGGCCACCAAATGGGAATTAAATACTCCATGGAAAAAATATTTAAAAAAATATACATGGTGGATAAATCGAAGCAAGGGTTTAGGCTTCAGATCACCATGCAAGCAGAAGAAGTCTCATATTACATTAAGGACACTGTTCATGTATTGCAGTGTACGATTATATTAATGTACATTCAGCCAGTTTAATATGAAGAGACAGTAAAATTGAAGACTTTCGATTGTGTTTTTGACCTAACGTGCACAGTACAAAATGCATGAACAGTCCACTATTTATGTTTGTACATGGGCTTACAAACATTAACGTCTCTGGTTTTAGCCAGAGATACCTTGCTGAAGCACAAGATCCCATTTGTGTTCTACTTGAGCAGATGAAAAATGTAAATGAATGGGTATATGACAACCAGAAAGTTTTTTGGTCATCATTTGAATTGAGCTTGAACGCTTAAGGACACTTTGCTGTGTTTTGTTCGGATTCAGGAAATTGAATAAAGTAACTTACATTGCTTATCATCTCAGGATACCTGGAATCAGTGTTACAAGTATCCCCAGACACATTGTTTTCCCTTTTTTAAAGCATAAACGCCGTAAAAAGATGCAAGCTTCGGGGCTTCCAATGCTTCTTAATGTCGCTGAAACCTACAGATGTCCAACTCTCGGTGCAACTGATACTCGACTGGCTCATCTGCGCTATTGATCACCATTTGTATAACCAACTTTACCATGCTTAAACTATGGCTAGTGTACAAAAAACATGGTTAGTTTGGTTACTTTTCATAAGAGGTTTCTATGCTGTTATATAATGTGCACTTCCCTATTGATTATTAAAGCAACAATTCCCAAGAAGCCGTGGTTTATAGTGAATTTATAGCAGTTAAGGGGTGTTTGGCATGACGCAAAGTGGAGTAAACCTAGGCCTATTGCTTTTATAAAATGGTTATTCCCTATATGTACTGTAGTAGGGTTTCACAAAATAAAACAGTGCGAATAAAGTGTAATGACATTGATAAAAATATTACTCTTCGGCCGGTTGTGGTTGGAACAGAGTTGCCGAGCTACAAACAAGACATAAACAAAGGTGTATGTTTGTTGAGTATTTTACAACAGCTCCGAACACGGCTAAACCAATCAGAATCAAGGATCGAAACGATCAGAATAATCCGCACTTTAGTTAACATAGTGTGCACGAGACCGTTTTTGTTCTGTTCTTTCTGCATGATTGTCTGGTTCAGCTTGTTCAGAAAGCTTCAGTGCTTCGATTGGAAAATCCAGCAACATCCTCCAAGGCGTTTACGTCACGACTATTATTGCTCGAAGGAACGGGACTTGATGACGTACGTGGCGTTCTTGTTTTCCTACAACTACAATGTTAATCCCATGGAGTTACTTTTAGGTCTAAGAGAACTTCAAACCATAGACTATTAATTTGTTAATATAAAAATTTATTTACTTAACCTTGCATTTCGCATAGTCCCCCCCCCCCCCCCCCCACAAAATATAACAGTGTCGTCGTGTTTGGAGATCTCTCTGTCTCTCCAGGGATAAAGACGAGTCTATTTTTTACTCCTGATCTCACCTGAGGGAGAACAGAGGGGGGTCAGGACGAGGCTCAGGTGTGTTTCACCCCCACCCCTGCAAGCTAAAAGTGTTTTCCGTTCATTAAGATGATGAAACGTTTCCCTTCTAAGTACTGTGTGAATTAGAGTGAGAGAAATCTATTGAATTTCCTGTGCTAGAGGCTACCAATATAGTAACAGAAGAATCCTTGTTTTGTTTCATATAACGTCTCAGTATTCACACTAATGCAGTCTAAACAGCAGAACAAGGTAGTTTCATCACATCTTGAGAAGATCTGCTGTTTTAATAGCAATGTGTTTCTGACCTCTAGTGGCTCAGCTTTGGCTATACAAGTGACATAATTGAGACACCGGAGGTTTCTTATAAAGTTTTGAATTGGAAACTGCATTCAAAGTTTGTGTCCGTGAGATTTTTAAAACTGATTTTTAAAAAGAAGTCTCTGTGGTCACCAAGGCTGCATTTATTTGATCCAATGTACAGTTTGAAATACAATTTAAAATACATTTATATTTGAATATTTTTAACATATAAGTATTCCTGTGATGCAAGGCTGAATATTCAGTCTCATTACTTCATTAGTGTCACGTGATCTTTGAGAAATCATCCTAATATGCTCATCTGCTACGGAAGAAACGAAAAAAAACAGCTATCAGTGCATAAAGGTGTTATGTTAACATTAGCCAGCCTAGCAAATGCTATGCACATTGTCTGTACAGAAACAATGTGCTGTTCCCATAACTAACCCCTAATGCTGATTTAACAACCTAATATTCATAAGTTATCTGCACAGGTATATAAATATTGCAATAGGTCTGTTGCAGTGTAAATACCTAAACAGCAAATGTGAAATGACTGTATGTTATGTAAGAGCGGCAGAATTTAGAATTTATCGACAACTCACTGCAACCAGATGACGATGAGCAACTTGAGCAGCTACAGGACCAGACAGCTAATCCTGGTGCTCCTGTAGGCTCTTCCCAGCAATTCAACCAAGCTGAAACCTCGTCAAGCTGTAGTGGCTTTGACTGAGCATCTGTGATGAGAAACAATGCCAGTTCAAGTCTCACCAGAACACAAAATACTGAAAACTTCACTTTTATGTTAAAGGAATAGTTCCAAGTATGACACTTGCAGACAATGTACCCACTCTCAGGTAGTCCTATATGTACATTTTTTTTCATTGGAACATATTTGAACATATTTTGCTCACCAATGGATCCTCTGCAGTGAATGGGTGCCGTCAGAACGAGCTGATAAAAACATCACAATAATCCACACAACTCCCGTCCATCAGTCTTTTGAAGTGAAAAGCTGCCTGTTTGCAAGAAACAGATTCATCAAAATATTTTAAACCAGCTTCCAGCAATGGTCTTATTCACTGGGGAAACCATTTTTATGGATTATGAACTCATATTTTTGACCAGGATGACAGTTTAGAGTTTAAATGGCTTAACAAACACAGCTTTTACAGTAACAGGATACATTGCTATTCGATTGATTACTTGTAAATTACTGTGATGTATTTATCAGCTGTCTGGACTCATTCTGACGGCACCCATCACTCCAGAGGATACATTGGTGAGCAAGTTACATAATGTTTCTCTGATTCGTTTCCAATAAAGAAACTCATCTACATCTTGGATGGTCTGAGGGTGAGGGAATTTTCATTGCTGTGTGAACTATTCCTTTAATGCAAAAACATGTGTACATTGTTACGTATTATGAAGGAACAGCTGACATGAAGCCTGCATACATTTTATTTTAGAAAACAATAAATAATATATTTTATACTTAATATGTTCTTGAAGGAATACACAGTCAATGCAAATGAATCACCATCATTTATATGCACTGATAAGAATAGCTTATGTCAATTAAAAAACTACACTTTGCCTTTAAGCATTAACACTCTGCATCTCATGTCAATCAGCCTGAAAGTGACTCATAAATGATTCTTATTTTTTTATTCAGTGTTTTTATCCAGCCTTCACACAGAGTCCCGTGATTTATTCATGCATCCTGTGCTAAGAATTAGTTTACAGATATATACGCTGCAAACAAACCATAATCCAAAAACGCTGTTGTCTCTATCGTTTTTCGCGTGAGAAGTGGATCATTAATGACTCCATAGAGAGCGGCTCAGTGGCCGTCTGCCCTGTCCTGCTCTCAGCTTCTTTCTGTTCCAACAAACCAACTCTATTCTGTAGAGAGATTTATGCATGACCGGAGTGACACCCAACTGTAACTTCCTGGTCTGAGAAACGTCAAAATATAAACAAGGGCTTTTCATCTCTGTGAAGGCCTGACAGAAAAGCTATGATTAATGAGAGACAGAAAAAGAAAAGGCGAGAGAAACTAGGCTGCCCATGCCTACTCATCCTTATAAAGAGATGGGATGTTTGTGATGCATTTAGCCAGACTAACATATGAATATTTATGGAAATGTTGTGTAATGTCAGTTTATGTTAATGTCATGCTAATTAATTTATATTAATAAAAGGTTTTGGAAGGTGAGGCAGGAAATGAGACGATGTGGAGAAACCCCTGAAATGCTGTAATGTTGGGGTCAGTTACTATATACGTTTCAACACCCACCTGTTACACAAATACAACCTAAAGCAGTTAAAGGAACAGTCACCTAAAATAATAAAAAAAAATGTTTCATTTTCTCACAAAATTTGAATATTATAATGTCTAGTGCATGAACGAGTCCGATTTTTTTAAGAGTCTTGAATTCTTATTTACTGAAAAAAGTACTATTTTATGTTTCTTATGCAAAGCTATTGCATGCCTTCAGCTAGGAAATACAGTTGTATGGACCAGTTTTATAATACCTTTGAGGGTATTATACCTTTTGCACTTTTTGATTCTTAAAAACTCTAGTCTTTGATTTTGTTTTTGTAAAGAAGAAAGTTATATAGGTTTATAAAAAATAAAAAATAAAGTGTGCTATAAGTAAACATTCCAAAGCAATTTATGACTTAAGTCATTTTTTACTGTTATTTTAGTACCATTTATATATTATTATTGTATTTATTAATATTTTGAATAAGCTATTGTTTTAATAATGCTTTTTTAATAACATTCAATTTTAAATACAAAAATGTAATAACTATTTATAAATATTTATACAGCTTTCATGTATTTATCCTGAGTAATTTCAGTACGCCAACTAAAACCTATTTATTTTCTAAGATAAGCATTTCAGATTCATTTTTACATGTAGTATTTGTTTCATTTTTTCAGCTTTATTTCAGTTAATAAAAACAATTTTACAAATATTCTAAGGACCCAAGTTGGCTCACTGCTAAATGCATAAAACTGAAAAAAAAAAAACTTTTGATGTACACATGCATGCTTTATTTCTTTTGTTGGAAGTTCTTGCATAAATACATTTACACTGCAGGACTAATAATGACGAATTACAAATTTTTGCGTATGATTTGGACTGGAATGCATTATTGAGTCAATCTCTGGTTATTAAAACACGCATGACTCAAATCAAATAGACACTTCACAGATCATTGAGACATCTCTGCTTATTTCTCCACATTTCTAGGACAGAAATTAGTAGCGCAGGAACATTTCAGCTGGTCAAATGTTGGATGATCCTCCAACTACCAATGAAAAGAGTGTTCACACACAAACACACACCACACCAAAGAGAAGAGGAGCGTGGTTGGGGGGTGAGAAAGAGAGAGAGAGAGAGAGAGCGAGAGAGAGAGAGACGCTACAGATGCAGGAGGTGGTGCTTGGACACATTTTAGAGGCGTAAAGGCCTGCCTCATTTGGCGCAGATCAGATCCTTTACAAAAAGCCACATCCAGCACTCCAAACAAGAGAAAGTCTCCACCGGCCGCTGCCAGCATCCTCACCCCACCGCAGGAGTAACAGCAGCCCGGCTGTTGCATCAACAACACGTAGCTGGACATGAATCCCGGCAGTCTGCACAGCGTGCTGGACGTCAGCAATGCAACCTGGGCTCTGTCGGAGCGCTCGCTGCTGCAGCCCATGTGGGATTACCTCCAGCAGAACCACGAGAGCACCTTGCGCTCGCCGCTCTTTCCTGTCATCATCTCGGTGTCCATGTACCTGGTGCTGGTGTTCTTCTACACCGTGCTGGACCTGCTGGCTCCCACCTGGCCCTCCATCCGACGCTACCAGATCCACCAGGACCGCACCGTCACCTGGTCCAACATCGGCTCCACTTTGGCGCTCACCACGTACAACCATCTGCTCTACATCTTCCCCGCCGCCGTAGCCCAGTGGCTCTGGCGGCCGCCCGTGCCGCTGCCCCGTGAGGCTCCCACGCTCAGCGCCTTCCTGCTGGGGATCGTGGGCTGCACAGTGGTGTTCGACTTCCAGTACTACTTGTGGCACCTGCTGCATCACCGTGTCGGCTGGCTCTACCGCACCTTCCACGCGCTGCACCACCAGTACCGTCAAACCTTCAGCCTGGTGACGCAATACCTGTCTGCTTGGGAGCTCTTTAGCGTGGGCTTCTGGACCACCGTGGATCCTTTGCTCCTCCAGTGCCACTGTCTCACCACCTGGGCATTCATGCTCTTTAACATCTGGGTGTCCACCGAGGACCACTGCGGGTACGACTTCCCTTGGGCCATGCATCGCTTGATTCCCTTCGGCCTTTGGGGTGGAGCGCTGCGGCACGACGCTCACCATCAGCAGCCGGGCACCAACTTTGCGCCTTTCTTCGCCCACTGGGACTGGCTGGGGGGGACAGCGACCATGCCGGCTCCCGTGAAGACAAAAACGCGGAAAGAAAGGGACGAAAAGGAAGCCTGAGGCTCTGCTTTCCCTTTCACACCCTCGCTCGAATCTCTCTCTTCACTCCATCTGTCCCGCCCAGTCTCGCACGTTCCCCGTCGCTATTCATCTGAACTGCAGATCAAGTGTCTTACTAACAAACCAGTAGAGAAGCAAGCAGCACATTCCCGACCAAAGTGTCCTGCTTTTTGAATGTATAAAGTGTCTTTTCTTGCAAATCTATCTATTTTTCTAAATAATAATAAAAAAGACTCTTTAGCATTTGATGGCCAATTTGTGGAGTTTTGTGGCATATCTCAGGTTTGTGGTTTTGGCCAAATGTCTTTCACAAAGATTGCGTGCGTGTGTGTGTGTGTTTTCAAAATGCCTTGTATTCCAATGCTTGTTATTGTATTTTGACACTTTTTACTAAACTTGAGTCAATAAAATGTTAAGTTTACCTTCAGCTGTGTTCATATGCATTCGAGGATGCTTTGCAAACCATGGATTGCTCCAAATAAAAACAACAAAAAAAAAACACACACAGACCGTTATAATCGTTAGAGAAGAGGAGCGTGTGAAGTAACATGTTGGCTAACACAGTTGGCACACTGTGAAGATCTAAGACTACTTACGTCATCATCCCTGCTGCTGATTGTGTTTGCTAATATAAATTCAAAATGTTCAACATACAGATAGTGTAGGTAATCATTGTAAAGTTTAAAGTTCTATCATGAAACACACAATGAGTTGTTTGCAAGAATGTCTGAGCTGCTCTTCCAGCAAAAGAGAAAAGTGATTTAGTTTAGTTAGATTTCGCTACATTCCATGCCTTGTGAAGCCATATTATACATGTATAATATCAGACCAAATTTAAGCCACCAGAGCTCTGAAGATTGTGTTTACTTTTTTGAGACTTAATACTATCAGGTCGTGGACGTTGCTGTATAACTTGAGAACTGCATAAAGTTCAATGCAATAGTTCATGCAAAAATTAGAAACATGTTAGAAATTACTCACCGTTATTCCAACTCTTTGTTCAATGAAACACAGTCTGATGTTTGAGCAAAAACGGATAGTGTTTTATTTTGTAGCCTATTGTTCTGCACTATATTCCGAGTCTTTTGAAGCCATAAGATAGATTTGTGTGAGAAACTGTTAACTTAGTTCACTTCACTCGGTACGTCACAAAGGCTCAATGATATTAGTTGACACTTAAGAACTGCATTAGGCTTAAAGAGACCAAAAAATTAGCCATATAAAATATATGTAATTCCAACTCCATATACTTCTGACTTCCATGAAACACAACATAAGACATACAGTACGGAAGAATGTCTGAGCTGCTCTTCCACTTAAACTACATGGTGATTTATACTGCTGGGCTATAGAAACAAAGTAACAAAAAGCACAATAAAAAGCTTTAACTTTCAAGTTGTGCACCATACAAGACATCTGAAGACATACCATTAATACATGAGCTCTAAAATATAATTTGCAATAATGGTAAATATAAAACAGCACTTTTTGACATATTGGATGCTACTGGTTCTCATATATCTATATATACCGATATGTATATATCTTTCCATCCATCTATCTGTATAGGCTATATATATATATATATATATATATATGTACACTCTCAGAAATAAAGGTACAAAAGCTGTCACTGGGTACAGGTTGGGTCTATTTTGGTACCTTAAAGGTACTTAAAATGTACATCTTTGAACCTAATAGTGTACCTTTTCAAAAGGTACTGCCCCAGTGATAGCTTTTGGGTCACTGAGTGTAAGTCAGTATATTTTTATTTTTACATGAACTATTTCTTTCAGTTTTGGTCAGTTCTTCACACTAAGGTATAACAAATGGCTTCAGAGGACTTGGAAAATAGAGTATGATTCATATGGACTGCTTTTATGTGTTAAAACCACAATAGGGGAGCATAAATTAAAACAAAATTTTAGAACTACAGAAAGAAATGTGAATGTGTTTACACTTTAGGATATGTCCAACTGGCCTGAACATACGCCACAGCATGCATTGTTTGTTTTCAGCCATCGTTCGGTTCTATGCCACACTTGGTTATTCGACAGTTTTACATAAGAGAAGCCCGTAGAGAATCTGGGCTGAGATCAGTCTACAGCCAAAGCGGAGAGGCAATGCTAATTAATCATCTTCTCTTTCAGCCTCCTACTGATCCCTCTGGCACATGGAGAATAGCTCTCCATGCTTTAAAAGAGAGCGAGAGAGAGGAGAGAGAGAGAGAGAGAAATTCAGATCAAGTTGGCTTATGACACCAGGAACGGAACAATTTCTGATATGATTCTGATTTTTTCCCGTTTAAGATACCAGCGTGCAATGTCATATAACACGGATGACCTTTCGCATAGGGGGCGGTGGTGCTATCTGCAACCTTTGGCTCGCTCGGAGGAGGCCGAACAAATATGAAAATCGTAGCTTTTGCGGCGTTTGTGCATGCGAGGCTGAGCGGTACCTGGCTCTCGTCCAGCAGCTCAGTATCTCTGAAGACCTCAGGCTGAGCTCTCTGAACAGTAAGTTGTTATCTGCAGTTCAGCACAGGAAACACTGGAACATTTCCCATCAGGCACTGTTATGGACGCCTCCCCCTCTGGCACTGCAACAGAGGGGTCCTTGAGGAATGTGGAAACTGGGAGAAAATGTGGACTGTGTTTTAAGCAAGTAGTTATGCAGGAGAGATAAGATAATGCTTAGACAAATCAGCGAGTTCACAATGGAAATTATTGCACACTCACATTTACACTGAATGAGATCCATCAACCACCCAAGTTAACATGAACTAAACTCACTTCCAAACTGTAATACATTAAATATTACTTGTTACTGCTATTTAAAAGTAATTCCTTTCATTGCAATATTACTGATTCAAAATTGTAATGTGTTACATGACTCCTGTATTACTTTTGAGTTACTTTCACCAAAAAAAAAACTACAGAGAGCGTGCCGTCAGCGCAGCTGAAGAGTTCTGCATTTAAATACACGCAATAGACTAAAGCTTGTCACAGCATCAGCAAAAGTAGCCCAATTACCAGGAATATGTTCGAGGAAAATAGTAGTAGGGTATTTAAATTATTTCGTTTTCTGAGTCCGTGTCACAAAGATAAATTTCCTGATTCGCCATCTCCTCTGATGCACCTTACTGTAAGTCATCTTTAGGGATTAAGGTTATAATGAAAGAGTTTTTGAATTTTTTTTGTTTTGTTTTGTTTTAAGTAGTCATTAAAAATGTATCTATTCATGCATTTTTTCGCTGAGTTTCAGTTAATTTTTTTCAGTTACATTTTTTTAATTGTCAGTGCACCCAAATAAATGTAGACCCTTTACTGTTCTGAATGATATTCTGAATAAAATAATGGCGTCGGCCATTTAGTTTCCACTGGAGGTGGTTTAACGTTTAAACTTTGTTAAATGCTTGAAATGTTGTTATTGCATTTTAGACAAGTTGTGATGAATTGAAAAGGTTAAATCGATCAAATATAGTTACTGAAACTTGATTAGTAATGATTTACACTACTGCATTACAGCAAATAGTAATTTATTACTGCAATGCATTACTTTTGTAACGCGTTACTCCCAACACTGATTATTTCTGCATTAACTAATAATGCACAGTATGCATATTTATGTAGGCCTATTTGCATATATGCACACATTACCTATTTGCAACATACAGGTGTGCAAATTACAGTTTTTCTCAGTTGCTTTTGAACATTTTCGAAACAGTCTTAACAATCTGTAAACTGTGAGTACAAATGTC
>JAUMHQ010000085.1:3035266-3046695 GCA_032361165.1 Enteromius paludinosus
GATAGATAGATAGATAGATAGATAGATAGATAGATAGATAGATAGATAGATAGATAGATAGATAGATAGATAGACATCACTGGAGGTGGTTTAACGTTTAAACATTTTTATATGCTTGAAATGTTTTTATTGCATTTTAGGCAAGTTGTGATGATAAATCGATCAAACATAGTTACTGAAACTTCATTAGTAATGCTTTACACTACTGCATTACAGCAAAAAGTAATAAAAAATGCATATTTATGTAGGCCTATTTGCATATATGCAAACATTACCTATTTGCAACACACAGGTGTGCAAACTACTGTCTCTTACCATGCAATGAATTAAACTTCACCTTCTAATTCTATTCTATTCTATTCTATTCTATTCTATTCTATTCTATTCTATTCTGTGTAGAATAAAGTAGAAGCAATATTAGTCCTCATCTCCTGCCAACATCATTAAAAACATTTTACCCCAAATTGCATTAAAAATGCACAGAAACTGCATAAATTGCACTCAGAATTACAGTTTTTCTCAGTTGCTTTTGAACATTTTCGAAACAGTCTTAACAATCTGTAAACTGTGAGTACAAATGTCACAACTGTTTGCAGAAACTTCAAAACTTTATTGCATGTCTGCAAAATGTAGTAACTCACCTAGAACATTTAGTTCATGCTTCAAAACCTAGTTATTGTGTCAATAATTTGGCCAAGGCCACCAAAATATAAAGTATTTTTGTCGTTGTGTGAGCCACACTGGTCTAAATGTTTAGTTGTTTTTTCACCATGACAGTCAACCATGAAAATCAAGGGTTTAAACAAAAATCTCATATTTGTTGAAAAATGTAAATGGTATGTAGAGAAAAAAAAGGTCTAGGAACATTTGTATTTATAAAGGGTTTATTTTTGTACTTCATGTGTATGTACAATACAAGTGTATTACTGTACATGTAAAGTCAAATCTTGTTACTCTTGTCAGTTACTTTACATTTCATATTTGTGTATTACCACAAATACACAAAAACAAGAAATAACAGCCATGGAAAAAAAATATTCTTGGTGGACATCCTGTCGCTCACGTTGGTCAGGACAAAGGTTTTCATCAACATCACATCTGATGGTTTCCATTGCCACACACCGGAAAAAATATCCTTGAATGCCGCACCCATCCCCTGCAATGATCTGCTGTGATGTCCTCACATGCAGCATTCATGGCATCCAACAAAGACATCTGATTTTGTGGTCTATGATCATACACTTTTCGTTTTGAATGTGATGGCTTACACAATAAAAAATTACTGAGACGTTCTGAAGTGTTTGACAGCATAAGTGAGAATCGAGTCACCAGTTTTGATCAACAAGCCATATGCATTTATTTGTTGTCCAAACTGCAGTCAGTTGTATTTACTCTTTGCACACATGTGCCAAAGCATTTGCAATTTGCTCAAATCAACAAGAAATTTCAATCTGATGTAAAAAAGAAACAAAATTGTTCAGAGATCTTAACTTTATGTTTTGGAAAATTGTTAAAAATCATTTAGGAACTGAGCCAAAGCAATTGAGAAAAACTGTAATTGAGCAGTAGAGGTGCACAGCAGACTGAAACGGTTTTGAAACGTTAACAGTTAAATATTGCATACTATTTTACACATTACTTGAAAATAGTTGGTAGTACATAGTATATACTGTGCAGTAAACATTACACTAATACTTCATTCTTAACAGCCCCTGAATATGCTGTGGGTGCTGCACTTACCAGATCTGTACAGTAGATGTCGCTACTTTCAAAACTCATCCGTCAACGGTAATTGTAATTGTTAAGGGTTGGTTAAATATAGTTGTAATGATTCATGGTAAAAGGTACTGTTGAGAAATAGAGTACAGTTCATTGCTTTTCTATTTTTAGCTGAAATAAATGTATATTATTCAACATTATATTATAAAATGTGATTATTTTTATTTTTCATTTAAATTGAAAAAATAGTATGTTCTTGAAAATGTATAAATAAATAAACAATGACATAAGTCATGTTATTTATTTATTTTTTTATCATTATTTAATCATAACCCCATGAGAATTTTTCATGCAACACTGAAACACTCTTATTGAACCTGATTAAATCCTATATGACCCTGTATGACCCACAACAAGAGCGGCTTATAGACAACTCTGTGAATGTTCTTGAGTGGCCCAGACACAGCCTGGGATTGAACACAGTCAAATATTTCTGGAGAAACCTGATGTGCATCTGCCCCCATAAAAACCTGACAGAGCTTGAGAGTTGAAGAGGTCAGGAGAAGAGTGGCAGATAAATGCCAAATTGTTGATGAGAAAAGCGTGTCACATCAAACAAAAAAACAAAAAAAGACTTGAGGCTTTAAAGATGCTTCAGCTAAGTATTTAGTTAATGAATACTTATGCAATGTACTTATTTCAGTTTTTTTAGTTGTAATAAACCTACAACAATTTCATTTTTGAATTGTCAGAATGGTTTATGCAGTGTAGATTGATGTGGGAAAAAAGTAATTTAAAGCAATTTAACATAAGGTAGCAACATAAGAAAATTTAAAAAAATAAATAAATTATTTTGCAAGGCACAATAGATGGGACTTGACCACAACCATCAACAAACCTGCTTCAACACGCTCAGCTCGACTGGTTTTACCAGTCGCTGTGTTTTTGTTAAACACAGACACAGAGAGCTTCACAGACTGGTCCTATTTTTAAAATATAGGCCAACACACATCCATCAAAGACTCCAGACCCCGACAGACACAGCATTAAATAATAAATAATTGATTCTTGAAGAAGTGATCCTGAATCTTAAACTGCAGGTGGCTGTGCATGGGCACATGCATTTGAACAGCTGAATTAGAGACAAGGAGACTGAGGTGTATTGTTTGCACAAATACACATGCATAATCTCTCTGTTCAGGAAGCAATCCAAAACATCAACGCTTACTTCCTACAGTCAAACCTCACCCACTCATCATCTCACAGGTTATAACGTTTACCTGTCCGTCACAGTATCATGTTTCTCCTATTCTGCTTCATACATCCCTGAGGTTTGTGCATGTTTAGAAAAAAACATAAAGCTGAATAACAGGTTATCAGACACATGGAGGGAGAAAAGGGGGGAGTAAAAAACAAAGAAAGAGAGCAGAGGGAGGGAGAGATGATAGAAAGAGAAGTAACGTCTTCCTATCTGTAGTGTCAGCGTTATGCAATAGGAACGTATCTCGCTTTAAACACTGCTGTTCTCAAAGTTCACAATCCTTCTGTTTTTTAACAGCATCGCTTCTTCCCTTAAAATATCTGTGCTGGAAAACTTAAAAGTGTTGTTTGTTAAGGCAAGTGCCACTGTTACTCATAACTCAGGTTAGAGATTTGAACAAGCATCCAAGCATTAAACGTTTATGCTGTTGGCCTGTCCTTCAATTAAACCCTAAATATGTTGGTTTTAAGGAAATCTTTGCTAATATTTTGTTTATTACAGCTGATGATAAAATGGGCTTAGATCTATTTGCAGTGAAGAAGGGACGGCATCTAAAGCATATCAAAAAACTAATGTTATTAACTACTTAGAAACATGCTAGAAATTATCCAAATGCATAAATTGCACGGGCAGTTGTTCTTCACAAAGATATTTAAAAAAAAAAAATCACATTTATTTGAATTAAGGTGCGGTCACAATAACCTCAAGGTTGAAAAGACTAGGTGTGTTTTGAAGCTGGGATGCTGGTTTAAGCTGGTCCTTTGCTGGTGCCTTGCTGGTTTATGCTCCTTCTTGACCAGCACATGATCAGCTAAGACCCATCTTCTTAATCCAGCATTTCAGCTTCAAAACATACCTAACCAGGAAATGCTGTGTTTTGTTCAAGCGAAACTGACTGTTGCAAAAACTAGCCCCGTCATGGTTTTCACTCCATCAGGGATCCAAAACAGCACTATTTTACTTCCCTGTTGAACAAAAAACCAGCATATGCTGGTTATGTATGTTATGATTCCACTATGTTTTTTGATGTTCTGAAGGTTTAAGCTGGTCTTTAGCTGGTCCATTGCTGGTCGAACCAGTTTAGCACATCACATGACCAGCCAAAGACCAGCTTAAATCAGCTCAAACCACCATCCCAGTTTCAAACCCAGCATACGCTGTTTTTATTTCAACAGGGGCATTTCAAATACTATACTTCTGTCAAAAAATAACTGGCAGAAACAGCGTAAAAATAGCTAGATGTTGAACTTTTTGTGAGGATGACATTTTGTGATGCAAAATTTTGTCATTTTTTACGAATTGTCTGCGCTGACCAGCAGAAAGCGCTTTATACTGAACGTGGTCAATATGCATGTTTAAACATGTGAAATTTCCCCATTATGCTATGCAGCCTTTAACACTGCGGCTGAGTTTACTGCCTTCACATGCAAAAACCCACTTGTCAAATGCATCCTCTTATCACACATCTGATAATTATGCCAATGCCAGTGAGAAACTGCAACCTAAAATGCCACAGAAAAAAACAGTGTGGTATCCATAGCAACGTCAAAAGGCAAACACATCTAGAAATGGTCAGGAAGCTGTGAAGTCAAGGATTGAGAATATGTGTGTGTGAAATTTGATCATCAGAAAAGTGAGACAGCGTGAGAAAAAAGAGGGAGGGGAGACAAAGAGTTTGTGTATCTTATTTGAGACTTCGGATGGTCGCAGCCCAGCCCAGAGGCTACATTTATCTGACCCCACATAATATAGTCACCTGAGACCGAGGGAAATGTAAATGAGCGACCATGATGAATGGACACTTTTTTTAGAGGGGCTGGAAGCCTGTTACCACCTACGGGTAAAAATAAAACTGTGATTGTGAGATATGTACTGTAAAGATGCTAGATGTCACAGGAATACATGACATTTTAAAATATATAAATAGCTTAATATGCTAATCTTACCTTTCCAAGTCAAAAAAAGTAGTTATCAATAGCTGACATATTGCTCATAGTTAGTGGCTTTCTGTACAATATTTGAAAGTGCTGCAGAAATTAATAATTCAACTGACGGGTCTCACTTTCCCTTCTCCAATAAATAAAAATCTGGAGTTCAGACTTAAAGAGACTAAAGTATCAACGGTGTAAAGCTAGTTAAACAGGTTTAGAAGGTTTCTATAGACACAGACAATATTGTGAATGGCATGCTAAACATTAGCTAAACGAGGGAGTGGACAAACTCGCTGATCAATAAGGAACTGTGAGAATTTTCAATGATAAAATCTGACAATGTCAACGTAGCGAGATATTTTGATACAAAACATGCTCAAACAAGCTGCTCTATTCATTAAAATAAGAGCAGGATGTTATTTTTTAAATCGCTGTGAGAACAGTTTTGCATTTCTATCTAATAATTTGCATTTAGCAGATTGCACGACTTGCCTCAGCTCAGTTGCTCATGTTTCATGAGGCACAGTTTGTCCCCACAAAAGGAATGTAGACACTTTGTAGCCGAAAGATAACATCATGAAGTCTTACGTCAATGAGTTAGGTTTCATGGTTTGTGCTGATGACACAGTTTGTCATAGTTTCTACAAACAGCATGTGACTCACTTGTTCACATGTTTCGTCCCCCATATGTGATCCAAGGAAATCAATTATTCATAGGAAACTAACCAGCAATTCAACAGAAAAACAAACCTTCAAAGCAAATAAAGCATTTATTTAGAAGACACTGTGCCTTTAGGTGTAAAGTGGTATACTTGTGTTAACTTGTGCATTTCCTTGTAAGAGTACATCTGATAAACAGGGTCTGAATGAAGATTCAGACACACACTGAACTGACCGGTTATTCTCAAGAACACCACTTTCGAAGTTAGAAAAATATAATTCCAACATGTGCATCAATAACAAGAATAGTGACCTAATTATGGCTATATAACACAGCGAGGTACAAAAATAATAGTTAAAGCATATTTACATTTCAAAGCAGTTTTTCAACAGGCTAACATATTCACATTAAATATATCAAGAAGTCCATCTGAACAATATAAAATGTAACAACAGCAAAATCAGGCTGGACTGCTTGTCTTCAAGTTTCATGAGACTTGCTTTGGCTTCACGACCCCGAGTTTTAACTCTTAACTCTTCCTGGCTCCTACTTTCAGGGTATACGAAGGTCTCTGAAGCAAAAAGTCTTTTTAAACATTTCAATCTACTCTCAGACAGTTTCGGTATCATCCAACAGAGATCACGGAGAATGAATATAAAGTAAAATCTTATGCATATTCCACAGATAAATACATAAATGCGTGTCCATCATGGTCCACGTCAGCAGTGGCTGCTTTCTGTGTTGCCTGTGCTTGAAGTATATGTTTTGGTCCGTGTAGAATATTTCATCGAGCTGAAGGAGACCCTCATCCTCTCCACCGTTCGACTGCTACGGCACAGTAACGTGTTCTTGACGTGCTCCCTGAACTCATCCGAGACGTAATAATAGATGAAAGGGTCCAAGCAGCTGTTGAGACTGGCCAGGCACAGTGTCATGAGGTAAAAACCGTATCCGTTATTGGTCCAGCCGTTTCGTAGGAGAGCGTAATGCAAGACCAGCATCACGTTACTTGGGATAAAGCAGACCAAGAACGTTATGAGCACTGTTACAATGAGAACCACAGCTCGTTGGCGGGTTTTTCCAGCGCTGCCCTCAATTGTGGAAGTCCCAAGCGAGCGAAGGAGAAGAATATACGCTGCGATGATGACCAACATTGGGATGAAGAAGACAAGACCTGCCATCACCATAAAATAATAATAAGGCAGCTGAATATCCGGGAGCAGATTGCTCGACTCCATGTGCTTCGTTTTGATAAGATTGACGTCGTGGCAGGTGGTGATGTTGAGGCCCGGGACTTCAACGGTTTGCTGGTACAGGTACAAAGGTGTAGTACTGACCCCAATGAAGATCCAGATACACACAGATACGATGATTGCAAACGTGTTGTTTTTTCGTTGCTGGGTGAGCGGGTGAGCGCAGACCCAGTATCTCTGGATGCTCAGACAAGTGATGAAGAGGATGGAGCAGTACATGTTGCCATAGAAGAAGCCCACCAAAACTTTGCACATCCCTTCACCAAATGTCCAGTTATTTCCTTTCAAGTGGTAAGCGATCTTGAGAGGCGTCCAGATGACAAACATCAGGTCAGCCAGGGCTAGGTTGCCCATGTAAATGGCAGCAGGGTGAATTTTCTTTGACCTGAACAGCAAGACATATATAGCCATCGCGTTGGTTGGCAACCCCACCGCAAAAACAATGATATAAATGATTGGCATGAAGACAGTTGTGAGACCGCTCTTTAGTGTAGCGGCAGAGGTCGGATCAATGAATAATTTGCCTGAAACCTCATCCTGCTGGACTATTAAACCTCGTCCTTTGCCTTTAACTGAAACAAAACACATAGAAAGTGACTTCTAAATGACTGAATTACAAAGTACATTACAAAAACAAATAGCCTAAGCTATAACATTTGTTCGAAAAATACAGACGAATTAAAGCGACTCACCTGGCTCCGACACTGCAAAAATTAGGCCTATACACGCGAAAAAGAACAGGATCCGATAACTTGCTGAGACAGCCATGATTCGCGTTTGTTAAACTTCTCTGTACTTCCCCAAAGCGAAAGACGTCTGGCTCGTATGAGCTCTGCTGTTCCTCTCACAGAAACGATTTTGCTCGACCTAAAGAAGGAAGGACACACCTTGCAGAGCGCGCGGTGTCTCCTTACCTGCATGACGTCACGCCCTCGACGCACTCCGGTCGAATCCAGCTGCTGCGCGTGAGTTTCGAGTTCTGCCCGAAATCACCCTCGTGAGCGTGGGAGGAGAGAGACCGAGACTGTGTTTATTGATACCAGTGACAGTTTACCAGAAATATCTACTGCTATTTAAAGAGTATTTAACAAGTCTTAACATGTTGCAGCCTTTAATTTGATTTGTCATCTTTATTTCACCAAAATGACATTACATTATCACTTCCCTGTTCTCAGACCACTACATGCAGCGTTACTGTTAACTACTTATATTAAAGCTAAATGATTAAAGATAATATAACGTGAAATTAAAATAAAAACATAATAAAAACGTAAAAGTTGAGTAAAATTAGACAGTTTTTTTAAGATTCCTAAAAAAAAGTAAAGCCTTTTGGAAATAATTAAACAGAAACGTATAACAATTGAAAATAAATACAATCAAAATATGAATAAAAACTATAATAGTATGTAAATAATACTAAAACAACACTAGTTTAAATGGTATGTTTTCTTTATAATGGTTTTCTTTGGGAAACCATGAAACTTTGCATGCTGTGTTTATATTCTGGGTTCATCTGCTTGCCTGTATAAAGTATGCACCATAAGTCATCAAATCAACATGTACACTATAGTTACTGTCCTGAGGCCAATTTAGATATACGATTAAATAAATGTAAATATACGATTTTTCGCTAAGGTTGCATAACTGTGTTGTCAATGCCATCGGATATGTATAAAAACGTTTATTAATTAAAATAAGTCCTTATACTGAAGGTCCTTTTTTCAAACTTCACCTACTATGAACTCTACAAGCCACACAGGCTCGTAGGATTTGTAGTCTTGCATAATTTTTGATTATTTTGCTTATGTTTTCTGTGTGCAACCACTCCATCACTAATATTGTAAATAAAATTTTTTTAAATTACAAATAAATTGCTGCACAAACCTGTAAATGGGGTGTGTGTGTGCGTCAAACAACTGCAAATCAATTTTATGACTTGGTTAGTTAAATAAAAGGTGGACTTTGGTCATGTTCTATCTGCTGACCCATTTAGAAAACAGTGCCAGAGATACACAGCAAATTATAGGCAGACATGGACAAAAGACACATTTATTGATAAAGTTTTACAGACAATTCTTTAAAAAAACAACATTAAACCTATTCATGTGCTTTGAAACCAAGAGAGGCACGGAAGTGTGAACAGAAATCAGTATTTATAAGACTATGCATACAAATGAGACTACTTCCAGCATTTAGTGCATTAGAACGCATCTGAAAGTGGTTACGTTTGCTCGTTATACATTCACACATCTAAAATTGTTCACTGGTGTGACTCACACAACATTTCACATTCTTTTAGAGATACTTGTACATGCATTTATGTAAACAGGAATAAATGCAAAATTCTTTCTGTAACAGGTGCTTAAAATACATTACAGCTTCAGGTATTCAGTCAACGTTTAGTCTACTTCCACCGAACTGGATTCTGAGAAATGCCACTAAACCAAACAGACAAAACAATTTCCAGGTCTTAAAACCCTAAATGAGGCAACTTCTAACTAGTGACGTAATGGCAACACAATAATAACATTTCCATGGTGACCATGTCGTCAAACCGGTGGCCACTATGTAGCGCCAAACCTAGGATGTCCTTTTAAGGTCTTAAGATCTTCAAATATGGATGTGAGTTCTAAATTATCCAAGATAATAAAAAAAAAAAAAAAAAAAAAAAAAAGCATTTATGTGAGATGTTTAATCATTGACTGAATTTCTTGTTAGCCTTTGATAGTAATGTTTCAGAAACTTGTTCCACCGGCCCTTACAACAGTTAAAAATAAAATAACAAGAGCTTATAGTTTTCAAGAGGTACCAAAGAACATCAGAGCATAGCACGGATTTGTCAAACAGTGTTCAAGATGTCATTCTTAGTAGGAACTGCTCTGCGTGTTTTCGGACTCTGATGTGTAGGTACTGCTTTTCTTCGAATGCTTCAGTGCACTGAAAGAAACACGCATCCTCTGTGCATTGCGCTCGCTGCGGCAAAGAAACGTGTTCCTTACATGTTCTCTGAATTCATCTGAAACAAAATAATATATGAATGGATCGACGCAGCTGTTAAGGCTGGCCAGGCATAGCGTTGTAATATAGAAGCCGTAACCGCTGTCCCGTACTCCCATAGAGAGCAGGGAGTAATGCACAATAACCATGATGTTACTCGGGGTGAAGCAAACTAGGAACATCACAAGCACCGTGACGATGAGGATGACAGCCTTCCTTCGCTTCTGAACGATGTCTGCATCTGTCATCGAGGTCTTCAAAGCACGTAGCATCTGCACATTTGCTACTATGCATACTATGCAGGGAACTAAGAATCCAACAAGTCCCATAATAAGGAAGTAGATAGACGGATATCGTGACTGGCTGGGGCGAGTGACGTCATGGCAGGTAACAATATCCATGTTGGTGACCTTCACGGTCTGGTCGTAAAGATAAAGAGGCACGGTAATGACCCACACAGACAGCCACACACACACAGCAACACCAGTCGCCAGTTTGTTGTTCCTTTTCTGCTGGGAAAGAGGATGTACTATGGCCCAGTACCTCTGGACGCTAATGCATGCAATGAAAGAAGTCGAACAATACATGTTCCCGTAGAAAAAGGCAACCAGGACTTTGCACAGGGCTTCTCCGTAGATCCAGTTATTCCCTTTAAAATGGTACGCGATCTTTAGTGGAAGCCAGATTATGAAAAGCAGGTCAGCCAGAGCGAGGTTGGCCATGAAAATGGATGAGGGATGCTTCTTCTTCGTCCGGAAGAGGAACACCCAGATGGCCATAGCGTTAGTTGGCAAGCCCACACTGAAGACGATGATGTAGACCACCGGGAAGAAGATCTGTGTGAGCTTGCTATTCAGAACATCAACAGCAGTGGACGTCACTGACACTCCATCCTCATTTTCATCGCCAGTAAAGCCTCTGTCCTGGTTAGAATCTACAGACAGAATGACAGAATATAAAAACATTACATCAATCGATGATAGACAGATCTGCTGGCTCCTTCTAGATTTTTCAATTAAATTGTTTTCAATTGAAGAGTACTTGTAAATATAATTAAATGATACCGTGCTGGTTTGACCTACAACGTAAACCGCACGCACTCACACTGAAAATGTGATTTTTGAAGTGGTAACATTTATTCTCAAAAATGTATTTGTAAAAAGCAGTGCTGTCAAATGATTAATTACATCCCAAATAAAAGTTTTAGTTTACATAACATATGTATGTGTATTTATATATATATATATATATATAAAAAAATATGAAATATAAGAATATATAAATGTATATGCATGTAAATATCTTAAAAATATATATTATTTATATATACATAAATATACACATTTCACATAGATATTTTATGAAAAACATATATATACACAGCAGTCTAAATTTGAACTGGATCAAAACCTTTAAAAAGTTAAGACCTAAAACTAAAATGCGTTCTTGTCTGAGGACAACTTTGATTAAGATCTTTGATCCACTTCAAGTGTTGACTACTGTATATTTTGAATGCAATTAATCATTTAATTCATTACTTTCTGTAATGTACTGATAAACATTAGACTTTCATATATTTTAGATTCATTACACACAACTGAAGTAGT
>JAUMHQ010000085.1:3084091-3094986 GCA_032361165.1 Enteromius paludinosus
GGACCATGTCGATTGGGAACACGGCTCATGCACGGAGCTCTCTTCTAATGAGCTGATTATCAGAATCAGGTGTGTTAGCAAAGAGAGACACGCAAAATATGTCACTGCTACTACTGCTAGTAAAGATAAAGAGATGTTCGGTTTATCTGCTGCTTGAATTAAGGTGATGTGTGGCGTTTGAGGGCCATAGATTCTCGGACATAGCAACAGCATCTGGTCTTTGCAAACGGTCAGTTGTGAACACTTTACAACCTTTCACATGAAACGTATTAGCATTTAATTGGACGTCAGGACAAGTGTTATGTGCAGGTATGTGTTTTAAGTAGTAAAAAAAAATAAAATACACATTTTCCAATGATTTCAGCGGGCATGTGGACAGAAAGTTGAAATTGTCTAACTATAACCGATTGAATTGTTTGCTAATTCATAATGGACAAAGTTTATATGGGTCAACCTGTGCACAACAAGTAGCTGGGAGTTGCTTCGCTCCACAGAGTTTAATGCGTTGGGAATGTTGACGTGAATCATATAAAAGGGCCTTCGTACGACGGGATTCTGATAGAGAATTCTAGAGCAGCGGTTATGTAATCCCTTTGTTCTTATATAATCGCTAACAAACGTCTATTAAAGTTCACGAGGAGACGATGGACCGTTTCAAGAGCGCATTTGTCAGTGTGGCTTTTGCTTTGAGTAAATAAAATTGATAAAGTTTGATTTCATTTCTTTTCTTGCTCTACAAAGTTGATGCTGTAGGTGAGCTGGTGTCCATTGTCCCAGGCGTACAGAACCTTCTCTTTCGGGTTGTAATCGACTTGTGTGGTGAACCCGTATTCGTTAATGAACGGTAAACGTGGAGACGCCTCGGCACCCGTCAGCGTGTCGTAAGCGTACAAAACTTCACCTTCCCGCTGATTGTAAATGTCCACCGCGTACAGGACGCCACATATTATGAAGCAGTTCCCAAAGGAATTTCTTCGGAGTCTCGTCCTCCACGTGGTCTCCTTTTTGACAGACAGGTCATTGGGATCTAGTTTGCTGACTACAATGACTTCGGCCTGTCCGTAGTCCTCGTCCACAGATGGGTAAATGACCCAAAGTCCATTCTCGTCCACGGCAAAGTCGATATCAGAATGGCCTTTCCACTTCCAAGGTGTGGTGTCTTCGTAGACGACGTCGTGGAGCTGAGCCCAGGCGGCTACAAACCGTTGCTTGAGGTCATATTTGATGATGTTCTTTGTGAAGGCACGGTTATAGTAAAACCCTCCTCTGTACACAACATGGCCCGTTCCGATCCAGTTATAAGGCAGCTTGTACAGGTTACTCCAGCGGCCTGCCAGGAAAAGAGAGAGAAGTAAAGAAAATGTGTACAATAATGACATTTCGTCTGCAACAATCTCCATTTTCTATTGTGTAGGGAATGATATAGCACAACCCGTGCATAAGTCATGCTGAAACCAAGCAGTTTTCTATTGGATACAGGTCATTTCACTCAACTTCAACCCACTGTGAAATCTGCATGGGAAAATATTTCAGCCTCAAGCAAAACCCAAAATTAGCAAAGCAACAGTAAATGTGACCTCACCCTAGCATAAACCTACAAAACTTTTAAATGTAAAAAGATTTTAAATGCAACATATATAAAAAAAAATAATCTTGTTTGTTGATAAAACAGCAAATCAAGCATTAGAAAACAAACTAGTTTTGTTGTATTCTTGACATTTCTTTATATTTTTAACTTCTATTTCTATCTCTCTCTTTCTTTCTCTGTATTTGTAGATAGATAGATAGATAAGGTAATATTTCCCCTATGGTTATATTGCCTTTCTTGCAAAGCGAGCCAAAACCGCCACTGTTGCCCCCTAAGAAATTCTGTGTATGACTCCCCTAGCTCTTAAAAGGAAATATATTTAGAAATATATTAATACCACTAACGCAAACACACACTAAAGTCCACTGTAACATCTTCCAAACTCTTTCTTTTCTTCCAGGGCCAGACTTTCTCTTGCTCTGACACACACACACACACACACATATATATGTTCAATAAGCAGCACAAAAACAAACTGGCATGTTCTCAAGCACAGACACGGACACCATTCACACTTACAGTTATTCCGAAATCCAAACCTTATCCAAAGAAATCCCTATCATCGTTTCCTAAAATTAATATGGCCATCTTTTAATGCGAAGTGTCCCCTGTGAATTGATCCGAGTCACACAAAAGGTATTGTGCCTTAATAAATGTCTATCATATTATCTCTAGACAGCTGCGTTCATTTAGTAATAACAGCATAAAGTCTGAATTATCTTACACACCCTGTTTAAAGTTGTCCAAGTTCCGGAACTCCACAAGGTTGTTGCCATAGTAATAGTTGGTGACGTAGATTTTAGAGTCCCTGGCGGTGGGATCCTTCATCCATGCGCCCTCATTCCTCCCGTAACTGTGCTGTTTGACCGGCAGATCAACGGAGGCCAGCGTCCCATCACAGCTGTGCTCTTTAACTGCCAAAAAAACATCAACAACTGCACCAGGATGCAACCACATCGATTGGATGGAGAATTTTACTTTGCTCATTTTTAGTAAAAGTTTAGTTTTAGTTACATTTCCAGGTCTTTGGAATGTTACGTTTCAGTTTACGTAGTTTTTGAAAACCAATACTTTTTTTGTTTTAGATTAGGGTCATTTTTGATCAATGTCTTTCATTGTAAATATGCAATCCAATCTCAAAGGAAAACAAAGGTGATGAGTCTGTAGCCATTTTTAATAAATAAGCATGAATGGTATCTGTAACCGTGACTAGGGTGTAATCAGATCATAAGAACAATTAGGAATGAGATCCTACAAATGAATCTGAATTAGCCATCAATTTAACAAAACATAAAATATTTATGAATTATGATAAATCTATTGTACCTGCGATGTATGAGTTGTTGCTGGTGTTGTCCAGCACTAGTGCTATGGTAGGAGCCGGTCGCTCCTCTCTGTGTATTGTTCTGCTAGTAGTTGTCGTTCTCTGGGTAGTTGTTGTTGTTGTTGTTGTGGGAGGATCTGTTGTTGTTGTCGTGGGTACAGTTGCCGGGGTTGTCTCTGTTGCTAAGTTGTCAGGAAATACTGTACTTTCCTCTTCCTCTACCTCTACCTCAAGCACCGTGTCTGTTTCATCAGGTCTCTCTTCACATGAAACAAAAACAGAGAGGGAGAGATTAACATCGCCTCACATTTCACACACTGAAAACAAACTGAGCAGCAGTTTTAACATAATACTATTATTATAAGATATTAATAAGAATTTTTTTTTTGAGTATTAAATCAGCATATTAGAATGATTTCTGAAGAACCATGTGACACTAAAGACTAGAGTAATGATGCTGAAAATTCAGCTTTGCAAATTACATTTTAAAATATACCCAAATAGAAAATGGTTCTTTCAAATTGTAAAGATATTTTAGAATATTATAGTTTTTTACTATATTTTTGATCACATAAATGCAGCCTTGGTGAGCATAAGAGACTAAATATCTTAGTTACTTCAAAGTTTTGACCGGTATTGCATATGACTTGATAAATTCTGAAATAGACAAGAGCCAAGCACAGAGCTATTTATTTCCTACACCTGTTCTGTGTGGGTACATGTCTCTGGAAACATTGTAATGGCAGTAAAACTTGTTGACATGTCAAAGTTTGAGTCTTAAATCCGTTTCTGCACCAATTACTCAACGCTTCCAGGACAAGATGACTTGCATCTTAAAACAAAGTATTTCAAAGTTGATGTTCGAAAGAGTATTTTGCCAAACCGCTCTCCACAACAGTATGAAAACGCCTGGTTTCTCATGTTTAGCATATAACACGCTCGACCTCACCAGGGTTTGTCATATTTACTGTGGTAGTGCACCTGCCGGCATTGCAGGAAAGCTATATTTATGACAGACTGGATCCGATTACTGTACATTAGATCACAGGGTGGGACGATGGAAATAAATCGCATTTAATAGTAAAAGTAACTTATGTTTATTAGAACATATTTACTTGACTTTCGCTTGGTCCGCCGGCTTTTGTATTGGCTTTGCATTCCTGTCAGGACAGATCATACTGAATCTCCATCACAGCTCTGTTATACATTATCTTAAACCAGTCAAACAAGTCCAGCGCAATTGCCAAGACACGCTAACAAAGTTAAACAGACCTTAGTCTGAGGAGATGTCGTATTCAATTTGATGTGAACAAAGACAAAGCTTCTGAGGTAAAGTTTGTTTAAACTGACAAAGCACTAAAAAAAAAAATCACAATTTCAGCTGACAATAAACATTCAGTGGAGACAATCATAAGTTATGAAAATTAGAAGAGACCTAAGATCTAAATACAGATTGAGATCCATTTAGCAAATTTTATGCATTCTCTGGAAATCAAAACCATGACATTGGCATTGCTGCAAACATACTCTAATGTTTGGACAAGTGCCACTGAATGTGCATGCAAAGCTTCAACACATATATGTGTTTTGTAAAGGATTTGGTAACATCAGTTCTTTTGGGGACAGATTGACTGTTGGTTTCATGCAATTCACCAAAAACCAACACTTTGAAATACAGCAAAGAATCCAGTAAAAGGCGGAACACCTATTTGTAGCATGTGAAAACTTTAAAACACTTAAGAACTTAAGTGCAAATAATTTACTATTTACACTAAGTTAATAAAAAATAAGGAAACAGGAGTGTTTGTGTGTTTTTGGAGCTAATTTTAAATAAAAATGTGTGTTTAAACACAATTTTTTTTTAATTGTTTTAGTCTGACAATAGAGTTTTTTTAGCCTGACTACTTCAGACTTCCTTTCATTTTTAATTTGCTTCTATACTCAGTCTGAGACAGCAGGCTATCTACAGTTTCTCTCTGGCTCCAAAATGGCTGGACCAATCAACAAACAGAGGGCAGGCTTAGAGCCGTCACGTAGACGATAAGCGTTGAGTTTTGGGTTGTAATTTAGGTTAGGGAAATAAAATGCAAAGATTTGAAGACTGGCACAGTGGAACATTACTTACAACATCTGAACATTTTTAAAACTCTAAACCTTTATTATCTGCAAACCTTAACTGCAATGTGAGACGTTTCCAAAGCGCTAGAGTACGGTCTAATCTAAGCGCCGTTGGTTTATGCTTTAATCAAATTCCTTGTGATTGGATCTAACGTGCTCCGAAATAGTCAGGGCCCAATTTGGCCAGCAGCAATTAGGTTACGCCTATGGATAACACAAGATTAGATCAGACCGCATTACACTTCACTATAGATGCAATAGATTGGCTCGCTTTTTAGAATCATTATTGTATAATTTAAAGACAAAAAATCAGTGCGGCCACAATCACAAATGGCGGTAACCATGGAGTTCGTCAGGCAAGAGGAACCCATCTAGGACTTAAACAGGAAGTGAGGCCGCCTGCCCAAAATGAATAGAAACACTGTTGAGTTGGGGACATTTGGCTGGTTTTTGTAACCCTGCAGTCGATATGAATGTCATGCGTGCATCAGAAACTGAAGCTAATTCATTTAGTAGTCATTTCAGACTCTAAAGTCACTCTCTGGCTGGTGTCCTGCACTAGTATCCTGTTAATGCGTGTGCTGGATCATCAAGTCCCAAGATCCTGAGATACAGTTACTCTGTGAGATGCTCATTATGTGAGACTTCAGTGTGTGTGTGTGTGTGTGTGCTCGGCTGTAGTTTAGGACCAAAAATATCCCGTAAGAGACAGAAATCCCAAAAAAACCCTTCAAGGATGGACTTCCTGGGAAAATGAATCAAAATAACTTGTTTTGAAACCGCAGATGCAGTTGTTTGGGTAATCAGAGTAATAAGGTTTGCAAATTGTAAAAAAGCTTTATTTTAGGGTTAGAATTAGCAATAGGTAATATTTATAATTAGATTTTTATAAAATCAGCAGAGATCAAGGGTATTAAATAGCAAAGTCTATATGTGTGTGTAATGTGTAATAGGGCTGCACGATTAATCGTATTTTTATCACAATAACAATATGTATGACCCACGATCAGTTATTAAATATCGTCACGATTTTACAGTATAAAGACCGAACTGTTATTTTTCTTTATTTGTGGCTGTGCATTAAGAATACACAAGTGAATAAAAGTTCATTACCAAAGGAATAATCGTCATTATTAATCGTGATAAAAATGTTGAGCAAAATAATCGTGATAATAATTTTTTCAGTTATCGTTCAGCCCTAATGTGTAATAATTTCATTTTTCATCAGCTCATCTGGCAGATTTACATGTGAAAAAGTGTCTCAGTGTTATTGTGGGTAGTATGAGACTATGGAAGCTTATGTCCATCTTGGGAAAAAAAAAGTATTCACCATCTCACAATTCGGAACTTTAAGCAAGTTTATATTGCAACTGTAGTCATACATTCTTCATAAATACATTATTATTGTTTTTTCAACATTATTCTGCAGTGGACATAAGCTTCCATATGACACAGACAATTTAATTTATTCTGCTCTTGACATGAACTGTATACTCACATCTGATTAAAAGTGGGCAGGTTTGTGCCTGTTTTGCACGAGTCCCCATATTAATAATTGTATGCAAGACCAGAAAGCATTTTCAACTGATGAAGTGGTTTATTGTCTGTTAGTTAAGTGTCTATTAGTCTATTGTGTGGCTGTGTGGATATGAATGTGTGCACATGTGTTTTGGGTTATGAGAGTGTGTCTGCACTAATATTGAATTAAGTGTGTGTCTGGACTGGATACAAGCAGCTGTGCTCCTATGGGGAACACAAAGGAAACAAGTTTGTCTTTAAAAAAAAAGTGTGTTTCTGGGTCTGTGACATATCTGAACATTTGTGGGCAAAACTGGTGAACATCTGTTTCCACAAATCTCCCAAAAAGGTAAGAACTGGCTGTGTCTTACCTTTTTGGTTGCCTGTCTCTTCAGTTTTGGTGGCTTTGTAGTATGTGATTCCCCGGATGAGTCCTGGCTGGTTCTGTGATGGTTTGGTTTTACTGGGCAGTTCTGTTTGCTCTGGTTTAACGGGTTTGTTTGCTTTTGCGGTCTCTTTCTTCGGCTTGGCCGGCTTTTCCTTCACTGGCTTTGGTGGAGGTTTCCCTTTTTCTGGTTTCTTTGCTGGAAACTTTGAAACATCTTTGATATTTGTCCCCAGAGTGTCCTACAAACATAACACATGTCTAACTGAACAGATGTTAGAGATCTCATCCTAAAAACTCCATGTACGCTTACATATACGGTGTGTAATTATATACGGACTGTCCTCGTTGGCAGAGGCTATTTACACTAACTCCACCCACCAATGTGTGATTTGGATTCTCAACACTACAAAATATAGACACCCAATACCAGCTGCAGTGGCGTAGATGTTAAATTGCGTACCGTAGTGTTTTTGACGTGATCAAATCCGAACTTTATAACGTCGAAATAAATAAAAAAATGATATTCAATACAAATGAGGAAAAATAATCAGCCTCATACTGTAGGGTATGAGTAGGTGTAGGGAGGGCTTTATTGTCCCAGTAAGGTGGCACGCATTTAATTTGAATTAGCATTATAATTCACACTTAGTATGTTATTTTTGCCCACTGTGCTACAATACTGAGGTGCAAATAATTGCCTCTGTTTGCAATAAGTAGTGTAAATAGCAGACAATCTGCTATTTATAGAATCTAGCTATTCGCACTATTTGCACAAATAGCATATCACTAAAAAATAGTGCTATTTTCACTTAGTACTGTATAAATAGAATGCATTGCTAATTATACTTAGTGTCATATTACAAATGCACACAGTTTGAGCTTAACATTGATTTCCTTTATCTTTTTGACATAATCTATCTCAAATGACTAAAGTCAGGGATGAAATGTCATGACCCTTACCTGAGCTTTGCTTTTAGGGCCCGAGGCGGTGGAGTCTTTCTGGAGCAGCTGAAGGCCCAGATTGGACAGCTCTTTCTTTATGCTCATCATGATGTCAGAATGGTTCTCATACTGCCGTAGCTGGTTGGTCAGAGTTGCCACGCTGTCTCTCACAAAGTCATTTTCCCGAGAGAGGTTCATCTTTATCATCTGGGTAAGATGCACAGCTTTTTATTATACAACTGCCCTAAATATATTTGTATAAATGAATGCATCTGCATAAAACTGCATACTCGTACATCAATTCATCTTTTTACTCAAATTGTTATTCTGATTATACAATGTAATACACTACCATTTAAAACATTTATTATTATCAGTGTAGAAAACTATTGAGCTCCATAATATTTTTAAGGAGAATGTGATACAAATGATGATAATGCGATATATTTTTTTTATTTCTTTCTGGATTCTAAAAGAAACTTTCATTGAACACCATTTATTTGGAAAAAAAGCATTTTTGGTGACATTATAAATGTCTTAATTTTTTGGTCTGTTTAATGCATTTCATAAACAAAAAAATCTTACTAATCCTAGAAATGCAAAACAGAAGCACTTTTTACTAGTGGTCTCAGACTATATAACTAAGGTATTTGATAATGACCCACATTGTACATGCAGTTAATCTTTCGTGGTGCAGATTTCTAAGCCAGCTTTACCCGATAATGAGCAAAATTTAATTGGAAATAAAAACAGAGTGCATAAGTGTGACTATTACATGACTGTGGTTTTGTCCTTTGGACATTTCCTGTCTCTGTCCTGCTCTTTCTTACGCGCACATTATTTTCCCATCCCTCAAGCCAAAGTGGAGTGGTATAACGGATAATAACTTTAGCCAGAGCATTGTGGGTAGCTACAGAATGTCCAGTTAAATCCAGCCATGGCTCATTAATGTTCACATGTGCATGTTCACACACACTCAGCACTACGATCACACTCACCTCCTCTAGGTTATTCATTTGAGACACCACCTTATTGATGTACGAGTGAACTTTGAGAAGGTCCATACTGAAGAGTGTTCCTTCCAGAAGGTCCACCATGGACTGCAGCTACACACAAAGAAGCAGACTTTTTAAACATGAGTGGAAAATTTGCTTTAGAGGTTAACAACGCAGATTGGATTTAATTAATTTGCAATAATGAACAGTTAAAAATGTTTGCAGACTGTCACGTCGAAGATCAACAATAATAACTTCTTCCCAATAAGTTATTCCATAAAATAGGTATTTCTGAATGTTCAAAATGTTTTAAAAATGTGGTTATACGTGAACATTAAGCGAACATTCCATTTTATCATTTTGCAAGTATAATGGAATGTTACTTTTGAATGTTCTCTCAACATTCTAAACAATAGAAGATACATTTAAAAACCATTGGTCAAATAGGGTTTCAAAAAAAGTTTAATTAATGATTTATAAATAACGTTTTGCTAATGTTTTTAGAACATGAACAAACAAACATTCTATCATCATTACTGGAAGAACATTGGTTTGTGACTTTGAGAGCACATTGGCAGAACTTTAGCCAAAGATAGCTGGGATTATTTAGAAGAGGGTACACCAGAAGAAGAAAAAAAAACTACTTTGATTTAAACTAGTTTTTCAACTGGAAAAAGATAAACAGAAGTGATTTCCTCATATGCTTATTGTTGACGCCTGATGCAGAGAGTTCATTCGTGTAACAGCTTGACTGTCATGTAATTTACGGCTTCATGTGGCATCAACCGATATGAAGAAACTGCAGCGAGGTCAAAACAGAGCCACATGTTTGGAGCTAAATCGCACAAGATCAGCAAATGTTTTAGGTGGAAATATTAAAACCATTGTGCTTAAACATTGCCTAAAGGTTGCTGAATGATTTTGAGGCCTTTAGCAGAAGCAAATCTGGCGGGGTTGTCATGTGGCTCTCTCTCTGTGTTTGTGTGTGTGTGTGTGATGTGGAGATATGGACTGGAACGCTCAGACAGATGGACAAAAAAGACGGAAAGAGTGAACCAGACAGGAATGGTGCAGAGGAAAGAGGACAGGTGCTATAAAAGCACACTTATGAACATGTGCGCTGCATACATGAATTCTGCCTTCCAACAATCCCCAGTGATTAAGTGTGCTGTTGTGCATCAGTACCATTCAGTAATGTCCAAACACATTCCTCGGGTGATAAAATAATGTTTTAATAATGTTAGATGAGTGCTTTCAAAATGCAATTCCACGTTTAGTTATGAAAACTTTAATTATGATTACTGAAACATCCAGTTTTACATTATGTTTTACAAATGTCCCTTGTTCTTGGTTATGTGAACCTTAAGGGAGCATTCCATTTTATTATTTCAGGAATTTACATACATTCAGAAAAAGAAACATTTAGGTTATTAAAGACTTAATATTATATTGAAAATATGTACAATAAACCTTATACAGTAGAGCATCAATAATGTAGAATTTGATTAATAGACCAATAATTTTTAAATGCGTCAAGATATCATTTTTATATAATCATATATTTATATTATCATAATCATATTTTTTAGTACTAATAATGCTAACATTTTAGAATAGGAAACACTTGTTAACTATGACTTCTCCCTCAATAAATTCTTAATTTGCTGCAAATGAATAGTAGTTTAGGTATTGGGTAAGATTAGGGATGTAGAATAAGGCATTAATATGTGCTTAAATAGTACTAATAAATGTCTAATATACTAGTAATATGCATGCTAATAAGCAACTAATAGGTGTAACTGTAAAATAAGGTGTTACCACTGTAATTTTTGAGGGTAAATGTAGTACATAATCATGATATACATTTTTATTACAACAGTCCCATTTATATTATAGTAGTATTTTATAAATGTTTACATTTTTATAAAATTTTTAAAGGTGCCACAGAATGGAAAACTGAATTGACCTTGGCATGGTTGAATAATAACAGTTCAGTACATGGACATAACATACTGTGAGTCT
>JAUMHQ010000085.1:3095086-3107050 GCA_032361165.1 Enteromius paludinosus
AAGCTACATACCTTCTATGTACATATCAGAGAACAATTAAAAATATTCTCTCAATGCATTCTATGGCACCTTTAAAGTTTTGCAGTCACATACTGCAAAAATATTTTTATTTAATCAGTATTATTGGCTTATTGTACAGTAAAATTTAGTCAGCAAAACCGCTAAAGATAAAACCCTGTTTTTTAGAGAACATTTTGAAGGAAAGAAACATATAAAAGTCATTTTCAAATTACTAATGTTTGTTTTTAAAACAAGAAACTTTTTCCAAGTAGAACATAAAACTGTGGTTTTCAAGAACTACGATCATTTTTAATAAGGGATGTGTTTTAAAAGTAAAAAGTGAACATGGCCTACCTTGAGCAGTTCTGGCGCCTGTTTCTTAAGTTTTTCCATCTTCCATTCGTTCTCACAGGGGTTGAGAGAGGAGGGCGGAGCTGTGCAGGAACATTTACAGTCGGCTCCGGAACTCACCGTCTCCACCGTGTAAAAATCCTCCACACGCACGCTTCCTGTCCGCAAACGAGCACATGCGTCGCGGGTCAAAGGCCGCATGATGCACTTACAGCGGCAGTCGGATCCCTCTGATGTCATGCGGACTTGTTCCTCCCCGAAGATCTGAAAGGGAAATGGATAGAAAGTAAAGGAAATTACAGCATGAACCACTTCAGTGTCAACTTTACACACTTTAGTTCTCTGTAGTAACATAAAAATGTCCTCATTCTAATATGGGTTAGTCTTAAGTTAACCTGAGACTTAAGTGTATTGATCATTGGTGCCTTTCTGACATTAGATATGAAAGTTTGAGGTCAAGAGGTCATCGGTGCCACACAACAGAATTCAGCCACATGTGCCACAGTGACCTATGACCTCTCCTCCTCCATCTCCATCATTACTCAATTACTAAAATTCTATTAGTGTCAAGTCATATGGTGAATTTTACCATATAAAACCCAAATCCTAAAACAAAGAATCTTTTCTCATCCTTTCAGCTTCAACAGAACAGCCTAAAATCAACTAGTCTATGTTAACAAGACTAAATCAGTCACATGAGCTCGAGAGTACGCCATCTTTAGGGATACAGAGTTACCTTTCATCTGTCTTCTAGGCCATTATAGTCAAAGGACTGAGTGGAAAACAAGCAGATGGTTTCAACAGAGTGACCTTTGACCTCTGAGAAAGCTGGATCATACAGAATGTGTCCTAATTCAGATCGGTGAAAGTTTAAAAGCGCTTAGTCAAATTCATGCAGGTATGTATATGTGTGTGTGTGTGTGTGTGTGTGTGTGTGTGTGTGGTTTAACATCTTGGATTACTTAAATCCTCTTCAACAATTCTGAGACCTTCTCAAAAAACAAATGGAAACACATACATCATCACACCCTGCCAGCTTTGGTAATCTAAAGCGTGAGAAAGATCTTATTGCTTGATCTGCACATCTGATAATGTGTTTATGAAGGGCATGTGATTTATGAGCTAACTAGCTGTTCGAACATGTTTTTTATTCTATTGCCCCACACTTCTATGCGTGTTTGGATCTTTCCGAGGGATCAGTTTATTGACATACACGCCGATTTATTTAGAATATAACCAGCCAATGTCATGTCACCATGGATGTACCATCACCCTTTCCCAGCTATTATCTGACATGTTTAGGATAGCAACCGAAGTCCAAACAAACTGAGGGCAAGTGTCAGCTGTGTTGTGCTAAAATAAGCGAATCCACTCTGATTTCCTCAGCAGGGATGCATTTCTTCCACTGAGATGCTGGCAACGGGACAGATCCCTGAGAATTATTCGCTATGTTGAGATAGAAGTACTGGATGTTGTTATTTACACTATTTAACCAATTTCAGCAGAACAATTAAAGTATGCACTATATTATACGTCTTATGAACTCTGAACTTTGAAAATGAACCTTTTAAAATGATGCAAAGCTGGATTTTCAGCATCATTACTCCATTCTTCAGTGTGACATGATCCTTCAGAATTCATTATAATTTGCTGATTTCCTGCTCAAGAAACATTTCATATTATTATTATTATACTAAAAACTGACAAGTATTTTGTGACCGTTACACATTTTCAGGATTCTTTAACGAACAGAAAGTTTAAAAGAATAGTATTTATTTAAAACCGATATCGTTTGTTACATTATACATGCCTTTACTGTCACGTTTGATCCATTTTATGCATCCACTAACAAACGCTGCCTTATCAGGCATTACAGACATGATGACATGAAAATAGGATCAATCCCCACAGATTAGCATCACACAAAGGAGGGGTTCGGAAGTCTTTCAGCGAATTGTTTGGGAGTCGTTAAGCATAAAAGGTAAAAATAAATGCATATTATAAGGCAATGACAGTTTGTTTTTTTTACTTTGGATGCATGTCAACCTGTTGTTGGGGACACCTAAAACCAAAATATGAACCTTTCCTTACCCATAATAGGGCGCACTTTAATGTCTTCAAAAAATCTTACTTATCTACCCATGCTGAATTAGTATTTCTATCTCTCTTTTATTGCCCCATATCAGCAGAGACCGGGACCACAGAGGCTAACCCATCACAGGTGCAGAATGATGATCAACACTGATCAACAGAGCCAGATATATATAAATGCACAAACTCTGATTCACACAGCAGCTGATATGACAGCTGTGAGAACTCTGAAATGTAAACTTCACGAAGAGAGGACAGATACAAGTGGAAGGACTGGGCTGGCTTTTCCACTTTCAACTGATAATTAGGCTAGTCATTTAGCAATATACAATCTGTGATGTGCTGCCAGGGATGAAGAAAAGAAACAAAGCATGTGAATGTTTCTCTCAAGATCTCCACCATCCTTCACTTGTCCGTACAGTCTTTCTCCTCTCGTTCCTCTTCCTCTATCACCCCGGAGGACTCCATAAAAAATTAATCTCACCCACTTTTAAGTTCAATTTATTGAAGAAATATAGTTCATCTTTATGTGCTGGCCATATTAAGATAAACTGGTTTCTTCAATGGGAACAGATTTAGATAAATTTAGCATCACATCACTTGCTCACCGACTCGGGTCCAAACTGCTGATTTAAAAACATCATCATAATACACAAGTAATCCACACCAGGGGCCTGTTCCATAAAACAGGTTTACCAAATAAGTCAGGCTTTTGGCAGATAGTCCGACTTATTTTAAACCAAATGAACTGGCAATAAGTCAGACTAACTGAAATAAACCTGGCTTATTTGGTAAACTTGTTTTATGGAACAGGCCCCAGTACATCAATTTATTGCTATGAAAAGCTGCATGTTTCTAGGAAACAAATCCATCAACGAGGTTTTTAACTACAAAACATTATCCAGTAAGTGTCTCCAGTAAAAAAAAAAAAAATAACAGGAGAGAAATACATTCAGATCAAGATTCAGATCCAAAAACACCATAATAATAGATTTGTTTCTTCCAAACAGGTATTTCACTTCAAAAAACATTAATTGATGAACTGGAGTGGTGTGGGTTGCTTGTGGATTACTGTGATGTTTTTATCAGCTGTTTGTACTCTCAGTCTGACGGCACCCATTCACTGCAGAGGATCCATTGGTGAGCAAGTGGTAAGCTACATTACTCCAAATCTGAAGTGGAAACAAACTGATCTACATCTCTGATGGCCTGAAGGTAAGTAAAAATCCAGCAAAAAAATTAATAAAAAATTGGGAGTGAACTGTTCCTTTAAGGAATGCACAAGTATTACTATTGCTCACACTGAGCTGTATCTAGAGACCAACTCTTAACATGCTAGTAACAATGGCAAACCTTAGTATCATGGCATTGGACTTGGTAAAAAATGTCTCCCCTATCTTAAAGCAAAAACACATATTTTTTAATGGACCATTATTGTCTAGATTGTTTTCTCACCACAGGTAACAATTTAGTGGAATGATTGAAACAAAAAAGAAATCCATCAAGAGTAAGGATTGGGGCCCTGTCATTGTCTCCAGTGAGCCGTGACCTGTGATAAGTGTGGCTCCTGATGCATCATGACGTCTCAGTGTCGTTTTCTCATGTGCAGTTTTATTCTTGGGAAATCAACCGTTTTAGCTGAAGTGACTTTCGCCGCTTACACATCAGACTTTCATCTGTCCGCCACAGCTGGAGGGCTCAAAGAAAAGCCTCCATTGAAGTGGTAAACACTTCTTGTTAAGTGCATTGTGAACAACTGGGGTGAAAAACTTTGAGGATGTCACCAAAAATACATTTGGTGTGGAGATCCAAACGGAAGGATACTAGAAATCTATGTGATGGGTTAGAAGGCTGCCGTCTTGCAGCTTGCCTCATTTTTTTTTAAGATGTCTCCACACTCTGTCGCTACTGTATGTTACTCAAATGAGGACGCAAAGGTCTGCTCCTGAAGATTTACCTCCCTGGGTTCAGTTCCAACTTTAATTAAACACACCTGTGAGTCAAGGTCCTATGGCTTCCCTGAAAATGAGAGGCGCCCTTAGGAAAAAAAAAAAATATGCTAGACTGCAATGAGATGAAATGGAGAACAAATGGAGATCTTTATCCTGAGAGAAAGAACAAAAAAACAAAACTAAAAAGAGTTGGAGAAAAGTGCACTCAGATTTGTAAAAGACACTGGTATCTGTAATTAAAGTCAGAGATCACAAGACAGTCCTTCACGTTTTTCATCAAATTCTTTAAAGTGCAGCATATCAGGCTATATACACTTTATAACTGTGCTATAAAATAATAGGATAGCGTCAGCAGAAACATCTAACACATACCTAATACTAAAATAAAATGCAAATAATACAAATTAAAGCAAATACAGTATTAGCTTTTTTGGCAATACTGGAAGTTTTTTTTTTTCAATAGCTTGATGCCTCATAACAGTATTTGTAATAGAATTTGAATGTCCCATATTATACTTAGGAATTTAGTAACTTATCATGAATATATTTTGTGTTCATCAAAATCTCTGAGTTGTATTGGACTGCTGCAGGAACCACTTATAGTACTGCAAAAATAAAAATCTGATATCATTATTGAAGTTGCTGAAAGAAGTGCCATTTTTTAAAGGCTTCTTGTGTGGTGATCTTTTAATTTCAACATTTACTGATAATGTGAAAGAGAAACATCTGAGAACGCGAATCTTCTTCAGTGCAGGTGTGTTAGATTATAGTTAAAACAGCACAGCATGCCTCAGAAGCAGGACTAAGCACCTGTTATTTTAGACAGTATTATGGTATTTTTCACTCAGTCTCGAGTCCTCTGAACTCGTGCCAGCGGCGCGTTGCGCGCGGTGTGTGCCTGCTGAAGAGTTGAATCCAAACACTTTCAAAGCGCCCACCAACTCAATTGAACAAGATCAAATATATATATATTTTGAAAACAAGCCATTCCGCTCCATTGTCTAAACTTCTGAACTGATAATATCATCCATCATCATGCATTAACATTTTAATTCAACTGCAATAATATAGATACTGAATATGTGCAAATAAATGCAAAACACATTCTGAAACTTGGTCTCTTTCTTACCTTGCTCTGAGATGATACTTGACTGGACATCATAAGCAAACACGCCACGAGCTCCACTATCCTCCACATCTCGCCGGTCTGTGAAGCTCCTCTGTGTGAATGTGTGCTGATGCGACTGCAGACTACAGACCCAACATCATCATCATCATCATTACCATCATCACCTCTCTCTCTCGCTTTCTCTCTCTCTCTCCCTCACCCTCTCTCTCTCTGCCATCTTAACGCAACGCCTCCATCTACTGGACGTGCAAATCCCTAAAAAATTTTACTTAAAAACATTAATTGTGGTAAATTATTATTTATAACATTTGAAGAATAAAACAATATTCTTCGAAATACTTAGCTAAAACAAAACAATAATTAAAAAAATATTTTATATGCTTACTATGACAAAACGAAGCGTATTATTTGTGGCCTAAATTACGTGGTGGTAATTGCCTACTTATTTTTTCGTATTTTTTTTTTTCTGAATCGATATGGCTGGCACTTTAATTATAAAAATGTATATTTATCATCAGGGACGGTTCTAAGAACCCAAGTTGGGGAAAAAACGCTTACTTAAGGTGCTCTATTTTTACTTTCACTTGAAACAGCTCAGATGCACGTTTTAATCTAGGACTAGGCTTAAGCCTTGTCTGTGAAACTGGGAGGATAGTGTGTTAGACGCACATTTTAGTTTATCTCATGCGTATTGAAGTAAATGACCAGAGGGAGGCAGCAGAGAGCAATATTGCTGAATGGCAGCGAACACCGCGGGTCTCTGTGATTCTGTTTGAAAGTTTATAGTTAGTGCTTAAAATGTCTGAAAAGCACAGTTCTGACTATTATATCAAAGCGTCATATTTATAACTTGTTAGACAGAGTTTCATGTCAATCTATCTATCTAAATATCTATCTACTTGATGAACTCTAAATCCCAGATGGCGTTGCGGGGGCGTGTCGTCACGTGACCCGAGCAAGGTGTTTTCACGCTAACATGAGCGCTTGACATGAGCGCGAGGAGAGCAGAGGGCTCGCGGAGGTCAGAGCTCAGAGTGCAGGCGGACCGTGGAGAGACACGCTCAGTTCATCTACAGGAGGATGGAGGTGGAGAGCCGACCCAACGGATTTGACTTCTCCAAACGGGACAAATTACTGAGCGCCGGTAAGTCCCGTGCACAGTTATGCAGTCACAGATGAACGTTGAGTTACTTGTAATGTGCATGAAGGCATAATTCAGGCAAAGTGTAACGTTACTGTTTTGCTTTCTTGTTTCTCGAATGGTCCTTCCCAGGGTTGTTTTAAATAATGTAGCCTACTTTTAGAGCTTTCTCAGTGTGCAGTGTTAATGCAGTTTGTGATGTGTTACTCGTGCGTGGAGTAAAATGTGTGTGTGATTTGATGAATGGACGCATAGAGCTGCTGTTTGGGGACAGTGAGATCTTTTTAAGCGCTGCTGAGGAATGTTTTTTATATGCGCGTCCGCGAGGAATCGTAAAAGATGAACTTTTGAACTTGAGCGAATCACCCTCGAGCGCCACAAAAACACGTCGATGACAACAAACAAGCAGATGTAGCGTTTTTAATAAGTAAAGATAAATCAATGGAGAAAAAAAAAATATTACATGACAGAAAAAAATAATTAATTTACTTTAGCGTGTTTAGAATATAAATAATAATACAAATGATGCATTAAATATAAACGTTTTTTTTTTACTGAAAAAAATTGCTTTGCTTTGTTTCCTTCTAAAGCCCATATATGTTATTATGGGATGTAATGGCCCTTAGATAGTTGCACTCCTAAAGGTTTCTTTTACCTTTAACATTTTCACCTTTATATGTTTTTCACACTTATAAAATTAGTGCATTTTAATAACTGTTCACCGAAAGGTTCTACCTACATAATCACTGTGAAAATCTTATTTTGACACATTTTGAAATAATACTGCAATATACGATATAAAGATGCATTGACAGGATTCTTTAGATGTTATCATTTATGTGACTGAAAATGCAAAACGATGTGATATTAGCACAGAAAGTGTATCAAACTCCCATGCAGTGTAATTAATCAGTAGTTTCTGCTCCAGTAGAGCGGGCTCATGTCTTGACCCTCTGAATAGAGGTGTATCAGATGGACGGGTAATAAGAGAATGATTTACCATTACTGTCCGAAGAGAATGAATAATTATTTTTGCCGTAAATTATTCATGAATAATGTTACACTACATTTATGGTATAAAAGCTCTTTTATTTTTTGCAACATCTAAATCTGTCAGTCACAGGTTGATTCAGCTGGTTCTCATCTAAATTAAGTGACTTATATATGTACCACACACACACACACACTAATCACACCAGCTTGTTTTTAGCGCACACAAAGGGTGCCAGGGTTTTCCAGCATCTGTTTGACACCTATACACGCAAATACAGCCACTGAGGACAACACAAACCCAACATTACGCATTTCATGTTTACAGCACCCGAAACTCAATAATTCAACAGTTACATTAAGTCCAGCTGATGAGTGTTGCTATAGAAACACAGGATTGTCACATACCAGAATACAACTGTATAGTCAACAGCCTTGACCTTTCACTTCTGAGTGACCTTTCTCCTCTCACTGACCTTACGGAGCGGAAAACGAGAGAAGAAGGAGATGCCATTGTGTTTGTGCTTTAAATGCATGAGTATATCATTTTATAAACCAAAAAGCAAAACGTCAGATTTCCTCCACTACTAATAATGCAATTACTGTTGGTAAAAGGGATTTTGTGTGTGTGTGTGTGTGTGTGTGTGTGTGTGTGATTCAAGATTTTATCTTTAAGGTTGGTAGCCCTTCCCCCACAAATAAACAAATACACAAACACGTCATAAACACATAGAAGATAAACTTCCTGTCCTCCCACCCTCACAGGGATCATAAAACCCCCCCTTGCCCCTGGCCATTCCATGACCCCTTGTTTCCATAGAAACCTTGACGGACGTGTTGAACAGGTAGATTCATTCTGGCTTTGTCTGTCAGTTGTATAAAATGCATTGCTTTCTGAAGGCATAGTCCGTGGAAAAATCCAGTACTTCAAAATCTCATGTCATTCCAAACCTGTATGACGTTCTTTCTTCTTGCACAGACTCATTTTGAAGAATGCTTGTAAATAAAAAGCATTGGGTTTGGACAAAAATACAGTGGATGTCGATTTGGAACTGAAATGGTTTAATTACTAACATTCTTCCGATATCTGCTTTTCTGTTGGGCATATAAGTCACACAGGTTTGGAACGACACGAGAGTGAGTGTTTTTGGCTGGACTTTTCCTTTAAAGTGTTGGATCTGTGTTTTCAATTTTAGCTTTACAAAGCAAACACCTTAGATGCATAATATTTTCTCGTATTTGACCCAAATATAGTTTTGGATCAATTCAAAACCACTAGATTCTGTGCAACAGCATAGAAATAGTTCATAATAAAGAGATGCAAAAAGTTAACAATAATCTGTGCCCTGATCTTTTCTAACTGCAGAAATAGTGGCTGTGTTTTTTTGTTTTTTTTACCCGTTCAATATATGTCATGCACATTAATTGATTTAGTTGTTTATGTTCACACAAGACATTTTAAACTTGATTCAAACACTATTTTTGAATTTAAAAGATTTTAAAGACTGTTGGCATGTGTTTTATTAGGAAATACACGCGCACACGCACACACACACACATATACACACATTGATGAGTAGAGGTTCAGGGAGGTCGGCTGGGATCTCATGTCCTTGGATCTGAATGATGAAGCTCTGGAAAATGGAAAATAAATGGATATTCAGGTTACATATCACTGCTACATCTGTACAGCTCCCCTCCCGATCCCTCTTTCCTTCCATCAGCCAAGTGGAACAGAAGACATCTGGGCAGCTTCATCCCTCTCTTCTGCAGGCAGGGGGGTGGGGTGTTGGTATGTGTGAGTGTGCTTGTGGATGCATATGTCCCTATACCTGTGTGTATGTATGCCTGCCTGCCTGAGACTCTGTGTGTGTTTGTCCTGTGTGAGTACATGTCCTTTAGGTTTGTTTTTATTTGCGACTTTTTCTATTGCATCTGGTGGACTCCAGTTCATGTAAATTGGCAGAGTGATGTTTCATGATATAATCTTTTTTTGCTTGAAAAAAGAGAGTGATTTCTGTTTTCTAGATTCATTAAAAGTCCATGAAAATGATTATATATGGAATATTGATATTATTAATAAAACATTTAATTTCCCATCAGTAAATTGTAATTTACATTTTAGATAAAATACTAATTTATTTATATTAATATCAAAATGTATTAAAATGTTTGCTTTCATTTAAATTGTCATTTTATTGCATAAAAATGCATGTTTATTAATATTAATGTCAATGTATGTATCAGTTTTGATAAAACAAGTTCTTTTTCTGTTATTGAATTGATAGTTAATTGTATAAAATAGCCATTTTCAAATATTAATATTGATGTTTATATTTTAATTTAATGAAATTAAATTACATAAAACTGTACATGAAATACACATTTATTATTATTAATATCAATACTTTTATTTTGTATTAAAAAAACATTTCCATTTGATATCACTAAACTGTCATTTAAATATTATGTAAAATACACATTTAGTGTTATTAATATCAATGCATTTGTTTATATATATATATATATATATTTATTTTTATTTTTTTCAAATTAAAAAAACATCAATCAAATCAAATTATTATTATTTATATTTTGTGTTACATGTATTGAGCTTAATGTCAATGTATATGTTTATTTATAACATCATATTAATATCACAAAATGATGTCTTTTTATAAATCTTTTCAGTAACCACAAAGTTTTATTGCTTTAGATTGAAAATATCATGCAAAGTAGCATTCATTTTTTTCTTTTAGGGAAAAAAAAAACCACATAATATGTATGTGTATGTGTGTATTTTGATTTCTTGTTTGGATAAAAAATTTTTACGAAGCAATAGATAAACTGATATTTATATTAGAATTTATCAATTCTTATTGTTCAACTTGTGAATGACGTGTTAACACCACTTGATTTATATATATATATATATATATATATATATATATATTTTACATAACTGAAAGTTCGGTAAATCCCAAATCCAAAAGTGAAGTACTTCAGTGGTTTGATGGAGTGTGTGTGGCACAGAAGGCAGACGGCGAGCATTCTCCAATGTAGCTCAATCCCAACGGCCTACAGCCATCTCAGATATTAGATTATCTTCAAGGAGCCTGCGGTTGGTGGAGTGCGTGTGTGTTCTGCTCCACCATATGCCATGGATTGCTGGAGTGTGTGTGTGTGGAGGTCTGCGTGTGGCAGATCAAAAATCCGCAGCTGTCAGCGAGCCGAAGAGATCACACTCATACACACACACACGTGGCACTTTCTGAAGAGGTCGCGGAGGTCGCGTCCTGAGGGACAGAAGTGAGAGGACCGGGCAGATGGGTGTGTGTGTGTGGATGAGTGGAAGATAGATAGAGAAAGTGTTGTTTTAAGAGAGAGAAGAGGCTTTGTTTTAAAGCACTCTTGATGTGTGCTTCGAAGAACTGCTGCTAGCGTTCAAGTGTGTGCATTATAAGAACATTTTAATGTTCATTTATATAGATGATGATATTGGCTGAAATGCTTGCAAACATAGTTATTAAAGGAATTTAAGGGTATTCTTTCCCCAAATATTGTTAAAATTTATGGTAACACTTTATTTTATGATTGCACTTATTAGTTGCTTCATGCACATTACTAGGGTTTGATTCATTTATTAGTGCTAATTAAGCACATATTAATGCATTAATATTAATATTAAACATGACCTAATCCTACCCAATACCTAACAACTTATTTGCGTTATGTCACTCAAAACTGTTAAATTTGCTTCGAATTTGAAGTCAATTTCCCCTTCAGGAAAACAAGTTAAGAAAAGCAGCTATCTACAATTAAGTAATTCATGTATAAATAATTGAGCAGCAATCATTTTGTTCTAAACAGTTCTAGTATTAAATTGAAGTAAAATAAAGTGTTTGTTAAAACCCAGACCATTGAAAATAGTTTTAATTTAGTGATAACTCAAATAAATCTAAAATAAAGTTAAAAAAAATATATATATATAAATATATATAAACATAAAAATCGGAAAATAAAGTAGTTGAATTACCAAAGTTATTAAAACTTTGTTTTTTGTTTGTTTGTTTGGTTTTTCTTAAGCAAAGGCTACTGAAAATAACAGACTTACTAAACAAACTAAATTGAGTGTTTAACATAAGAATAAAATTATATTCAATTTCATATATATATTTATAAACAAACAAGTATTTGTAAGTCAAAAACAGTTATGACCAGTAATGATTTTACTTAAAGGTGCCATAGAATGGAAAACTGAATTGACCTTGTCATGGTTGAATAATAACAGTTCAGTACATGGACATAAC
>JAUMHQ010000085.1:3124310-3137016 GCA_032361165.1 Enteromius paludinosus
ATATGTATATATATATATATATATATATAATAACCTAAAAATATAAAATAAATACATTTAATTACTGTAATATATTTAAAATTTTGTCATGTCTTAAGTAGAATTTTATTTTATTTTAATATGGTATTACTTTAATTTTTTTTTATTAATTATACATTTATTAACATTTATTTTCACATTTTATTTTTAATGTATTACAATATCATGAGATAATGTATGTTTGTAATATTGTAAAATATTATTACAATTTTACAAAATATATTTGTATTATTATTTGAATACACAGTATGAATATTTTTTTACATGTGTATATAATTCAACTATATATAATTTTTAATATTTAAAATTATAATAAATATTTAATTTATTTCTTTGATGCAAAGATTACTCTTCAGTGTCACGCGATCCTTCAGAAATCATTTAAATATGCTTATTTGCTCAGGTAACATTTTTTTATTATTGTTAGTGTTGAAAATGGTCGTGCTGATTTATATTTCTTTGTTTAAAAAAAGTTTAGCATTTATTTGAAATAGCGTTATACATGTCTTTACGGCCCCTTTTGATCAGTTTAATGCATGTTTGTTAAATAAATGTTTAATTTAATTTACTGTGTTTTTGTTTTTCAGTCCAACTGCATGCATGCAAAATTACTAATAAACACTGAAACAAAATAGATTTAAATTTGCACAGAAAATACTGATTTTTACTTTGCAAAATTGTATGCTTAATTTAATTTTATTTGCATTTTAACTTGTCTTTCTCATATTCATATCCCACTGACTGTTTAACACGTACGTTTTTTAATAGCTAATGCTGATATATATCCAAATCCTGAAACCAATTAAGGATGACCATAAATTTCTGCTCCATAAAGTTTTCTTTAAAAAAAAATTGCATACTATATAGTTTAGTATAGTGGGCAAACTTTTAACAATTATGAGTTCTAATTAAGAGCAATTAAGAGTTCTTCCTTATTCTGTCTCCGTCAGAATGTGATGAGATGTTTTATGACATAATAATGATGACGATGCTAGTTTTTTAGCCTCTGGGTGATTTGTATTTTTTATTTTTTTTGCATTGGATGCATTAGTTGAAGTGAGAGCAAGTGGATGCGTGTGTTTTCATGTATGCCACCCTGTTCAATTTTAAATATGTGTGTTCCATAGTTCCCGTTTGCTATAAAGTTTGACCTGTGTTTGACCCGATCCACACAATACTGTGCCCTTACAAACACACAGCCTTCTTGAGGGTTGTAAAATGGCTCTAGAGTTCAGGGTTAGGTTGAGTGCTTTCTGTACCCTTTTACGACACTCAGGCTTTTAGAAGACCTTTCCGTGACCCCTCCACTCACCTGCTCCCCCTACAGTTCACCGGCACTTCTGAGAAACCAACATATCTGTCAAGATCAGCCGATTCATTTCCGTGGATTCGGTTCATTTGGGTACTTGAAACTGATTCATTTATTAAATCGTTGCAAAGTTCCTGTGTGGGACTGTACATATTCCTGGAAAGTTTGACTGCTGCTTGTTTGATTATCGGATCAACTGCGGGACCGTGGAATATTGTCTAAATTTAGATTGCGTTCAATCGTCTGTTTCTCTGTTTCCCATCCCCCTTCCTGGCAGCTCTGTGTCTCTTTGGTTTGTAGTGAAATCTGGGTCACGCCGCATGATGCTGTAAGTCATCTCAAACACACAGTGAGACTGCAGAAGATTCATGGCGTTCGCGTATGTCGCTGTATTCGCGTAGTCCTGCTGTCTATTGCGACGAGATTTAGATAAGAACTTTTAGAACTTTATTTAACTTTATAAATTTGCGATTACAATGATTTGAACAGCTCAGTAAACTCAGATTAACCTACTATCAGACATCACAGATGTAGCTGTGCATGTCATTTTTGTCTTCCTGTTCTTAATGTTAACCGAAAAGGTTATTTATTTTGTCTGATTATATCTGCTCATATATATTTATCTCCAATTGACTGATGCTTAGTTTTGTTTTTATAACTGATGTGCATGTATATCTGAAAAAATCTAAATCTATTCATTGTATTAAAATATATTAAGATTTATTATTTGTGATATTTATTTAGATTTTATTTCTTATATATATGTATATATATATATATATATATATAATAACCTAAAAATATAAAATAAATACATTTAATTACTGTAATATATTTTACATTTTGTCATGTCTTAAGTAGAATTTTATTTTATTTTAATATGGTATTACTTTAATATTTTTTTTATTAATTATACATTTATTAACATTTATTTTCTTTCAGTCACGTTTTATTTTTAATGTATTACAATATCATGAGATAATGTATGTTAAAGTATTTTTATTTTCTATTATTTATTTTAGTTATTTCTTTTTTTTTTTTTATTTAACAATTTAATTTTATGTTAATAATGCGCTAAAATAAGATTATGTACATGTCAAATGTTTTATTTTATATTTATATTTTCTTAATTTGATTACAGTTTTTATTAAATCAAATAACATTTAAAGAATGTATTTTTACTCTATACCTATTTATTTTATTAATGAATGTATTGTGTTTTATTTAGTAGATTATTTATGATTTCCTGTACATCTGATCACCAAAAGCTGGCAAACCTCACACATACAAGTTTACCTGTCTAAATGAAGACATGCTATTAATTTGTATTGCTTTTATACAAAGCTGATACTAATTACTATGGACTTTACTGATAATTTATCCCAGAAATGCATGTAATTAAATGACATCTTTCTGTCTTTCTCTGTAGAGGACGGGGGTGAGCGTTGGTGTCTGATCTGTGGTGACCGGGCCTCTGGGCTCCACTATGGCATCATTTCTTGTGAGGGCTGTAAGGGCTTCTTCAAACGCAGTATCTGCAACAAGCGCATCTACCGGTGCAACAGAGACAAGAATTGCCAGATGTCCCGCAAACAACGCAACCGCTGTCAGTACTGCAGACTGCAGAAGTGCCTTCAGATGGGAATGAACCGCAAGGGTGAGCGAAACACAGCCACACACATCATCATCATCATCATGGAACGCACACACACAGGTGATCATGATTCATACCAGCAGACTTAGTCCTGATTAAATCCAGCATGTTTACACACATGGCCATGTTAACATACAGACCTGTGCTTCAGAAACGCAGAAAAACCTCTTTAAATCAAGGTTATTATTATTTATTACTCAAATAAAAGTTTTATTAACCATAAAACATTTATTAAATAAAACATACGTTACTGATTAATAACAAATAATATTAAAATAATTTAATAATGTAATGTTTTAGATATACGTATATATAAATGTAATAAAGCACATTCTTTTAAATTCTATTCTTTAAAAATAAATATTAGTATATAAATTGTTGTCATTTTGTTAAAATCATCATTATCGTTGACTAAAAGACAGTACAAATAACCATAATTTATTTTTTGTTTTAAGTTTGTGATGCTAAAAATATTATTAGACCTGTTAATCAGTTAAAAACATCCTTTTATCTTTTTCTTTGGCCTTGTTTTGTTCTAAACTTTACCTGTGTTATTTTCTCTTTTTTTGCACACATCCATTCAGAATTACAATTTCACCCTAATAATGCGTCTTTTGTGTAAACACAAAAACAAAATGTTGGAGCACTATGCTCTTTTTTTTAATATTTACTTCTTAACTCGCTCCCTCTCATCTGCTCTTTGATGCTGCCTTATTAGAAGCAGATATCTGATTTTTCTACTATGTAAATGAAGAGATACAGATCAGGCTTTGATTGGGCATGCCTGAAGAAAAATGCACAGAAATCAGATAGAAGATCTGGGTTGTGATGCTGATAACTGATTTCTTGATCCACAGCGTGATGTCGCTCTCTGTCTGTTTCTTTGGGCAAAACTCTCTCACACACATAAACATTTAAATAATAGACAATTTCTATACTTTTAGCCAATAGCAAACACTGTTGATGTCTTTTCCTGTGGTTTGCACCAGAGGGAGCTGTTGGTCTTTATTGCTCCATCAGATGCCAGCTTCTTCTTCCCTGCTTCTGGCAGTAGTTTGCAGTCTGCATTGTTTGATATAATATTTATGCTGTGCTCTCTTGTATTGTGCACATTTTGGCAAATAATCATCCTGGTTTTTAGTACAAAAGCACAATGCACTTTAAATTAATCATTTATTATAGCATGACGTTTGTATCTTTCTTTCAGCAATCAGAGAGGACGGGATGCCAGGAGGGAGGAATAAAATGATTGGACCTGTACAGGTAACACAGTTCTGTGTTTTTGTATGTAGCTATAGTTTGAGGAGAAACAAGTCCCCAGACGTGAGCTAAATCTGACAAAACCTCCTTTTTAAGGTGTCCATATTTTATTTTTATGTTAAAAAACTTGTCTTTTTTGATTATGGTATGTCCTTATATATCATGTATCTGTCTGTCTTTCTATTGTATACATCTCTATATATATATATATCTATATGTGTACTTATATTCAGCAAAAGCCACACTAAACTGATCAAAGTGACCGTTAACAACCTTTATAATTTTACAAAAGATTTCTATTTTACACAAATTCTGTTTTGTCTTCTGTTCATCAAATATCATAAAAAAAACTATTTTCAACATGAAATGTTTCTGGAGCAGCAAACTATTGTAATGATTTCTGAAGGATCACATGACACTGAAGACTGGAGCAATGACCCTGAAAATTCTGCTTGGCATCACAGAAATAAATAATGATGTAATGTATGTTTAAAGACAAACACAGATTTTAAGTTGTAAAAATATTCCACAACCATACAGTATTGTTAAATACATTTTCTGTGTTTTTTAATCAAATTTATCAGCCTTAGTGAACATAAGAGACTTCTTTCTTTTTTCTTTTTTTTATCAATATATTTATTATTTTCACATCAACAATTTACAGAGTCAGTACAGTTTGCAAGTAAACATTCTTTTATAAGAGACTTCTTTAAAAAATCCTACCAATCCCAAACCTGTTGTGTATAGATTGTATTGATTCAGTCGTTCATTCTTCTTTGTACAATCTCAGCAGAATTTAACCTGAAGGGCTTCTCGCCGCTGGGTCCTATTGCTTGCATCTCATTTTTTTGTTTCCTCTGAGAGCCAAAGGGAGATTGTGAAGGCCACAAATGGAGGAGATCAGTTGTTCTTTGATACAAACAGAATCCCTCTCCTTCTCTCCCTTTCTCGCTCGTTTTTAGAAGCACATGTATAGCTTTTAATGTGCAGAGCATGAGACCAAAGATGCACATTGTGTCTGTTTGTGTCTTAGTGTCCTTGTCATATACGCTGAAGTGTTTTCTGACTCTCAAGCAATAGTTTACATCTCGCGCTGTATAAAAACAGAAATTACCGATAACAATTGAGGACAGGCACAAGAAAAGCAAGAGTTTGTTCTGAGCCGAGTGCCTATCCATTCATCTCCGTTGCTATAGATTTTTGTCTATTATTGACAGACCTAAACATGAGTTCTCATCAGATTTATTCACAATAAACCACTATACTAATGACCAATCTCAATGCTTTATTTCTCACTGACGTTCTACTCGCCATGTATGGCTTGCGTTCATCACTGATTTTCTACATTTCTCTCTGCGTAGATCTCTCTGGAGGAGATCGAACGAATCATGTCTGGCCAGGAGTTTAAAGAGGGAGCTGAACTATCAGATTCGTGGAGCCACGGCTACAGTAACCACAGTTCACCTGGCAACAGTATCTCAGAGGGCGGCCAGACCTTATCTTTCTCCACGTTGACAAACAGGTGTGACCCCAATGAGATGTTCAATACGTTTACACATGGGCGCGCTGACCTGCGCCTGTCCTTTTCATGTCCAGGGACAAATGACTTTGATTAAATTGAATTAGGAGATGTTTGTGTTGTGGAACGAACCACATACTACAAACACAAGCAAAAAGTGGAAACGCGATCAAGAAATGATCAGAATTTATGCTATTTATGGTTCTAATTCATTGATTTATTGTGCATGTAATTGTGAGAACAAATTGTATTTTATTTTTTTATAATCTTTCATAAAATGTAATAACCAAGTCAGAATTGCGAGATATAAAGTAAATTTGAGATATATAAAGTCAGAATTGCGAGATATATTAAGTCAGAAATGAGAGATATATAAAGTCAGAATTGTGAGATAAATATAAAGTCAGAAATGAGACATATAAAGTAAATTTGAGATACATAAAGTCAGAAATGCGAGATATATAAAGTAAGAATTGGGAGATATAAAGTAAATTTGAGAAATGTAAAGTCAGAAGCGAGATATATAAAGTCAGAATTGCGAAAAATAAATAAATAAAATAAAAGTAATAAAACGACAAAATAAAGTTACTTAAATTAAACAAAATGTAAAAAAATGTATAAGAACTACTACTACAATGTCAATGTTGTGAATATACCCAAACATACAGTATTTAATTTGAACATGCATGTACATTTATATATTCATAGTATGATGTTTTAATGTTTTATATTATAAATAAATATATAAATAAATAATAATAACAATAATATTTAAATATAATTTTTTTATATTTACATGCATATATATTTATATATATATACATATATTATGTAAACAAAAACCTTTATTTTGGATGCGATTAATCAATTGACAGCAAAAAAAAAAATATATATATACTGTATATATATATATACGCAAATATTACTTTTCCATATATGGCATGCATAATGTATCCTTTCTGGTTCTCTCTGCAGCAGGTCTGTGGATATGAGCACATACTCTGTGTCCTGTCGAGATCAGTGCAGCAGTCCTCAGCTAACACACTCTTTCCTGGTGTGTAAATATCCTGTACCGCCCTCTACCGGCAGCAGGCTGAAGACTCAGTCACACACACTGACAGCCCAGCTGCTGGCAGCTGAAGACCTCACACCCCTCACTACACCCATGGTCATAGAAGAGGGGTAAGACACACAGAATATCAAACATGACTTTTGTGTTGCATTTGACTTTTCAAAGGGGCCATTTCTACGTTTGGACAATACATTGCATATTTACGATACATTTTTCATGATTGTTGTTAAAAGAAGCAATATTGTGCACTCTCAGAAATAAAGGTACAAGCTGTCACTGGAGCGGTACCTTTTCAAAAGGGACATGTTTGTATCCAAAGGGTCCATTTTGGTACCTTAAAGGTACATATTAGTACTTAAAGTTCACATATTTGAACCTAATAGGTACAAAAGTGTACCTTTTGAAGGTTGCACCTTTATTTCTGAGATTGTGGGGATTTAAACTCTTCCTTGACTATTGAATGTCCAAAAGTCTTTGAGAGTTGTAGGTTTAATGCTTCAGACCTGAAAAAATGATCCATCTTTATCTAAATGTAACATGGTAGCTGCTTATGAAAACGGAGCTGACCTTGAGCTAAATACTGATGTATTTTTAGTTTTTTTTTAGGGCTGATATTGAACTTCTTAAGTAAGACTTTACCACAAAAGGTTTTAGAATTTGTATCATGTTAATTAAAATTTTGAGGGGGTTTGCATAGTGATTTATTTTGTGTTTATGTAATATGTTTTTGCTATGAAGATTAAAATAAATAAAACCACTACTAATGGATGATACGAAGAGTGAAATTGATGAAATTGATTGATTGACCAACCTGGAAAGCTACCTGAAAAACTATTAGCAAGTGTACCTCAGAACAGAAGCTGTTTTACCAAAAGCTATAATACCAAATATTTATTTGATTTAGTTTAGAGCACTGGCTGTTGTCAGGCTCCTTTTGCAGACAATGATCATTGGATGCATTATTACAATTAATGTCAAAAATAATGTTTGGAAATCTAAACTGATATTTCCAACTGACACGCTACTGCAAAAGATAGAAATAACCCACTTAAAACCATTTTTTGTTGCTGAAAATACTAGTGGCCTAAGACTTTTGCACAGTACTGTATATTTCATATGTAGTCCTAAATTTACAAAACAGTCTTTACTGTGTCAAACCAGCCTGTTAAATTCCAAGGTGTTTTTTTTTTTTTTTCAGGTATAATGTGAATCAGTCGGAGCTGCTGGCTCTTCTGTGTCGTATTGCTGATGAGCTGTTATTCAGACAGATAGTCTGGCTGAAGCGTTTACCCTTCTACAGCGATCTGTCCATCAAAGACTGCACTCGTTTACTGGGGGCTTCCTGGCATCAACTCATCCTGCTCTCCTCGCTCACGGTGCACAGCAGACAGATACTGAGAGAACTGGGCAACATCACACAGCAGTACACACCGTCCAACCTCACACTGCAGGGGTATGAATAATAATGACCAGTAATGTACAGGAACTGCCCACGGTGAAATCTCATTGGTCTAAAATATTTATGAAGGTGTACATATGCGTACGCAGGTTTGGTGAGGATGCCATGGAGGTCCTGGAGAGTTTAAATTTTCTCTTCCGTAAGTTTCATCAATTACACATAAGCAATGAAGAGTATAGCTGCTTAAAGACCATCACCCTGCTCAATCAAGGTAAGGCACTCACAGATAACCCGCATACACTAACTTTGAAAGTTTCAGAGTTTCATTTGTATGTCATTTGGGTGTGTGTGTTGCAGATATGGCAGGTTTGAGCAACTCATCCATAGTGGAACAGTTAAGTGAACGTTACTGGTCTGTGTGTCGTGACCTGACAGAACGACTCCACCCTCATCGACCCAAACGCTTCTCTGAAATCATCACCTGCCTTTCTGAGATACGTCACACCTCAGGTGTGTATCTGTATAATACTGGAGCGAGTGAATGAACCATAAAAGATGATTTTATTTTCTTAAAGAGCAGGTAATATGGTATTTTAAAGTAATAATGTGTCCCTACAACAGGTTTAAATGCATCTAAGGTCAGAAAACGTTGTATTTTTCCTCAGAATGTGCATTTAATATTAGAATCATTTCGCAATGACTTCAATAGGGTTATGAAAATATGTTCCCTAGTGACGTATACCAGTAACATGCAGAAAATTCGAAAATGTCTTCTTTTGAGAGAAAATATCTTTCTTTATCATGCACTTTTTTTTGATTAACAACTTTGCAGACTGTTTACAATGAAGGACAGCTACATTACAAACTGCAAATAAGATATTTTTTGAAAACCCATATTACCTGCCCTTAAAATTGTTCAACATAGAAATGCCAAATATTTCTCAATAAAAATTTCACAATATTTCTTGGTGTGAAGTATTTCATAGAAATGAATTATTTCCATTTAAAATGTCATTGCAATCTATTTCATAATGCTGTTTGAATATGCAACAGCCAATCAGAATATACCTCTGCTAATGACCTCATTATTGGTTACAGGTAAGATGATGGCCGTTTCACTGGAGCAGCTCCCTCTGCTGTTTAAGGCGGTACTGCACTCCTGCACAACCAATCAAAACCCCTGGCCGGCCAGCAGCTCCACCTCCAAGACATAAGCCACGCCTCCAACTAGCTATTTGGGCGGTTTTTACCCCCCCCAAATGTATTTATTACATGACAAGTTGAATGTAAAGGATGTGTGTGATTTCGAAGTCTGGCGAATTAGATTTCAAGATGCCTGCAATACCTCAGGAACATGACTTTTGAAGCCAAAAACATTTTGACCAATGATTAAAATGAAAAGAAAACATACTGAAATGAACACACACTGCAATCCATTGTTGAATTATGCAGCTTCTAGCTATGAAATGAAATGTCCTTGTGTTACAGCATGTCACTGATAAAATGATAAAAAAGTGAAGATGCCAAGGTGCTGAAATTCATAAAAAAAAAAAAATTCTTATTGAGAGGATAGCTACATTTGAGCTATGGGAATTTAAACAGTCAAAATGATCATCCGCAGCTCACGAGATTGAGTACCGAAGCTGAGTGTGAAACAATATGCGATGTTGACCATAATTTTTCAGGATGGAGACTTCCGGCAACGTTTGAGCCAGTCGCCGGGGTAACGAAATGCAATAAGCACACTCTTTATCCCAGGTGTGTGTGTGTGTGTGTGTGTGTATGTGTGTGATGTCCTCTCACATGTGTCTTCAAGGAAGTGTGAATATTTGAACAGGGTTTATGTGTTTTTATTTTGCCATAGTTGTAGTTTTGTTGAAAATGTTATTCCTCATTTTAATATGTTGTTCATCTTTATTCTCGTTATAACGTGTTACTGTTACCAGCAGAGCCTTTTCTAAGGAAGGTTGTTTTACCTGATGAGGGTCGAGTTCGATGGAGCATTTCAAATATTACTAATATCGTGTGGCTTTAACCTCCATTCCTTCTTTGAAAGTTTACATATGACAATGAGAGGGTAAAATTTTGTATAAAAAATAGCATGCGAGGGATGTTCTGCAGAAAGGGGGTAGTCATTTTCCTTGTGCACGCCCATGATTCTCTCTGTTTTGTTACCATCTGAGGCCTTGAAGTGCCTGTGTAGTCGATGACATAAAGACCGGGCGGCAAATCAGCTGTTTGTCTTTCTTAATATGCATTGTTCATCTGTTTAGCATGGTATTTTTCATCTCTGCATCTGAATGTTTACATCATTTAAAATTAGATTGTACATTGTATTTTCATTTTGTAAAGAAGGCCTGATAAACATGTCTCTGTGTGTTGATTTATCATCTGTCTCTCTGCAGATAAAGGAGCAGGCTTAATGACCGTTCTTAGTCAATGTTTATTAAGTTTATGTGCTGAATGTTGAGGATACACACAACACATTCTAACAGGTCAAATTTTTCGATGACTCATCCTGCACTACACATATATTTGTCCAATCAAATGCTCTCTAAAACAATAATCCCCCAACAACTTTGTAAACGTACTTATACAGGATTGGTCAGTGAGATTTTAAAAGTAGCGAAGGATCGTGTATACTGTATTAGTGGGCATATACAGGAAGAAACCATAACTGGTATTTCTATACAGTCACCAAAACTCATTCAAAAACAGACAGACTCAACATTTGTTGTATGAAAAATCATGTTTTACCAGTCAACAAATCCATTAATTCATTGTATAGACAAAAAACTTACATGTTTCTAAAATTAGCTTCTTTTATGTTCTATAGTTCCATGTTAGGCCATTGTAGCCTAAACATTAAGTTTAATCAATTTTATGTTAAATCCAATACAATATTTATTTCTAAAGCTACTATATGTATTGATACTTTCTCATTTAACACAATAATCTCTTAAAATGATCTTTTATGGGTGACTTCACAACAAAATTTTATTAATTAGATTCATCAACACACCATGTATTAATTAGATTTAGTTTTTTGGAAAATGTATTGGACTGACAGCCCTAATATACATACATTATATATATATATACACATACATATAACTGCTCTCAAAGTCATATCATAATAAAAGGCAAAAATTAAAATGAAAAAAACTCATAGCTGGTTGGTTTGGTTTATGGCTTTATGGCTCTATTTAACTAAAATAAAAAAATATCTCCAGAGCCAAGGCCCCTGAAAATGTGGGCAGGCAGTTGCACTCTATTAGCATCATCATCATAAGTTATTGCATATAGAAAGAGAATAGTAAATAAATATTTATTTGGCTAAATACCCTGATGAATAGAGATCCAATCAATTAAAATGGATAAAGTAACTTTACTCTCTGATACCTCTGATTTCCTTAGAACTATGGGTCTGATTTATCTGACCCTTATACTATCTTCATGAATGGAGAATGAAGCCTGAGAAAAATGACAGGAAGACTGGCCACTGAGAGAGAGAAAAAAAGTTAATTAACGTATAAATTGTGTAAATCTCAGATGTCAAAACTTGCAGAGTAGCCTTTAAGTGCTGAATATAGAAGCCAGTCTTTGTCTCTTTTTGACTTGTGAGCAGAATTTTTGAGTGTCCACTTGAACTAATTTAGATGCCCATGACCTTGTTCACTTTTCATTCAGTTTTCTTTCCTCTCTTTTTCTCCATCACAATCTGTTATGATTGAGTAGTTTGGCAAAACAGAACAATACAACATATTTAGCAAACTTAGAGAGTCAGATATCCTGAATCATCATACTGTATAATAGAGTTCTATGTGAGTTCTAAGTGAAGATCCTGTTTCCTGTGTCAGGCTCCGCCCCTTCCTGCGAGAGTGCAGAAATTGTGACTGTTTTTAGCACAACTCTCCTTCTCTTCCTATTTCTCTCACTCCATTCTTAACTTCCTATCGGACTTACTCCATTCTGGACCTACTTCCTGCATCATATCATAGGACATTTTGGTTCTCTCTGTAAAAAAGACTACACGAATTTTCATTTCTTAGAAATAAATGGTATTGATTGAGTCTCTGTAATTTTGCACTATTTACAAATAAACAATATAATACATTAAGCCTATTATGTTGAAATATATTCGTTGTAAATAAGTAGGACAAAACAGTGTGCAAAAAAAATAAATAAATAAATAATTACAACTTTTTTACTACTAAGCTACTGAGTTACAACCTCAGTTTTTCTCTTTTTTTAAACAAAACGTGCTTTTTACCATGGACTGTGTAATATAATTATATGTATTATGTAATTTAATTATTATAACTATCTTTAACAGCATTCAAGATGTTTTTAACATTTCAAGACACATTCTCATGTTAGCAGACAGATTGCACTTTCACATGTGACCAACCTTTTTTTCTGTTGATGCTATAGATACTAACGGAATACTTGTG
>JAUMHQ010000085.1:3137116-3159321 GCA_032361165.1 Enteromius paludinosus
ATGAATCTAAAATATATGAAAGTCTAATGTTTATCAGTACATTACAGAAAATAATGAACTTTATCACAATATGCAAAAGGACCTGTGTGTGTGTGTGTATATATATGTATATATATATTATAAAGACACACATATATTTAGAAAATATTTACATGCATATATTTCATATCATATATATATATATATATATGTGTATAATGTTTACATGCATGCATACATGCATATATACACAAATATTTTTCAATTAATTGTTAGATAATGAAATGGCAATAATTATTGATATTCTTTTTATCTGAATGTTTCAATTATAGGAGCACAGTGTGTGTTTCAGCGACTGTTTGTTCACATACACTGACCATAATCGGACACTTCAGTATGACTTCAGTGCTCTGAACTCTGCTGGCTCCATCATGAACGGGCCCAGCTTCACTGCAAAAGGCACAAAGTATTACCACCTCTTCAACATCAGCCTGTGTGGAGCTGAGGTACGACACCAACACCTGAAATAAGAAGAACTTACATCAAAGTAATCTTATTTATTCCTTCATTTGTCTTTTTGTCAGGGTCACAAGGCTGCGGTCTGCAGAGATAATGTCACAAACCTGCCCAATGAGGACTCTGAAGGTGGTCACCTGGGCAGTTCAGTGGAGGCTTTTCTCTGTCAATCAACGATTATTCCATCTGATGGGCGGGGCTTAAGAACAGCTCTTTCCTCTCAGTCCATTAGCCTGGCTGACACTTTTCAGGGTGAGATCATTTTATGGTTTTAAAACAAAAAAATGTATTCTAACTTCTTGAAAGTGTAGCATTTGTGATGTGTGTCTATATTTCATTCATTTGAATTGCTTACTAATAAGGCTACTAAAATAAATAATAAGTTATGACATTAATTAAATGTTAAACAGACTTTCTTTATCTGTAAATAATGGAGAAAATCATCCTTAACGGCTTATTTAATAATAAATTAAATCCCGATGGGACTTCTAACTAAAGTAAAGTTATTTGCAGTTTAATCATCAAAGCTCAGTAAGTATGAAATATCACCTATGAGTAAAAACATTGCCAGCGCTGTTGCTGTTAACGACAAGACCTCTTGGGGACTGTGGCAACTGTAAAACATCTTCCTGCAGTGTTTGTTTAATTATTTTTTTTTTTGTGTTAATGCACTTGATCTGAGTGCATTATATATAAGTAGATTTTGAAAGTAATATTAATAAGATTAATATAGGAATAATGTGTGTGTGTGTGTGTGTATATATATATATATATATATATATATATATAATCTTAAATATATATTATATATGTATTTTTATCTTAAATATATTTTATATATGTATTTTTATCTTAAATATATTTTATATATGTATTTTTATCTTAAAAAAAATATAATATACATTTTAAAAAAAAAATGTATATATATATATATATAATATATATGTTTTTATTTTATTAAGAAAAATTTTGTTTATACATTTAAAATATGAATTATATATCAATGTAAATTATATTCATATAAATTTAAACAATATCTTCTAAATATATACGGTATGTGCTGTATTTATATATACATAATAAATATACACAGTATGCACACAAAATAATGTTATTTGGGATGTGATTAATCACGATTAACCGTTTGACAGCACTAGGAAATATTGTATATTTAATAAAATACAAATTTATATATTTAGTTTTATTATTATTTAAATATTCCATATACATTTTATGTTTATGTCTGTATACTATTTTATAACACATTTTATTTTATTAATAATAATAATAATAATAATAATAATAATAAAACAATATCATATAATTTTTCCCCCCCGAAATATAATGTAAAAATTGAAAACATTCATCAATGCATTTCCAACTTTTAAATGAAGCATGATTAAGACCTAAATGGAACACAATATTCACATAAATATCTTGGGGTTTTTTTTTTCCTTGTACAAAGGTGAACTCATGTTTCATAAAAAGATAATATTCTGACATGTAGAATATTTACTGGTCTGAGCTGCTAATATTAGACAAGCTCCAGCTAGTAAAATGTGCTGTAGTTTTCTGTTGCTTTAATTCTAAACAGTGCCTGTCATCTGTGTTCTCTGGTCTAAAACTCGTCATATATAAAACGGCTTCTTGTTTAGTGATAAATACGATTAATTACTTGGATCCACGGGTGGTCCTGCTTACTAAGCACTTCCTGCTGTGCTGCCTGTCACCCCCATGTGTCCTCTAAGACAGGTTGTGTGTGTGTGTTTGTGCCACAGGAGCTACAGTAGAGAAAACTCTTAACGGAATAACCACCAGACCAGAACTATTTCCATCTGCATCAGAGAGAATCCCAGATGTCCACTTCTTCTATCGGTACTAGTGTTTACGTCATCAAACCTAAAGTGCCTCTTAAATTTCCTCGTATATGGTTATCTGGGGTTTTAGTTGTAGGGTTTTTTTAATAAAGTCTGATGTTTGTTCTTTTCCCTCTATCATCCATTACGTGTTTAATGGTGTGTTTTATTTGGAAAGATCTTCACAGGTCACAACCTCATGTCCGAGAGGCAGGAATGCAGTGGTTACACTGCGCTGTAACCCAGAGAAAACAACGATAGGAGACATATCTGTGCCCAGGTACACACACACATATATATATATATATATATAAACAAGTGCACCGCTGTTAATGCAGTCTAAATTTGGTACAGGGCATCTCCCATCATGCCGTATCAAATCACCTCACTGCTGGGCCACTGAATTGATGTATTTGTATGGTTTGATTTTTATTAAATGTATTTATTTTTGTTATATATATATATATATACAAATTATTTCTGAAAAATATACATGCAAAATATGTATGTATTTATGTAAAAATTTATTTTTTATACATGTACATAATCACAAAATATTTTTGCGTACATAACTTGTGTGTGTATATATTATTAATCACTTTTTGCTTACATAATATATGTATGTGTACTGTGTATATTTGTTATGTATGTATAAACACGCACAAATGCATGTATATATTGTAGAAATATATATAATATAAATATTTATATATAAATATATATTTATTTATAATATAAATTATATGACGTTTAAAAATATACACACACACACACACACACACACACACACACACACACCATAAATATACACAGAACACACATGTATTATTCAAATACTGTTATTTTGCATGCGATTTAATTGTTTGACAGCACTAATTTATTGATTTATTTAAATGTGTGTACATTTAGTGTATGTAATGATTATAGTGTTTTTATTATAGTTAAATATATATTTACTAATAATACAAATTAGTTTTTAGTAATAGTATTGATTTATAATATTGCTATCATTTCTTATTCAATTAATAATACTATTATTAATAAAAATTTTAATACTAAATATTTACTAATACTACTACTTCTGCTACAAATAATGTTATTATTGTAAGTGTATGCACTTTTTTTTACAAATAGGTACAATGCAAACTGCATGAAAGGCAATATTGGAAATTGCATAAAAGGGGCACTTTAAAACTAGGTGCATTGTGTTTTTTTTTTTTTTATGATTTTCCCTTCGTATCCTTTCCTTTCCATTTCTCTGTCAAGGAGATTGTTAGAACCTGCAGACAAAAAGCAAACAAACAAACCCGCCGCAACAAACGTAGTGTAAAAGTAGCTCGATTACAGTTTGTCTTGCTCTGTCTTGTTTTAGTGAGTGTCCTGCAGGGACCTGTGACGGCTGTACATTCCACTTCCTGTGGGAGAGTTCTAGTTCCTGCCCACGCTGCACTGCTGTCGACTACCATGCCATTGAAGGAGCCTGTAAGGCAGGAATGCAGGTACTCTGTCATTAGTTCTGTTGATGGATCACTGTATATATTATTATCTATTATTGACTGAGAAATTCATCATAATGATTGTGTACCAAGTGCAGTTAGAATTGGCTTTAGCAGGGAACTGCAAGTTAATACATGCTTTAAATGAGATAATAGTCTGCTGAATTTCTCATTCGAAGTTATTTAGGGGAAGTTTGCTTCCTTCATGTGGTGACACACATGCGGAATATTCTTCACATTAAGCCGTCAAAACAGAAATGATGAAGAAAAGCACAGTGGGTGTTCACATATTTGTGACAGGTGCAGCTTGAAAGATGATGATGACGACTAGCTTAAATATGATGCTCGAGTGACACTAAGAACTTTCTCGTATTGTCACTAGTAGAAAAGGGAAAAACGAAGTACATTACTGTTGTAAAGTGCACATGCTAATTATCGATGCTATTATTAAAAATTAATTTTTGCATCACAAAAATCAGTAGCATTTTTACGAGTTCATGCTTGCCTGTAATTAATTGTAGATAGAATAGGTCTAAGCGTGTTTGGCGTGCTGTCTGGGGAGAGGGTTCAGAACTTTCAAGCCCTAGGATTTTTGACCGTTCTTGTCTGCAGGAAGCAGACAGAGCTCTGCTTCCGACCCGATCCCCATATGCTTCCCAAAAGGTGATAATTGAGGACAGCAGCCAAAAAATAGTGGGGAGGCTTCCCAAAAGCACAGGAGGAGGGATGCTGGATGAGTGGAGGTAGAAAAGAGGGTGGTTATGTAAGATTTGGTATGTGAATGTGGAATGAGGGTGATGGTGTGTGGCTCCAGCTGGAGCGGTCCACGCTGGTGGGTGCAATGCTCCTGGTTGGGCAGTCCACAGTACAGCCATGAGTCTTTTTGGGAAAGATGCAATAAGTTTTTCACACCTGGATTTGGGGATCCTCTGCCATTCCTCTTTGCAGATCCTCTCCAGTTCTGTCGGGTTGAATGGTAAACGTTGGTGGACAGCCATTTTTAGGTCTCTCCAGAGATGCTCAATTGGGTTTAAGTCAGGGCTCTGGCTGGGCCATTCAAGAACAGTCACAGAGTTGTAGTGAAGCCCCTCCTTGGTTATTTTAGCTGTGTGCTTAGGGTCATTGTCTTGTTGGAAGGTAAACCCTAGGCCTAGTCTGAGGTCCTGAGCACTCTGGAGAAGGTTTTTATCCAGGATATCCCTGTACTTGGCAAATATATATATATATATATATATATATATATATAGATATATATATATATACACACACACACACACACATATATATATATTCTCTAATAAAAAAAGACATGGTTGTGACACAGATATGAATAGGATAAAACGTAGCAGAGCCTGTTTGGCAGTGATGTACTCTGCATGAGGGGGGCCTTTAGAGTGACAGCTGCCCCTGATATTCCCTGATTTTATTACGTTTTACGACAAAACGTGGGGACACAGCTTTGAAACATAAAACATGCATGGATCGCTGAAAAACAAATTTTCATGCTTTTCATAAAACAAAGTCTTTTCCATCATTAAAAAAAATTCTTATATAGAATATGAATGACCTTTCACACATTAGATGTAGTGAGAAGACAATAGATTTCACACAATAACGCTACAATTAACTCGAAGGGGATAATTAATAAAAATATTTTTATTTTTAAACCTAATAGCAGAAGTTACAACTGCTGGTCGTGTTTTGCCCCAATATGTTTAAATATCCTTCGAATGGCTTCAAACAGACCAGTAGCTAACTAAAATGTGTCTGTGTGAATGAAAATGTTCGTATTAATTGTTTGGTTGTGCATTTTACGTGGACTCGTCATGTTTTGTCTTTTTCATAGCGACTTCTCCTGTGCGCGGTATTCTATTGCGCATGCGCACAAAGTAGCGCTTTTCCGAAAATGGAACAACAACCGTCTCGTGCAACAAACTCCGTTTTTCCGCGCTTTGTGATAGCTAGCCTACTCACAACAGTAATGACAACATTGACAGGTAAGCTACAAGGCCGGCCGGATATTAACAGTTAGCCTAAGTTAAATGTTCCTAAATATTGGCGGGGTTTAACAAAGATCAACATGCATGCTATAACCTAGTGTCAGATTCCCCCCTTCAGCTTCAGATAGCTTATAAAAGCTACAGTTCTCTAGCCAAGAGCTTTTCTTTTGTTATTGTCAGTAACGTTATCTTATTGTTTGATGGATGAAAGTGAATAAAAATGCAGAGCTTCTTCTAGCCTATCAAATATTTATGAAAAGACTTTACCTACTCATTGTTACCTCAACAAGCATATTTGTAATTTCTTGCAATTTATTTCAAATCGTAGCCTCCCCGTTATATTTCATTATATGACTCTGCTAAATGAGCATGATATTGTCTTTGCATCTTTTGTGGCAATGCATTATTTGTTCAGCCACTGACAGTACTACATATAAGATTTTCAATTAACAACAGTAAAAGTCACTGTGACAGACGGTCTCTTGTGGCTATATTGGGAACCAACATTAGCTAATACAAAATGTAATTCTTTCATAAATAAACACATTTTTGTCATCTGTGTTAAACACACACGCAGTCTCACACGTTCCCTCTGACATGAGTAATTTTATCTGAGCTGAACGTTCGAAATACTGCTGATGGCTCAGATAAGAAACTAAAACACACAGAGACCTTCACACACTAAACTCTCCTGATACACACTCAGGCACACGTAGCTGTTTTAATAAGGCCCCTGGTCAGAGTTAGTTATAAGAGCGATTGAAATGATCTGTGTAACATTCTCAAGGTTTCGAGGGTCTCGGGGTGAAGCATTTTTACGTCATTGCGGCACAGAGCTCAGGGCCAATGGCAAAGCCCAATGCCACACTCGCGGACACACACATCTCACATACCACCTATCTATCTATTTGTCTATCCATTGTGTGAATTAACCTGACCACAATAGGTTGCATAAACAAAACCAAGAAATGTACAAGGGTCCGATTGAATATTCTGTTTTCACTCTGTGTATTCTTTGAATCGAAAAGGAAGTGTCATTCTTTCAATTTATGCTGCATACATGATAGACACACAGTCCTGCTGTTATAGACCTACATACTTAACACACTTGACATATGTAAGTGTGTGTGTTTGAGAAACGGTCTTCAGAAGTGTGGTGTAGAGAAAGTGTGCGGGTGAAGGACAGATAAGAGGTGAGACCACCATGTTCACACACACACACACACACACACACACACACACACACACACACCCCATGTGTCTACAGCAACATTGTTTAGTGTATATACCATTATGTACAAGGTTAGGGCTAATACTTTTTAATACAAGTTGTCGATTAACTAATTTCACTTTTAACAGAGTGCGCTTAAGATTAAAAGTGTGGCCAGTTTGAAAGCAAATACGGTTTAATTTGTCCTAATTTTCATTCTTAGCCTTTTTTCCCCTTCTTCAATTCATATTTTTTCCCTGAATATAATTTTATTCAACTATAGCTGAAGAATAGCCATGTTGGTGGAAAGGCCACGAAGGTCAAAGACTACAAAGCCTCTTTTCAATCTCTTAATTTCTCCCCTTTCTCTTTTAAAAAATAAAATCAGGTGCAATGCTGAGGTTTTATGTGAGCTGGAGATGACAACTGCATTGGACGCTCGGGTTTTGACCTTGCCAGAGTCCTTTTGTTAAGGCAGACAAAATCTCTTTTTGTCGCTTAAGCTGTTGGGACAATATTTTAATGGACAGATCGTAGGTTTAAAAAATGTCTATCCAAGACAGGCATTCATCATGTCAGTGAATAGGAACCATGTGTTTTACAATAAGTGAAGTACAATAATATTTCTTTCAAGCTTTTTGATAATATTTTCTTAGATTTAGTCTTTAGATGCTTTAGTTGGTGGTGTGTCTTAAATTGATATTTTTTTATGTGATAATAAATGGCTAATATGATAATATTGATCATTTTATATTAAGATATGATCCAAATCTATATATCTATCTGTCTATTTTTTGTGTATGATGATAAATGGCTAATATGATAATATCCATAATTTTATGTTATGACCCAGAAAGATAGTATCTGGATCATAATAAATATATATATATATATATGTATGTGTGTGTGTGTAATTATGACAAAGCATTTCTGTGATATCAAATATTTGGGGCGTGGCTAACATTTCTAGATTATCTAATTATTCTATAATATTCTTTAATTTATTTTTTATTTTGCATGCATTTTTAGTTCAGTTTTACACCACCTATCAATGTGATTTTTATTTATGCTGGGTTATTTTTTTCTGGAAGGGGATCTATTTTGGCTGACAAAGAGAAGTCAAGAACAGGGAAACAAAGCTTAAGAATGTCAGGCCCTATTGAAACAATTAGCCCTGCTGTCAGATTATTTCTATCAAACGACGACATATGACCTATGTTTTATTTCGGATATTGTTCTGTCACTCACCCTCTGATCTGTGCTACTCAAATGTTTTCCAGGAGTGTATTAATTAACATGCTAATGAGAAATTTAAGCGTGCCCGTCAGCTTTTGTATTTATTGTTAGCAAACACATGTCCCACGTGCCTTTGACAGAGACAGAGAGCGCGAGGGAGCGCGCGCGCACACGAGAGGTCTCCAGCATCTCCGCACGTAGTCTTTCACCTTCTTTATTGATTAAGTAGCACAATGACTGATGGGAAATGCGCCATATGGAGACACTCGTGTGCACGAGTCACAGAATGACAGATTCTTTTGTGCGCGTGAGCGTGTGTGTGCGGCTAGAAATCCAATACCGATTGCTTCATCAAAAGATATAAAAAAAGTTATTCAATTATTCTGTTAATGGCTTAGCAGGACTAATTGTTCCGTTGTGGAAGCATGCGGTTATAAGGCTGCGTGTGTTTATACGTGATTTAACGGACACCTTGACTGTATCATAATAAAATGTCACTTTCTCTTTTGATAATTAATAAATATGATAAATTATAAATGTTAAAATTTTTGAAAATCACGGCAGCTCTGAGTTTAGATTTTTCTGACACCATCACTTCATTTTATTTTAAACAAAATCCTATTACACAGATTAAATGGAAATATTTCTTGTGACTTTATTTTTATTATTATTTGACTAAACAGCAAATCGTTTGACAAATCAATTTATGAAAAGGTAAATTCTTTCTCACGCTGTCTTTTATAGCCTCATTGCTGACAGTCTAAAATGGGTACCTATTTTTCGGCTTGTATCATTATTTTTTGTTGACATGTTATTCTTGAAATTATAGATATCTTCTATAGCTCCAAAAAAGGAAACATTTGCCGCTATTTATTAGTCGAGTACTGTATGTTTCTAATGAAAATGATGCTGGAAGACAATCAGTTGTTGGACTAAACAGATCTCACTAGGCCTAAAATAGTAGGGTTTTTTTAGTCTATAAATGACGCGTTTTATAATAGTTTCATTAAGGTTACGTTAAGATTTGAAAGTGCTAATATTTGTTCAACTATGGATAATATTCATTTCTCACTCTCAGGAAAAAAAGCAGGCAGTAGGCCTACATTTTCTAAAGATACAATTTTGCACCTTTAGTAAATTAAAATTACATACAAGTCCCTAAAGTGTTAATATTACTACTGTACCTAAATTGGGCATAATTAGTCACAGATTTAGTTTTTCTTAAAATACAAATCGGCTATATGCATTTCAACAACAAAAATAGATCGGACGATATTAAAGCAAAATTCTATTTAATTCTAATAATAAAATTCTCGAAGCAATCGTTTGCAAACTTGTCTCCTCCCATCCTCAGTACCTGTTGCAGATAGGCGCTTCTTCCTGTCGCTCATTGACTGTTTTGTATGTGTGTGTGCGCGCGCGCGTGTGTGTGTGAATATGAGGGCATGTCTACTGTGTGAACGCACGAGGCCAGACACTGAAGAGCTGCTGTCCTCGCACACATCACGCGGGTATTTACCGGGGGAACTCTCACGCACTGAATCGGCAGGATCGCGCGGTGTCGCGGCTCTGGTGATTAAATTCCTCGCGCAGAGATCAGCAGCACTGAAGCACCGCGGAGGAGCAGAGAGTCACTGACAGGTAACAGTTGCCTTTCACGTCAACATCGTTTCAGTCATTTGGACCCATTTGCATTTCAACCAGAGAATGGTTATTCTATTAATAAACTTTTAATTTTATACTACCACGTATTCAGATTCATAACTGTGTTTGAGGCTATATTTAACAAAATAATACAAATAGGCACACAATAGTTTTATCTCTTAAATGGCAATGCTGTAATATCTAGATTTTATAGGCAATTGTGGAAAAATTAAATGTATAAAATGCAATGCTAAAATAGCCATGTTTTTTCCCCTTGAAATTATTAATGGCACTTAGATTTGTCAGTGGCAGGAATGTAAATGCCTACTTTTTGAAAGACTAAACACTGGGGGGGAAAAGACTTAATTTCACAGATAAATATAAAACGTTAAATGATTTTTGAATTAGAAAGACTTCTTGTAACACACTTTGTGTTTACAGCTTGTAAAAATAATGTTTACAGTCTATGTGAATATAGCTAATGAATGGGATCATTTAAAGGCCCTTTTATAAAATAGTTTTCATATCGTGTTCCACTTTTTTTTTTTTTTTTTTTTTTTTTTTAAGGTTGCGTCAGTAAGGGTTTCATTATTTGGTCGATCAATATTGGCTATTTAAAAAATATTTTCATTTGTATTATTGTTTTCTAGCACCTTCATTTTTTTCCTGTTTTTTTTAAACAACACAGAAAATAATCTATAATAGCGAGAATCATACAACGTGTTAGATGAAGCACTGAAGAGCCGCTGTTTTAGGAGTGTGTGTTAATATGTTTGTGCGCAGGCGCTCGGCGCGGCGGAATGGACTACAGTTATGATACGGACCTGGAAGAGTTGTGTCCGGTGTGTGGGGATAAAGTTTCTGGCTATCATTATGGTTTATTAACCTGCGAGAGCTGCAAGGTATAACATTTTCAGTAACCTAAATTCTGTCTGACGTGTAGACTTTAAACTAAATGACCAGGTTTGAAGTATAAAATCAATTGTTCAATCTAAATTCTTAATATATTTATCCTGTATAATTTAATAGGCATATGACTGAATCAGTCTGGCTACTATAACAAAAGTAGACTGTTTTTAATCAAGCAGAAACGGCTGACAAATGCTCATTAGGCTATAAAGGGCTAGACGTTTAATGTCGATGTATTAGATATGAAATAATTTTTCGTTGTTATAGTCACTGCGAACAAATCATGTAGCCAGTTTCTTTATTTTAAAGTCACTTTGACAATTTATCTATGAATAAACTATTCTATAGAATTATTTATTCATGATTGTAAATAGCCTGCTTTCCTTCTTTGTTGTCGAACGGTAATATTATTTTCTCCTTTCCTTTTAAAGGGTTTCTTTAAGAGGACCGTGCAGAATAACAAACGGTACACATGTGCAGAGAGTCAGGACTGTAAGATCGATAAAACCCAGAGGAAACGGTGTCCGTTCTGCCGCTTCCAGAAATGTCTGAACGTCGGGATGCGTCTGGAAGGTGAGCTACATATATCTCATATTCAAGTATGGACAGCATATTTGGAGATTATTTAATTATCGATTATTTAAATTATTGCAACTGGAAATATTTCTTTAAAATCATATATTCTGTTTGTTTTTATTATAGTTTTTTGACTAATATCCTTGTACGTTTTTTTTTTTAACTTTTATTTAAATGTATATCGATAAAGAAACAATCGAAAAATTGGCTAAAACTATAAGCCTAAATCATATTCTGTACGGCTGGTTAAAAACAATAATAAAAAAACCGAATAAGAATTCAAATTGAATTGCAGCCGGTTGATTAGTTTTTATAGATGTATAATTAGAGAAAAAATAGAAGAAAGAATAAACAGTGAAGAAAAACAAATCGCCGTTCTTGTTGCAAGGTCGCTGTTATCTGCATGCACCTTTGCCTCACCGGCTGCGCGCGCTTCGCTTCTGGATCAAGGTTAAGTATTCATTTAAGCACAGCTCTATTTTTAATCAGTCGGGCTATAGAGGTATTTTTAACTAGTTCGTGAGTTAATAGAAGGACACATTTTTTTTGAGAAACGGCCAAGAAGCAACATGTAACTGCTTGTAGAACACGATTCTTTTATTCTAAAAATAAGCATTCCAATTAGAACCAAAAACGATTCTGCTACATGCATTAGAAAAAAACGTTTTATTTCATCATTTATTTCATTTTAGAAAATTCTGTTACTTCAACTACTGATCTAAAGAATATTTTTATTTATTTGGCTATAATTTATTACCATATATAATATTAATATAATATTTGATCTATCTATGCACACATAATACTGAGCATTTATAAGACGGTTTTTACTACATTCTTTTTAAACAAATTAGTTAAGTTGCTTTTAAATACATAAAACACAGAACGTGTAGCATACAGTTTTTATAACTTTTATTTAGATTGATTCTAATATTTAAATATAAAACACTTCTGTAATATGTATTGTAATATGTTTTTTTTTTTGTGCTCACAGCTGTCCGTGCCGATAGGATGCGAGGCGGGCGCAATAAATTTGGCCCCATGTACAAACGAGACCGGGCGTTAAAGCAGCAGAAGAAAGCTCTCATCCGGGCAAGCGGCTTAAAGATGGAAACCACGCCCCCTTTGATGTCATCCCCTCAGTCTGACTACAGCTTCAGCACTGCTCTGTGCACCCCGGCTCCGAAAAACACCCACCTAAACATCGGCACCTCAGTGGCCCCTACAGATTATGAACGCAACCTCTATGCATCCAGCTCTCTGAGTTTATCCGTCCCCATCCCGGCCCACACCCCTCTGCCGACACAGTACCCGGCGTATCCCACCCTGGCCAGCCGTGCCATTAAATCCGAATACCCCGACCACTACACAAGCTCCGAGCACTACACCAGTGCCAGCTCCCCAGAATCCGTTCCAGGCTACACATACGTCGAACAGACGCGGGTGTCGAGCAGCCCTCCGCTCGCCCCGCCAAGCTTAACCGTACCACCGCTGGTTCTGGAGTTTGTTCGCTGTGAGCAAGATGAGCTGCAGGTGCAAAGCAAGATAAGCTCTCACCTGGCCCACCTGCAGCAGGAACAGAACTCTCAGGGGAACACGCCAGCCAATCAGGAACAGAACACACGTCTCGCTACCAAACAGGAGCGGCTCAGCACCTTCGGCCTGATGTGCCACATGGCCGATCAGACGCTCTTCTCTATAGTGGAGTGGGCTCGGAGCTGCATCTTCTTTAAGGAGCTTAAGGTAAGTGCGAACACGAGCGAAACCGAATTAAAGGGATAGCTCATCAAAACACGATAATTCTGTCAGCATTTACTCCCCCCCTCATGTTGTTCCAAACCCGTTTGAGTTTCTTTCTCGTCCTCTGCACAAAAAAAATATATTTTGAAGGATGCTGAGTTGACGGTAGCCTTTGACTTCTAAAGTATGGAGGAAAATACTATGAAAGTCAATGGCTGCCGTCGACTGTTACCAAAATTATACCAGAGTTCAGAAGAAGAAATACATTTATACAGGTTTGGAAAAACTTGGGTGGTGGGGAAATGATAACAGAATTAGCATTTTTGGTGAATTGTCCTTTTATTTATTTATTTATTTGCTGTACAAAATGCAATGCTGGTTTCCTACTAATTGTGGAATGCTGATTCAAAAAATGTAGTCTGTTTTGCTCGAGCACGTCACATTATCTCACAATATGTGATGCGTTGTTTTTTCAATTTGCTTTTAGCAAGCATTTTTGTGTAACCCCTTAATTACTGGAAAAACTGCCACAAAGATGTGATTCCTATCTTCCTTTAAGCCAGGTTACAGCTTTTTTTTTTTCAATTTTCAGCCCATTTTTTTAACATGCATGAATGATTTTGAAGACATTACTCTATGCGTAATCTTGATTTCAAGCTTAGAATTATTCCCAGGCCAGCGACAAGAAGATGCAAGCATAACTCAGAGGTTTTCTGCAAAATCACAGATTTTATGGGGGTAAAAAAGTTGATTTATGTATATTTGTGTTCATGTGATTTAAGCTTTAATTATGTTTTTGAATCCAATATCATCAGATTAAGTAATATTAAGCCTTTTAAACATGAATACACGCACACACACACACAGTGTTTACATGAACAGAGCGGGTGCGGTTGGCATGATGAAATGATGCTGACATGGATGAACAGGGAGAGTGTGTGTGTGTTTCCAGATGAGCAGTCCTGGCCTGCTGTGTTTGCTCTAGCTCACTGTCACGTTTATAATAGCTGTAGAACGCGGACAGTGATGTCTGATGTGATTCAATCAACAGGTGTATTTGAGAAAATTATCATAGCTGTCTGGTCATTTTATGAGGTTAGCATAAATGACACAAATAGCAGGAAACGCTGCATTGTAATGATGGTTTGAGCTGGTGTTGAACGTAGTGGAGTGAACAAAGATCACTATAGGGCATGTTTTGTGCACATTTATATCAAGAGTGGGGTTAATAAGATTTATTAATATAAGACTCTTATGATCACCAAGGCTGGAAGTATTTGAACAAAAATACAGCACTGTGAGTTATTATAATTTTAAATAACTGTTTATTATTTGAACATATATCTTTAAAATGTAATTTATTTTTTGGGATGCAAAGCTGAATTTTAAGTATTACTCCAGTCTTCAGAGTCACATGATCCTTCAGAAATCATTCTATTTTGCCAATTTGCTGCTCAAGAAATATTTCTTATTATTATCAATGTCAAAATTAATAAAAATATATATATATTGTGGAAACGATGATTGTTTTCCAGGTTTCTTTGATGAATAGAAATTTAAAACAATCAGTAATTATTTAAAAAACCGAAATATTCTGCAACATTTAAAATAGTCTTAGTGACCCACTTTTGATTAATTTAATGCATCCTTGCTAAATAAAACTAAAAACAAAACAAAACAAAAACAAATCTGACCCCAAACTCTATTATTATGTATTTATTTTATACTGGGTACTAAACAGAATCCAAACCGAATAGCCATTTTGCAATTATCACGAGATTATTAAAACTTTATTTGCTGATGCAGAATTTCATAAATACATTCTTTCTTAAAGAGACGTCACATTATGCGTATTTCAAATGGTAGTCTGGATTTACTGTTAATCCGAAAAGCTGAGATGTATTTAAGATTAGTTTGAAAAGAGTCATAAATCATAAATTGAGGGCTCCGGCTATATTGTGTCCATTCTAACATGTGGCATCGAGAGGTCTTTAAATAAAACGCTTGAGTTTTGGTGGTCCTTAAGAGCTCTTTAAATAAACTCAAGAGTGTTTGTTGTCTTAGAGGAAATAGAGGATACACTCCTTTTCTTTTGTCCATTCTGAGCTCCTGTTGCTCTCTGTAGTGTTTCCAAACCCTGCTGACAATGCAGCATAAACACAATCACACATTATAACATTCAATCACACACACAATATACAACATCGTTACACACACACACAAACGTACACACATGGAAAATGATACTCTGTAAAATTCCACAACACAAACACACATAAATAGAGATGAAACGGAGACCTTCCAACAGGAAGGCTAAAGTAAAATGTGAAATATTATTATTAAATTCCAAAAAAAATTTATATATATATATATATATATATATAATATACATAACCCAGAGAGAGTGACTGAAAACATGGAATTATTGTGTTGAAATAGCAGCAATAAATCACAATACATTTTAATTTCACATAAAAAACAAGACACATGATAGTTGCTTAAGAAAAATGTTAGTGTCTGCAACAAATAGAACTAATTATTTTACTTGTGTGTGTGTGTGTGCGTGAGTGCGCACTTGTCTGTGTGGGGGATAAGCAACAGCATTCCTCTCCAGATAAGGGGAGAATGTGAATGCTGCAGTGTCCATGTATTCAGTCTGCCTGAAGATTTTTCTTATTCAACAAGTCTCACTCTTTTTAATTCATCAGATTCCTCCAGAAAATAGTTATACCCAGCTGACTATTATTCGCTCCTGAAAGATTCCAATCAGAAACAAAGTAGTTTTTATATTCTGATGCAATAAGAAAACCTTTTTACATTCCACTGAAACCTTTATATTTTATAGTTCTTCAGAAATCCACCGATCTGAGGAACTTTCATCTCCAAAGAACCACTGAAGAATCTTTTATTTTAAGACCGTTGGTATTTTTTTGTTTATTGTCATTGATTTATAAATACCAGTAAAATCAATAACCTCAACTATTTTTTCTATCCTTTCTAGACCGTAAATGCATTTACTGTCAGTGTTTGGTCTATTAATTAATATTTTGTTCCGTTAAATTAAAAGGCAGTTAATATATGCTTCTCTGGTCCATCGGTTAGATTGTGTCTGCCACCTACAGGCCTGGAGATCATGTTTCTGGCTCATAGAATTAATCACATGGAGGTTCATCTGGCCAATATGATTGCTCAGTCTTTAACCATTTGCAACATGATGTTTTTAGGCAAAATACACAGATTTAATTGACAAAATATTCCTTATTTTATAGTATTGGTGTATGTTTGGCCTGTTCTGTGCTGCTTTTCTAAAGAGGCTTCGTATTAATTCTTTATTTAAAAAAACAAAACATTGTGCAAGGTTATCAAAGTAAAATTACAACCATAAAAGCAAAGTTAATGTTAACTTAAGTAAAAAAATTAAATATTGTCATTAATTTTTACCTGAAAATTTTTTTTTTTTTTAACTTAAATAAAAACAAGTCAATAATAATAAAATTGACAAACACACATGACAAAACTTTAAAAAATCAACAAAAAAAAATTTTTTTTACAAAAACTATAGTAGTCAGTGCCACAAAAAAACTACAAATAAAGCAACACTGCCATTGTATACTCTATATACAATGTAATAAATTTACAAAAGCTGCCACTGGGCCTTTCAAAAAACTTCTAATAAGACATTATTAAGACATTAACATGCATCATTTAAAGGTAAATAAGATTATCAGGTAAGTGTATCAGTTACCATATCAGTTGGCAATCTCATATTGGTATATTACCATATTCATAAAAGCTTTAGTGATACCATGGTATGTTATGTAAGTGACATGACACACTGACTGATGTAATAAATCCACTGAGGCAGGATGTTGCGGTACTAATGCCTCATCACTTGCTCTGTGTTTGCTGATTGATAGTTTCCACTTCACACTATTACCTGAACAGGTGTGTTCACACAAACATATCACACCCACACATGCACCGGATGTGAACTGTTAGTTTATTTACCCTCTGAAGACAAACACATGCAGTGTCTTTCTGACAGTTGAAAAGATGTTCAGGATGGTTTGTGTCCATCTCAATCTATGCAGTCTCTCTAGTGGTGTTCAGTGAAGCATACTACCATACTTGCAGACAGTGTGTAATGCATTTGTGTGTGTGCACTGATCATTTCAAAAGTCTGGGGTTGATATGCTTGTTTTTAGTTTGAAGTAAGGCTGCATTTATGATTACAGTAATATTGTAACAAATTATTACAGTTTCAAATAACAGTTTTATTTAATATATTTTAAAATGTCATTTATTCCACTGATGCAAAGCTGAATTCTCAACGTTGTCAGTCTTTAGTGTAACATGATCCTTCAAAAATCTTAATTATTTTGCTGATTTAATGCTATGGAATTATTATCATAATCATTTTCATCAGTGTTGAAAATAGATATGCTGCTTTATATCTTTGAATATATATATATATAGGATTAAAGAAAGTTCAAAGGACAGCATTTGTTTTACTAAAATGGACATTTTTGGTAATGCCTTTTATTATTTTATTATTTATTTCTAAATAAATGAACAGCTTTATAATTAAACCTGCAAGGATTTTTAACGTTTCCTTCATGATTTACTCCAGTAATGCAAGACATTGTAAATAAAGGTTGGGTTACGGTTAGAGGTTAGATATATATTTTAAATAAATTATGTCAAATTATGTAAACTTCTCAATTATTTAACCTTGAAGCCATGTGAACAAGCAGCATATTAACATTTACATATTGCCTAATATATATGTGTATGTGTGTGTGTGTAAACAGCTATATTGAGAAGTAATATGATATATAGTGTATATAAACAGTATAGTAAACGGCTATTGAGCAGTACACTAAAACTGAATTCTAAATGTAGCTTCTGTCCTCTGTGGTCTGTGAGTTTTACTTCCACATTCACACAGCTGGACGTTTGTGTCCTTCTGGGTCAAAATCACAAATTCCTGCAACACAGAAAGAGGCGGGTTTCTTCTGCAAAGATAAAACGGAGAGAGAAACAGCAACAAGAATAAAGCCTGTGTTGTGGAAGTCTGGGGCAGCGGGCAGGTATTATCGGCGATAAATGAGGGTTACAAAATGTATAAAGCACTGACAGGAAAGTGTTGTGGCGTTCAAGTGTGGATGTGAATGTGTGCGCGTCTGTGTGTGATTTCAGAGTCAACAGCTACTGCTGAGAAATGGACAAGGGTCTTGTTTTACTCATAATCTTTTCAGAGCAAAGCTTTTTCTCTGTCCCATATAATAGCCCACACTGGGGTGCCAAGGGCATCTGACACTCTCCAAAAGCGGCCTCACACAGCACTTATGGTGATGCCGCCGAGAAAAAAATGAACAAAATGCTAGTACACTAGTAGTGGTATTAAGTCGCAGGTTCAGTATTCAAAAGGGAAGTTTGTTTTTCTGGAAGTCCTTACTGTAGCACGTATCATTTATTGATTTATTTTCTTATTGTCGCTTTAATTGATCAACCTTATTTTTTTCTTCACCTGTTATTTTACCTTGGCACTCTTGTGAAAATAATGTAGCTATTAAAGGAACAAAAATATTTGCTGAAGATGCATTCACCCTCAGGCCATCCAAGACGTTGATGAGTTTGTTTCTTGCATTAGTACTTGCATTAGTACTTGCTCACCAATGCAGTGAATGGGTGCCGTGAGAATGAGACCCCAAACCGAGGATTAAAACAACGCAATCATCTACAAGTAATCCACACCACTCCAGCCTGGTTTGAATAAAACAAAGCTATCCTTAACATTATTCATAATAACGCTTCTGTGAAAATGTCCACCCCTTGTTGTACATGCATCAAAATCAACCAATCAATTTATTTAAAAATTCTCGACTGTTTTTTTCTTGCTTGATCTGTGCATACTTTCCCCCTGATTCAGATGAGACCACTTTTTCACTGAGAAAGCAATATTATTAATTATAGCTAATATTGATAGATTTGTTATAATATTCGAACAGTATTAATTATTGTAATATAATATTATAATAGAGTTGTTCCTTACAAACACTCGTTTTTTACTGTTGCTTGATGGACTGGAATTGATTTGGATTATTTGTGGATTACTGTGATGTTTTTATCAGCTGTTTGGACCTTATTCTGACGGCACCCATTCATTGCAAAGGCACCTCTCGGATGTAGCCTAATGTTCAATTTCTACAAATCTGTTCCGATAAAGAAACAAACTCGTCTAAATCTAGAATGGCCTGAGGGTGAGAGATGATTCAGCAAATTTCTGGGTGAACGACCTCATGAAAGTGCGTAGGCCGAATAAAATTGATACGCAAAAATGGACTTTGGCGTGTATATGCTACGAGATGGGAAGGATTCGGGTTGTGGGGTAGATCATTTGTATGCGAAAACTGCGTGTAATATTCACACCAACACATTTCGTATCATATGCACGTGAAACTACGTATTACGTGCAGGCCAAACTCGTTTTTGTGCAAATACCACAAGTTTCCATTTCATACTTTTTAGCCTAAGCAATTTAATGCTAGCAGATAGAGCGGGCTCACTATTCTTAGTATGTTTACATTGATTCACTTTCTTACTTAAGTTTATGTATTAGCCTATTTGTTTATTTATCTGGTTTAATGGTTACGCTGCTTCTGGGTGACTACTTTATAGGAAATAAGGGCATTTATAACGCTGTGCACTTGTTGTTAGGAGCATGTGCATCTCCCCTGATTGCATATCATTTGAAATGCGTAATTTTGTGGTTTCAGAGCGTATTCTGCTTGTCCAGTATTACGGCAGCTCTTGTAATGTGACTCTGACCTTGTTGTAATGTTATTTAGAAACGTATTTCTCCTTGAGCACTTTGCTGTAAATCATACCATCGTTTGATCGTGCATTGACTCGCCACAGTAAAAGCTAGCATCTCTAACAATAGCTAGTTTTTTAGTAGGTTCACTTCAAGTCAAATAAGTGTTTCTATGTTTACTCATCGAAGCAGCCGTACTTGCAGAAAGGTTTCTTTTTTATTATTCTTTTCAAGACTTAAATGTCTTCGTTCAAGAGCTATAGTCTGAAGATTTTTCTTTAACTTTCGTCAAAACATTCACTAGCGCTACTTTAGTACACTTAAATAAGCTAGCATTATTTGCTTTGCATTCGTTTTTTTTTTTTTTTTTTAAGTGACAAGGTTAAAGGACAGATAAAAGATGAAAACATCACCATTTACTCACCCTCATGTCATTTCAAACCTGTATGTGTTTATTTCTCCTCTGCATATTGAGTGAACTATATTTGATTTTCCTATTTAATAACACTAGTTGCTGGCGACTGATAGTCAGCCGATTTCATTACTAGCCTATAAATATGAATTCTTAAGATCTGAAATGATTTGTATGGTGGTATTTAATAACGTCCACCTCAGCATTGCTTTTCTCCATTTGCATGTGTATTTTTGTCGATCGTGTACATCGTGTACCTGCGTATCTACAGCAACAGACAGCTTCCAGCTTCCTTCACTGTGTGCAGAATGTGCCATGGCAACAGGAGCGTGGCATAAAGGAAGTGATGGAGCTGCCGTACAATTCTATGCGCTTTAAAAAATATATATATATATATTAATTAATTAAAAAATACAACAAGTGCGTTCCTGCTGCAATTAACTGTTCCGCCCCGGGAGGCTCCTGAGGGGTCACGGATCCTGTATGCAACAGTGATCAGTGAAAGTTAATTCTGTGGAATTATATCATCCACATTTCACCTGCTAAATTGGAGAGTGAAAATGCACAATAGCGGCCGGCTATTAAATGAAGCCTGAATCACATCTATGCTAAGCTGAATGATGGTTCAGTCCATTTTGTTCCATTTTAATACAGCAACTCAATGCTATTGTGTTGGCGGTAGAAAACTTGCAGCTCTCTGGAAATTCTGTGTGGGTGAGGCTCCTTGTAAACGTGTCTGAATGTACTTTATGTGTGTAGGCACAATGACATATTCGCATTGTGTTATACATGAAATGAAGGAAAGAAATCTCAAAAATAGGATCTCTTAATAATTTGCAGTTATTTTACCTATAGAAAGCAAAAAGAGACTTATTATAGATCATTTTTGTCTCATTTAGAAATGTAAAAGTCTCAAATTTTATATTTTTTACATATAAAAATAAATAATTGCTTTTTATTTTTATATTTCTCTATACTTTTTTATACTATGTAATTAATTATTTCTGTTTATTTAAAAGAAAATGTTTCTATTTGTCTCTATTTTATCATTTCAACAACCGAGATTCACTAATTAAATCAAATATAACTAATATAAAAATATATGAACAAATATAAAAATATCTCCTAGAATTGATTTTCAGTAAAAAAGCAAATAAAGCACATCACATACTTTTTTTTCATTTATAGTGAAACAACTGTATGTAAGTAACATAAAAATCTAATTATATGATAAATAATAATACATATTATATATATATATGAATCAGTAATATTTTAGAATTAATTAAAAATATGTATAAACATATATTTAATTTCTTTCTGCTCCATAGGTGGGAGATCAGATGAAGTTGCTGCACAACTGCTGGAGTGAGCTGCTTGTGCTGGATTACATCGCCCGACAGTTGAATCATGGGAAAGAGGACAGTGTGCTTCTCATTACTGGACAGGAGGTAACACACACACACTCAAAACAGACACAACATAGGTACACATATACACTTGATGTGTTGATTTAATGTAGTATGTGTCTTTGTGTGTGTAAGGTTGAGCTTGCGTCTTTACTGGCCCAGGCAGGGGTCACTCTGAGCGGAATGATACAGAGAGGTCAGGAGCTGGTGCACCGTCTACAGGAGCTTCAGCTGGACCGCAGAGAAACCGTCTGTCTCAAATACCTCATCCTCTTCAACCCTGGTGAGAATATTAACTTAAAGGGATAGTTCACCCAAAAATTGAAATTAGATGTTTATTTGCTTACCCCCAGAGCATCCAAGATGTAGGTGACTTTGTTTCCTCAGCAGAACACAAACAAAGAT